>CM055406.1:125915880-125936163 GCA_029228625.1 Pseudolycoriella hygida
CGCTTTGTGACAATGGAGAAGCTGAAGGCGCGACGACATTTCAAGAAATGTTTTTGTACAGCATATAGGTACAAGCATAGCGATCGAGAAAGCAAGCTGAGCAATTTCTGCCTTGATGTCGACCTGGAACATGATAACCAAAATAACGACAAAGCAAAGGCGCGAACGGTGGCAACCTATAAACGTCAAACAGTTGGGCTCGCGTGGTCTCTTGGGACAGAATGATATCAAATCGGATGCCGAACTTGTTACACTATCAACCTCCCGGCAAATTGCACTACTTTACAAATGAACAGCCAAAATGAAATATGTGTGAAAAGAAATTTAACATTATGAGACAGTTTGCGTTTCTTAATCTTTATTTTAATATTATTTGGTCTCTCTGGAACCATCAAAAAAACAAGTTGGTCTCACATGAAAAATGCTAGTCAATACGCAAATGCATAAATTTCAATAAAAAAATATTCAACAGTTCATGAACATAAAACTAGCAGTTTTCCCCACATACCCCCAAATTATTCTTGTGGCGCTACTTTCATCAATCGTTTTCTTTGGGCGATACTACAATACCGGCTTTTAGTACTTACTTTGAGAGACTTTTTTAGACTTTTCGATGTATGCGCTTATATGACCGGATCTAAATTCATTCAACGGATATTTCTTTTTCGAATAGAAATGTTACATTTCTTAGTCACATTGTCGTTATTTTAATTGTAAAAATAAGAATGTCGGAAACGGCATACACTTGTTCACATAGTTTTTAGCACTTTTTTGTCATTTCTTTTTCATGTCAACTCATTTGCCATATGTGAAATTCTTTCTTTATGCAAATTAAGTGGTTTTGCCGTTGTATAAATATTGTGGAGTAACAAAAAACATTGAATTTGTAAGAATGAAATATTTTTAGAGGCTAATGACAAGCTAATGACCGAACATTGCTGATTCCATAGCATTCGTAGTTGGGTTAATTCTTCAGAGTCATCTCTCCTTATTCAAAACGAAAATATGTGGACAAATAGTCAAAAAAAAGCTATCAACCGTCCAATAGTCTTAAAAAGTCTCTTCGCCACTAAATCTGATTACCCTTGGGGCAAGTATTGGCGAATGCTAAACGTTTTCAACTTTTTCCCTCAATTTATAACATAAATGACGAAAAAATAATCACAACAAAGACCCCTTTTAAAAGACAAATGTGACGCTAGTCTTCGTCCCTTGTTCCAAAACAACTGATATCAATTTAGGTGACGCTTACAGCTTCGGAACACAAAAAATTCTTCTGAAATATTTTCAATTAAAAAAATGCGTCACAAATGCCGGACCCTCCTAACGTAATAATTTTTCTGTGCTTTCAGATTTCACACCCCAAAAATTTAGCTTTGCGCGATGTATGAAGTACGGGTAGCCAAATTTTTGCGTGTCAAATCTGAAAGCGCAGCAAAATTATTACGTTGGAAGGGTCCGGCATTTTTGACGCATTTTTTTAGTTGAAAACATTTCAGAAGAATTTTTTGCGTTACGAAGCTGTAAGCGTCACCTAAATTTATATCAGTTGTTTTGGAACAAGGGACGAGGACTAGCGTCACATTTCCGTTATAAAAAGGGTTTTTGTTGTGATATCAGTTCTTTTGGAAGTAGGAAAATTGTTTTTGACGAATTATATTTAGGGATCGTCCCTAAATTGCGTAACGCTTTTTCAGTGTTGCCACAAATTTTAAATCATCGATATCTCAGGATAGACACACTCCAGAGAGGTCACATATATGGTCGACCCCCCATTTAAGTGTATAAAAGGGGGTCGACCATACATTTCAGTGTTGCCACAAATTTTAAATCATCGATATCTCGGGATAGACGAACTCCAGAGAGGTCGAATGTATGGTCGACCTCCCTTTTATACCCCCTAAATGGGGGGGGGGGGTCGACCATATATGTGACCTCTCTGCAGTGTGTCTATCCTGAGATATTGATGATTTAAAATTTGTGGCAACACTGAAAAAACGTTACGTAAATTAGGGACGATCCCTTAGAATATTTTTGAGCCACCGCGCGCCGCTGACAAATCGAAGAGCGGGGGCTACTACTTCCATGCGCGAAAATGATTTACACAACTTCCACTACAACACATCAAAAGTTGTTTTTGAGCCGCCACCGCCGCCAAAACGAAGCGCGGCGGCTACTACTCCCATGGACGAAAATGATCATCATAACTTCTTCTACAACATATCTGCCCAACAACGCATAAAAAACCTAGCGACGCTATCAGATGAAAGATTTTCATATATTTTCTCTCACAAATTCTCGTCGCTAGGTTTTTTATGCGTTGTACGGCAGATATCAAAAGTTTTTTTTGGGTCGTCGACTATTTTCCGCCATTTTAGCGGTTACCCTGATACACTGCACACCTAACCCAACAACTTTCCCTTCGTCTCATACAAAATGTGCTACCATACACATCACACACACATACAAAATATGCTTTTATATGGGCTTTGTATGGCGCTTTCTAAGCCGAGGCCGGAACCCCTCCTTCCTTTTAAAATCTCATATGGCGTAGAAGGCCCAGCCGTTGATTCCTGGAAAATTTCAAGAAAAGTTATCGAGCCGTTTTCGAGCGGGAGCAAAACAGTCGTTTTCATACAAGTGCCAATGGACACCAGTAACTAACTAACATAGGATGTTCTCATTAACTTTGGATTCTATGAAAATGAACTTTTGTGTTGAAAATGATCTAAAGGCCATATCTCCGGATCAACTGAACCGATTTTAATGGGTGAAAAGACACTTCTTCTTAGAATTTTCCTTAGAATCCGGGAAAAATGTTTCCCGGGGGGTATGGTGCAAGGGGGAAGTCAAAACTTAGCTGTATATATGCTTCCACAATATACGAATTGCAAATTTTTTCATTTTTAATTCGTATAAGGACTTGCGTCAAGGCGAGGCGCATAGCTTCCGCGCGCCCAGATTGGGTGGTGCGGTGCTTTATAAATACAAACAGAATTTTAAAGGTCATTTGTTCATTGATACTGTTCAATGAAAATTGATTCTAAAGAAAAACTCTAACTTACCAAGAGAATCTTAAGAAAACTTTAGTCTATAACTCACCTTGTGGACTAGTTTGACTGGGAAAACTAGACGGAGAAACACTGGAACCTTGAACACGTCCTGAAAACAAGCAATTAGCCTACGGTGAGTATATCTCGATAGAAACAAATGACTTCAATGTACGTACGATTAACAATTCCACTGCTTGATATGCCAGAGTCCATAGACAAAGTCAACGGACTTCGAACTGATTCACGGCCATCCTGATAATTTCCGGTGCTGTTTCCGCTGTTATTGTTATCAACTGTTGTGTAGTGATAAGATTCGATAGCTTTGACCTGATGTGAAGTCGGTGGATAACTACTCGGATTCGGTGTATAATTGGAAGTTCTGGAAATGGACGACCGTTGATCCTGATATTGAGATTGCGAACTGCACGGACGTGGTGTTGATTGATGACTGTATGAATTGCGAACGATTTCACGTGATGAACTTCGCGATGGCACACGAATTTCTTCGTAATTCACTGTTGGTGTCGGTGTGTATCGATTACTCTGACTGCTACCGCTACGTGTTTGTGTATTGATATTGTGAACTGTGTTCGTGTTTACTGACTGGTACGTTGAGCCATTTGTTGAATGCCGTTCGGTAATTTCAATTTTTTTGTGATTGCTGAACTCTGGTGGCGGAGATATTAGATTTTGTGTGGATCCTTGCTTTATGGGTTGAACGATGTTGTTGGCTATCGGAAATTGTGGTAGGGTCGACGAGGATCTCTCAGGTGTTTTTGGGCTTTTTAATATCGTTGCATACAATGAACCGTCTAATGGTCCATGCGTGTGTGGGGAAGATGCTGAAAACAAACATTTATCGGTTAGATACGCTTATCAAGTAATTTAATTTGTTGTGAATGAAACTATTGAGTCATTCAATTATTTAACGTTATGGCGCGTTTAACATTTTTTTGTTTCATTCGAATCATTATAATTTATTGAGATTATGCTTCATCGTTGTCTGCCATAAAAAGAAGGCTTTTTACAAAAAAAGATTAAAAACTAAATACAAGAGTAACAGCCTATTCACCGGTATGTGATACAAAAGTTGCATAGAATTTCCAGTTGAAAATTAGCTTATTATTTCTTCAGCTCCAATGCTTTTATCTTATGCAATTCAATGGAAATCATTAAGCCGAATTAATACAACAAACTCTAATATTCCATATTTAGAGCGATCATTTGAATTAATTTCACATAGTCGCTGTATGTATTAATGTCAACTTGTACTCGACGTAAAATCACAATGTGAACAATTAATCACTGTTTAATTCCGTCATTTATTAGTTTAAATGATTATGAATAATTTATGAATGAGATGATGCTTACTGGTTGTAATTGATTCCAATAAAAATATTTCTTTCGAAAATTAATGCGGAAAAACTTTAGTATCTGCCATTGGAACGGTCATTGGATGAAAGTGATTCAAATTCCTTGGCCAAGGAAAGTGTATTCTTTCAAAGCGAACAGGCTCGCTGTATGCACAGTGTGCAAATATTACAAACTTTTGCAATATGAAAATGTTTGTCATTTTCCATTGGGAACAAGTAACCGGTAAAGCTAACTCTTAACAGTAATGAGGAAGGAAATTATTAAGGAGAAAAATTCTAGTAATTAGGCATAAGAGAGAGACATCAAAAATTATAGATAATATGAATCGAAAGAAATTATCGATATTCGATTATAAAAATCATTATAGATAATTTTAAAATTATCGATAATTATCGATAATTATCAAAATATCAATATATCGGTAATATATCGGTATACATTAAAAAATATCGGCTTTTTGTAGAGGAATATCGAGATATCAAAATATAAATTATCAAAATCATGTTCGAAGCGGTAGCGGAGAGCGTGACGCAGTCCTCAAACCCCAAAAAATAACATCCACAAACCCAAAAAACTCCATACAAAAACCTTTGTGATGTATAGGCGAACTTTGGTGCTTTTCCCCCCGCCCTCCTCCCCTCGTAATTATTTAAAAAAAACTACCTCCTATCCTGATTTGAACGCACTTTGGATCGTCAAAATCGGTTGAAAACGAGCCGAGATATCGCCAATCAAAGATGACCAGTTTTTATAAAAATGGTAAAAATATGTTTGAAAATAATTAAAATTTTATTCCTGTGTTGTGTGTCCACGATGTATCTATGTCTCTATGTCTCTATGTATCTATCTACTTTTGTTTTCTCGAAAACCGACCGAGCGCTTTCCTTAAAATTAGGGAAGTTCAGTTTCGGTCCCAAATCGAAAATTCAGCCGGTGGCTACCCCCAAAAAAATCTTGGAACTGAGTTATTGGCCTTTAAAGTTTTCATACAACCCACATATATGAAAATCACCCAACGGGAGCACTTCTTTGGCTATATCTCGGCCGGTATTGGTCAGATTGCGGTGAATGGGGTATCAAATGAAAGGTATCCTTCTTACGAAGCCAACAGAATCGGTCTTGTGGAAATCGGTTTGGGGTGTTCGTTTCCAGGAGTCGGTCAAAGTGGTCAGAAATGAGCTACGCTGCCGTAGAGCGAATATGAGAAAAATTTTTTTGAAGTGACCGAAAATGATGTGGAAAGTGCGTAGGATGATGTGGGAAGTGTGTGGAATGATGTAGGAAGTGTGTGGGATGATGTGGGAAGTAAGTAGGATGATGTGGTAAGTGTGGGGGATGATGTGGGAAGTGTGTGGGATGATGTGGAAAGTGTAAGGAATGATGTGGAAAGTGTGTGGGATGATGTGGGAAGTGTGTGTAGTGACGTTTTTTTAGCATTTTATGAAAATGGCTGCCAACTGTCAAAGTGACACCATCTTGGATTTTTTGCTAAATTCTGAATAAGAATACCTAAACAGTTGGCTTCTTCAGGAAAGTTATATGAATCACTGAGAAGAATTGGTGACAGGAAGTGTTGCGAAGGTAGCCGAAGGTGACAGGAAGTGTTGCGAAGGCAGCCGAAGGTGACACGAAGTGTTGCGAAGGCAGGCGAAGGTGACACAAAGTATTCCGAAGGTAGTCGAAGGTGATACAAAGTGTTCCGATGGTAGCTGGAGAACAATTTTTTTGGAGAAATATTTTTTTGGAGAAAATTTTTTTTGCAGAAAAATTCTTTTTGGAGAAAAATTTTTTTCGGAGAAAATTTTTTTCGAAGACAATTTTTTTTGCCGAGACAATTTTTTTTCGGAGAAAATTTTTTTCGAAGACATTTTTTTTCGGAGAAATTTTTTTTCTAAGAAAATTTTCTTTTCTGAGAAAGTTTTTTTTTCAAAAAATAGAAATTTTTTCAACTACTGAAAACTTCCAAAGCGACTGAAAAAAACTGAAAGTACAGAAAAATTATTTCGTCGTTGGGTCTGGCTACTGTGACGAATTTTTTTAACACAACGTAATTTTGTTTTAAAAAAAGCGCTCTAATTTTTTCAGGAAATCAAAACTTTGAACACAAGGTTCCACTCAAACAAACTTCTGCGTAATATTAGCGATAGCGTCACCTCCAGCGATATCATTATCTTTTGACTGCGTCACACTCTACCTTTAAAGAGGTCTTTGTTGTTATCAAATATTATCGATTATCGATATTTTTGGTTTGATGAAAGGATTTTTTTTGCTAAAGTCGGACGACTCTAGACCCAGCCTTGGAACTAAAGAGGGGGATGACACCCATAAGATGTTTCCTCAATATTTTTATTAATACCACAAAAACAACTTGTACTTCATAAAACAACTACATATATTATACCGTCTTGTAGCAAGAAGATGCATCCATCTGCACCTCGCTACACCTTGGTGCACCTCACTGCACCTTGGTGCCCCTGACTACACTACCTCATTGCATCTCATTACACTTCACTGCCTTTCACTGCACCTTGATGCACCGAACTACACCTCACTGAAACTCACTACACCTTACTGTGCCTTGGTGCACCAAAGTGCAGTGACGTGCACCAAAAAGCAGTGAGGTGCACCAAGGTGCGGTGAGGTGCAGTGTATTTTGGGTTTTATATTATAGATGAGAACAATAGAAAAATCGAAGATCCATAGAAAAATGTCATTTTCAAACCCCGATATCTCAGCCTATTTTCAACCGATTTTGATGAGTCTGGGCTCGTTGGAAAGCTGCTGCGATATAATGTTTTTGTATAGTGTTTTTTGAGTTTGTGGACATCTTTTTTGAGGTGTGGGGACATCTTTTTTGAGGTGTGGGGACAGCGTGCCGCCCTCCAATACCGCTGCGGGCATGATTGATAGCTCAAACATAAACAAAAAAGAAAAATGACAGGAAAATTTCATCGTTTCCTACAACACGATTCAAACGTAGAATCGCCTGCCAGCTTTCGAATACTCTCTCATAGGATTGAAAAAAAAATTTGAACGTTAATGATGCATATTCTTGTACACTTTACAAAAAAAATCTTTCGCAATTTATTTATGAAACTGTGAAACTAATAATCATCCTCCATTTGATATTTTGAAATTTGAACGCTTGGCACACGAATAAATATCAGCTGTGAGTTGCACACATGCTAATGTTAACTGTGGCAACGTACAGCATGTATCGCATTGTCGCAATTTTTCTCGATTTTTTTTTTTGCACCTCATAGAAAAAGTTGATCGAAACAAATGAAATGGGTGTTTTCCGTGATGTGTTGTAGTAAAAGACTACATCGGTGCACTAGATTTTTATTTGTGGTTACATGTAAATTCAGTTGAACAATTGAAATAATCAAAGCAAATTATTCGACACAAAAAAAGGAAACCTTGATTTTAATCACCTTGGATACTGGCATATCTTTAAATGTGTACCACTAAATTCCCATATGTTAAATAGTTAAGTTCATTCACAGAAATTCAAAATACAATAGCAACATTAAATCTATCGATATTACAATCATATTGTTCTCGTTTTTCGAAATGTATTAAACGTAACGTATGAATTGCTCACGACTTTAAACTAGCACGACCTGGTTCAAGATTGTCTTCCTCAGCGACTTTAGACATCCGCAAAATTACCTAATGATGCGATGGGCTGCTTTATTCTATTCAAATATATTTTTTAAATATTTCGTAATTTTTCTAAGATTAATTTAGTTTTTTTCAGCTTGATTTGATTTCAGGTATATCGAGTGCTATGAGTGTGTCTATTAGACCAATGCGCAGACACCGACTAATCTGATCGCCCGCGAATATTTTGAATAAAACCGCGTCAGCGCTGGTTAATTTTGCAGCAAAATCGCCCAAAAAGGCAAGTGCGCCGAGTCCAAAAAATTAATTATTAAACTAAACTCCTTGTAGCGCCGCTTCATCCGGTTTCATACGCCGCCGATTTCCGTAAAAAAAATTTTTGGGCCCTGGATTTATTTCTCGCTCTGATAAAAAAAAACTCTGCCCGCCTCAGTCAATATTTTTGAACGGCGCACGGGTATTGTGAGTCTAAATAACTCAATCATTTGGGAACGTTTTTTTCATTTCAAAATAAGTTTTGGGTAAAATAATTAGTTTTTAAACCAGATGCTATTGGTACATATTTACGCACATTGACACCAAACAGACTCATAAAAAAAGTTTTTTTTTTCGAACATTTTATACTCAATCACTCAAAAAGACTATTAATAAAAAAGCAATTTATGTTTTCGAATTTTTTCCTTTTTTGGCAAACCATTTGAATACGAAAAAAAAGCAAAACGCTGAAATGATTTTAAATAATATTACGAAGCATTATTTCATTGGAAATTTGAATATTATGGGAATGAGAAAATATCTGTCGGTATTGCTTGATATGGATTCGATTTTTTACATTCACACCTAAGGTTTTTAGGCGAAATCCATTGCGAATTAATTATTTTTTCTGTCCTAACACGATTGTTTGGGTTCATTACAATAGAATTCATTGCTTCGAAAATCAAGGTCACTTTTCTACTACTTCAAAAAAAACAAACTTCAAAGTGAAATATAGAATGAGTCAAGAGTTGATATTTTGAATGTCTAAAAGAGCTTTACTCGGCTTTGATGGTCATTGGACAAATTTTGGACTAATAGTTTGGCCGAAATCCTAGCCCCGGAGCAAGGGGGAAGAATTTGTTTTTTTTTCTTCTTATTTTTGTTTTTTTTTTATTTTTTTTTCATTTTTTTATTTTTTGTAATTTTTTTTTAATTTTTAATTTTTTTAATTTTTTTATTTGGTCATTCCATCAAGACGATAACTCAAGCTTCTGAAAGATATCAGAAAAAGACGAATAAACTCGATTCAACATTTTTATGAACTTTTTATTTCTGCGCAGGTTATTAACACCGCAAAACCTGCGCAGAAGTAAAAAGTTCATAAAAATATTGAAACGAGTTTAAGGTTTATGGAATAAATTTAGAATAAAATTTACAGTTGAATAGATATTTAAATTTTAAAATATTTTTTTTTGCTGAATTTTGACATTTTTAAATAAATTTTTTACAATTTTGACAATTTTTTGGCAAAATTTTGAGCTTTTTGATGAAAATTATGGAAAAAGCCAATGGCACCGGATGCCAATAGTCTCTTTATTATACTGTGAGAAATTTACGCTATAACAAAATGCCACTAACTAAGTGGTTAACAAATCTAGCAAATTTGTCCTTTTACGAAATGTCACAAAGCCTGGATGGCCACAAACCTGGAAAATCTGCGCATTAACAGTCTAGGTGGCAGACAAACCTAGGAAAGTTTGTCTATTTACGAAATGTCGCAAAACTTAGGTGCCAATAGGGGCCGTTCATAAATTATGTAACGCTCGAGGGGGGGGGGTCGTGCCTAGCTTGACAGAGTGTGACAGGGGAGAGGGGAAGGGGGGTTGAGGCCCAGTGTTACGTCACGCGAAATTTTTGAAAATGTTTACAATTAGGTGAGAGCTGTTTGACAATTGTCAAATTTACCGAGCTCTTCTAAGTGTTTCATTTTGCATCTGAACACAAAGTCAAGAGCCCGTTACGCCAGAAAAATTTGTCCAAATGTGAAAGAGTTAATAGAAAGATGTTTTATCAAAAAGTGTTCAACCTATTTCCATTACCAATGGTAAAATAATTTAAAATGACTGAACCGTGATAAAGTTTTATCGACAGTGCTCCCAGTGCATTTTGAAAAGAGGGACTCAAACAGAGTTCAAAACACGTTTCAGTTGATTCCATTCAGACCCTTCCGCTTGTATCTATACGAGATTTTCTAATATTTTTTACCCGTAGGGCCGATTCAAAAATTTCGATTTTTTTCAGGCTGCAAAGTCTTTACTATTTGAGAAACTTGGAAAAAAAAGTTTTCTAAAATTTTTCGAAAGAGACCTGACCCTCACATAATCCATCAGATCGGCTGAAGATATTTTTCCTGGACAGCCACTATCAATACCTTTCCAACGACACTCCACCCGAGAAATTTGGCAAAAAATTGAAGTTTGTTTGCCAAATTGTTGGGGTTAGAGCTTGCGTGACACCAGCGTGATAGGGGGGAGAAGGGGTCGAAAAAAACAAATTTTGCGTTACGTAATTTATGAACGGCCCCTAGTCCATATATAATACTATTGGCACCAATTGGTGCCAATAGTTTCTTTATAATACTGCGGATATTCGCACCCGGTGCCATTAGCTGCAGTATATAGAAGACAAAAGAGAATATTGGAACCGGGTGCCATTGGCCACAGTATTATAAAGAGACTATTGGCACCCTGTGCCATTAGCCTCAGTATATAGAAGAAACTATTAGCACCCGGTGCCAATAGTCTCCACAAAAAATTATTTAAATTTTTTTTAATAACTAAAAATTTCTCTAGTGAACTAAAGGGTACACGTTGCGATGACAAAGCAGCATCTTCCGATGACATACAATTACTCTAAATTGAGTCCTATCAGCTGTAGCAAAATGATTCACACAATGATGAGTGAACGACCGTCCACAAATTACGTAACGAGGGGATTTGGGGGTTAGTTAGGGGGTGACAAAGTGGGTCTGTACTGGTGTGACGTTATGCGAAAGTTTAAGAGTAACGAGTTGCGTGACAGCGGGAAGATATTGGGGTTCAAAAATACCAATTTTTGCGTTACGCATATTATGAACGACCCCTGAATCTGAGGTCTAAAGTTACTCTGATACTAATCCGGAATGCGATTTTTTTTTTCAGAGCATCTTTAGACCTTCCTTCTTAATAATTCTTAATTCTGCTTCATTCTTCGGTCGTTAGATGAACCACAATCTATCCTGTGTTAGATATATTATAAAATTATTATAAAACATCGCTCACATTTTTGCGACACAAAATATTTCAAGCAAAAGAAGTATTTTTTGTTTTCGATATATTTTTCTCGCTAACCAACTGCTCCTGAAAATTGTATTCTCACGATAAACTGAAACGAACTGAGAGAGCAAGTGTTGGCAAACCTAATATGTGAGCCAATAATTACATTAGAAGTTAAGTGTTTTCGGATAATTTGTTCGTCAATCAAGATTGGTTTAACGTGACGTAATTGAATTACAGGTAAGCCATAACCGTAAGAAAGTAACGAAAACAATTCACACATTTAAATAAAGAAAATAATGATTTTCATCCAACTTGGCTGGAAAGAATTTGATTAATCACGATTTATATTATTAGAATCGATTCGCAGTTCTTAGCATTTAAATGTTTATAATGCTTTCGACATTAAAAGTAGCGATTGTTTGAAATATTTTACGGTTTGTTTACCAATTATTTCGCTCCAAAATTTGCTCATTTCTTACAATGAACGTTTAATTGAATGGAACTATAAAAATTATTTGTGTGAAAATGAGTTCTATGAACACATTGTTTAACAAAGCTTTATGGTAAAACGGAGAAATCGATGGGATACCAAGAACATCCACACGACGGTCATCGTCTAATCATTTCCAACTTCCAAATTCGTCCTATTTCAGGTGTCTTACTCTCAACGGATTGGCGCTACTTTTTTTATGTACAAACCGTACAAACTGATTCAATTCCTAAATCCTAAAAAGGAGTGAAGCTTGTAGCTAAAGCATGGCATGTTTTGTGTAATGTAACATGTTCCAAGAAGGTGTGAAATTTCAGTTGTCAGTATGCAACAAGTGTTTGTATTTGTATTTCAACTGTGTTTTCAACTCAGTCGATCAGAAAATTATCATATTTCCTATGATACAAAATTTTCAATCTGCGATTACACTGTTCAACGGCATTCATACAAAACCTTCTGAAAAAAATAATTAAGTAGATGCCAAATCAAGGGATTCAAAGTTTCGTCTCGAAATTTCTTCATAAAAAATACATTTTAAGGGGAACAAGCATGAATTAGAAAAACCTTTCCAACGCTGAAAATGTGACTCATTAGCCATGTTGAGACGGATATGTTTAGTGTCAACTAGACTAGATATGATATGCAACTAGACTTTACACGCCTTGCAAGATACCATCATGAATAGAAGTATCTTAAAGTACTGAGAGTTAAACAAAATCTTTCCAAGAACTAGAAGTCGAATAAGAAGGTGTAAGCATAGCAGCCAGCTTACATGTCCATGGGGGGGGGGGCTATTTTTAAATTAGGGTGTTAATTACTATAACTACTCTGACTACTACAATTTTTCATAAAACGTTTACTGCTACTTTTAGTACATCTTCTGCTAAAAATTTTTCTGGCAATTCTACTGCAAGCTTTATTACAAAATCTACTACAGCTTTTACGACAATTTTTTATACATCTTTACACAATAAGCACGCTACTTACAAAAGAGCCATCTGTCGGAATCTTTTCAACTAATGAGAATTTGTATGGGAAAAGTCGCAATTTTATGTAACGTTTTTCTCTTAAAGCCTCAAATGAAAACGAATGCTTATGTCGTCATTACATACTTAACATATTACCAAACAAAATTGCGGAAACATTTTTGGAGAAAACATTTACATTTGCTAGAAATGTGAATTCCAATATTTCACTGCAAAAGTCAGTCTTTCAGCTTTTCCACTCAATAAACACTTCAAAACGCATAATTTTTTCGACCAATGTGTTTGCTCACTTAATCATTAACTGAATAATCAATTTAAATGACAGAAAACATTTTCTAAATGACAGAAATTGATACAAAAAGCTTTGAGTTGATGGTTGCAAATAAAAATCGCCGCCATGATCGTTGGCTTTTGACGTTTACAAATACTCGGTCATCCATATTATAACTCTACAGCCTGCTATAGTTGTCTCTTTCTGACATTTGGATGAACCCGTATTTGCGAATGTATCAACTCAAAAAGTTTTTATCCATTTCTGACTCGTAGAAAATGTTTTCTGTCATTTGAGCACGCATATTGGTCGAAAAAATTATGCGTTTTGAAGTGTTTATTAAGTGGAAAATCTGAAAGACTGAATTTGCAGTGAAATTTTGGGCTTCACATTTCTAGCAAATGTAAGTGTTTTCTCCGAAAGCGTTTCCACAATTTTGTTTGGAAATAGGTTAACTATGTAATGACGACATAAGCATTCGTTTTCACTTAGAGAGAAATTCAGAGAAATTGCTACGGTTTGTTACACGGGGGGGGGGGGAGGGGTATTTGTGGCAATGTTACGTAACAAAGCTATGTTAACGAATTTATATCTTTCACTGAATTTTTAAAATTTTGTAACGAACTGTTTGAAGACTGTTTGAATTGCAAACTGGTGGCCATGATGGCAATTCAAACTATTCATATGAAGAGCTCATTCAACAAAAAGCTAAAGATCATTTTCACATAACGGATATCGCACTAAACGTGTGGATTTCAACTCAGCACCAGGCTGCGTACTCAAGATTGTGAATGTAGATGGCAGCAGTAGCCTGGTGCCTTAAAATGTGACGTATAATTTTTCTTACTTCGCAACAGGCTGCCTTCTATAAGGTTACTCATACTTTCCAAAATTGACATGAAACTTTTTTGCCTGCCTTCTGAAATCGATAAGAACAACTTGACATGAAAGACCACCACCTAAAGATATAGTAGCGCGAGTTAAATTGGTGAAGATTGACTGAATGATACGATTGAATATGATTCTAATGATGATGAACATTGAAACTTCTATTGTAAAAATTGTTCCTATCTCTGGTTGATCTTAAATCCCAGCCAGGTTTTATAGCTTTATCTTTATGTTTTGTCATTGTGTGACACCATTTCCTATATTGTTAACGTGTGTGTTCTATTTTCGCTAAAACCCTTCCATACACCTTCCCTTTAAATCTGACGGTATTTATGTTTGCTCCCTACCATTAATTATTCACTGTCACAAATTGACGCGAATGTAACAACGTTGTTTCATTTACATTTAATTTAAAACATGAGCTTCGACAAAAAAAAATGCTTCCACTTCCACAATATATATTTTGAGGTTTTCTTTTGATCGAAAATAGAATTACGTCAATCCATCGTCAAAGTTAAGCAAATTATCTTAAATTTATAAAAAAAAAAATGAAAACAAATATTTATGTTTGATTTGAAGTTCTGTGATTGAATAGATTCTTGATATTATTTATAGAAAATTGTATTTATGCGAAAAAATTTTAATGAAAAATATTGGTTACGTTTTTTTAGTATCGCGCCGAGTCAATGTGTAGAAATGTTAAATGTTATTTGTTCATTAAATAAAATGTAACTTCAAATGTTAGCTACCTCTGCGTATATTCAACTTTATTCGATTTTGCGGTTGGTTTTTATAAATCTCTATATCCGCAACATCCGAGTTCCTAGAGAGTTTCTGTTTTTCAACACTTTAGCAACGTTCAATGATATAGTTTACCATGCGTACAGCACGCATACGTATGTGATATTATTACACACGGGCTATTAAAAGAAATCAAAATATTTCCACAAGTTTTTCTGTCTAAAAATATCATCAAGCCATCAAACACATCACAATTTCCACACTTAATCGTATAGCGACTAAGACGAACACAATAATTTTCCACGGCTACACGATCATTATCCGTAAGTCTACAGACATTTTCCCATTTTTTTTTTTTTTTTTGTACGCTGGCGAATTATTAGGTAACACTTTTTTCCCTGATCACCACAGCTATGACGTTTTTGCAGGAAATATTTTCCGTCCAAATGCAAAAAGTTATTATTTTGAACACAAAACGCGTTTTAATCCATGAAATTTATGATTTGCAAAACGAACGGCTGCAAAAACTCTCATTACATTCGTAACTCACAACACGGAATTTTTTTAATTAAATTTTCAATGCACATGTACACAAAATATCCGTTGCACTTATTCGTGTCTCGTGTCCATATACGCGATTGGCACATCATCACTTCAAGGAAGTACTCTAAAAGTTACGATTTTTAAAACAAAACCCACATGAAATAAGTCAAATGCGACTTGCACAAAACCTTTCATTCGATACTATTAAAAATGATATAACTTGTTTGTGGGATGCCACAAACGTTCAGTTTAGAATTAACAAAAAAGAAGTGTTATTAACGCATTGAAATCTCTTTTCGGACTGGACATATGTTTTAAACGTAGAAAAACAATCTTTCTTTTTCATGTCTGCACATCTATTTACTACATTTGAATGAATGTGGATTTTGAAGTGAGCTGGGAATGGTGTGTGGATATTAAATAACTGAATGGGAAATTAACATTGTGAATTATGTTTTGGTGACAGGATAGTGAATATTGTCACGCATTGTGGAATCCTGGGAACCTTTATGTATGCAAATCATTCAATCGGTTTGGTCGAAGCATGGGTAAATTGTAGTTTAGGGGACAAGAACCAATGGGGCGTGTGGGAGTGGGATCGATAGGGGGAGGTCCCCTGATGACAAAATAGGAAGAATTGGGGCGCGGCAACCCCTCCCTGGGCCGCCAGGGCCCTTCAAAGTTTTTACCCTTTTTTGCGATTTTCTTATTTTTTCTTAATGGGATCGATAGATGGAGGTCCCCTGATGCCAAAACAACAGGAATCAGTGCGCTAAACACCTCTCAGGGGCGCCAGGGCCCTCCAAGTTTTTTTTGATTTTATACATTTTTGAACTTTTTTGAACTTTTCAACAAGAATTATCTTATTAATTCCATTTTTCTTGTACGAAATGACTACGACTACACTGTACGCCACACATTACTTTCATTTTCCTTGTACGAAATGGCGACATTTGACAATTTCTACATGTATTGTAACTTCAAAAAAACATTTATTTATCAGACACTCTCTTCCCAAACTTTCGAATATCACCGTTCAGGAACATTATTAATTTACGGTTTACATTAAATGAAAAATAATCATGTTGCCGCGGTTTATCAAAAAAAAAAACAAAAAAAAAAAAAAAAAAAAAAAAAAAAAAAAAAAAAGAAAACATTAGAAACAAACAAAACAAAAAAACACAAGGGCGCGAGGGGCACAATTATTATTTTTATGTTATGCTGGTGCCATTCCTACCGAGAAAAGTTCAAAAAAGTTCAAAAATGTATAAAATAAAAAAAAAAACTTGGAGGGCCCTGGCGCTCCAGGGAGGTGTTTAGCGCCCCGATTCCTGTGGTTTTGTCATTAGGGGACCTCCCCCTATCAATCTCATTAAGAAAAAATACGAAAATCGCAAAAAAGTGTAAAAACTTTGGAGGGCCCTGACGGCCCAGGGAGAGGTTGCCGCGCCCAATTCTTCCTGTTTTGTCATCAGGGGACCTCCCCCTATCGATTCCACCCCACACGCCCCCATTGGTTCTTGTCCCCTAAACTACAATTTTGCCCGAAGCATTGATCTGGTGATAGGTTGGTATCAATTTATAACTAAGAGAAATATTTGCTTTAACACACTGTCCATAGACATGAATGAAGGAACTACAATACTAACAAAATACGTTTACTGGAAACATAATATGTTTCTCGCAATAATATTATGCTTGGCTTCATAACTTCTTATGTTTGAATCGATATTATTGATAAAAAAGTATTATGTTTCTAACAATCATATTACGTTTAGCACAAATAAAAAATTCGTTACATTGCATTTTGGAAAAACGTTTTTTGTTGGATCCTATTAGAACTGCTTGAAGCGTGTGTAGTACTAGAAAATCTCCTACGCATCGTTCACGTCTACATTTACACATTAATAAGAAAGTTGTGGAACAAGTTGGATTGTTACCAAATGCTGCTTAAGAGATGGACTGTATCTGCAGAGGTAGATCAAAATGGAGGCTTATGAGCGCTTCGCAGAAATGTGAGCAGTCAAGTTTGCGATGTTTTTTTTAGAACAGAATCCCGCGCAAATAACAAAAATAACAAAAAAAAAAATTGTGGAAAAATGTGAGAGGCTTGGGACTGGTTTTATAAGCGTCAGCTTCCCCGAGTCCGTCTTTTACAGCAGATGAATTTAACCGACATGCAACCGGAAACGCCAAACCAGGGATTAGTCCGGATCCGGGATTTGACAATGACGCCAGTACTGTACTGCTCAGGCTGGCGGATTTCATTTTTCTTTTGTTAATGCAAGTGTAATCGAGATTCTTTCTGCAGTTCGGGAAGTCAAATCGGAGGGGTGGGTCTTGATGGGATGCCTCTGATATTTTTAAGCAAGTATTGCCGGCTATTCTGACTCACCTGACACATGTTGTTAACTATTGTATAAATACATCAGAGTGTCCATTGGAATGGAAAGTGGCTAAAGCACTTCCCACACATAAGCGGGCCAAATCGTTTGAGTTGGATGATTATCGATCCATAAGCATTCTGTCGACTCTGTCTAAGGTGTTTGAAATTGTTTTGAAGAAGCAGATGCAAGAGATTTTGTCTTGCAACGGGATGCTAGAATGGATTCAGTCAGTTTTTTGGCCAGCGCACAGTACGACAACGGCCCTTCTAAAGATTTCGCTTGATATAAGGGAAACATTGGACAGGAAAATCGTTGCAGTGTTACTGCTTCTAGACTTCACAAAAGCCTTCGATTTGGTTGACCACGAATTGCTGTGCTCCAAGCTTGCGTCTAAGTTTTTCTTTAGCACGTCAGCTGTCTCGCTGATTAAGAGTTACTTGACAGATAGGACTCAGGCTGTGGTCAGTGATGGGGTTAAGTCGAATTTTTTGCCCTTTGCTAAAAGTGTCCCTCAAGGCTCTGTATTGGGACCCTTACTTTTTTCTATGTTTATCAATGACATGCCTGAGTTCACATCTGTTTGCTGATGATGCCCAAGTCTATAAAACATTTAGAGCAGTATTTATGAACGAGAACGTTAGGCTGATAAATAAGGACGTGAAGACTGTGTGTGAATGGGCAACGCGGAATCGACTAATACTCAATCCAGGCTATAATTTTCGGTTGTAAATGTGCAAAGTTCCCGTTGGTTTACATGAATGGTAAGAGCGTTCCCTTCACAAATTCTGTTAAGAATCTCGGGCTCACGTTCAGTTCGAATCTCGCTTGGGGTGATCAGGCAGAAAAAGTGGCCAAGAAGGTGTTTTCAGGGCTTAGAAGTCTGTGGCCGATTGCCGGTAAAACCCCATTGAAGACACGAATTATGCTGGCAAAGGCTCATTTCAGTTATGGATGTGAGGTTTATTCGTATGGGTTGGAGTCTTATGCGAAGAGGACGCTGAACAGGGCATTCAAGTCGGTTCTTAGATATGTGTATGGCCTTTCGAGGCTAGAGAGTACTAAGGGGTATGCTGATCGGTTTTTGGGAAGCTCCTTGGAAGGATTTTATAAAACGCAGGATATTGAGAAGTGGACAGCCTGAGTACTTAAGGGATGCTTTTCAATTTGGGCGTTCGGTGAGGACGGGCAACTTGAACCTGTCTATGAGTGGGTCTGCGATTGTTCAATCGTTGTTCGTTCGCGGAGTTGCTGACTGGAACAGCTTGCCGGCGGTGCTGACTTGGGCTCTGATAAGTTGTTTGCGAAACGTTGCGTACGACTCTTCTCATGAATTCTCTACTTATTTGTTTGATTTTTGAATTTTTCTTTACCAGTCTTAGCTAGCAACCAACGAACAACAGTAACATCAGTACTGCAAATGTAGATGTACTTGTCGAAAGCTTGAGCTAGAGAAAAGGAACTACGGAAGTTTCGGAATGAAATAAAAAAGAAACAAAAAATAGTAAGTCAAATCCATTGTACTCCGAACCCAAATTCTAATTTCGTTCTGGCAAAATGTTTGCATCGCACTTAAATGATACACAAAACACAAACAATAAAAACCAATGATAGAAGAGACGAAGCCGCTAGCATTCGATGAAAATCGTTTAAAAGATCACGAAATACATTTGTATCATCTTGATTTGTTTATTATTCACGGTAAACACGTTTGAAAAAAAATTCATACCGAAAACGTTTGTGTCTTTTAGCGACGAGACACTCATTCAAAATTTGATACACCTACGTAAAAATTGTTAACAATAAGTCATTAACATGAAGACATTTTGCCGCATGTTAGAATAGCGAATGAGTCGTTAGATATCAATCTTGCGAAAGTATTTAATTTGTAGTTTAGTGAAAATGCAGCAAGTTGTTATAAAGGCATAAGGCGACAAAAAAGTTTGCTTGGAAATGGTTTTGTGAATGCCAGAAGTTATGTTCCAAAAAAAAAGTTGTACACAAAACCTCGACACGAACTAAAAAAATTTTCTATAAATTATTTTCAAAACAACATTAAGTATTTCATCAGTACACAACATTTCTACTCTAAAAATATGAAAATAAATGGCGCCATAATAAATTCGTAATGACCAAGGCTGTGTTCATTCCATATACTACGAAATAAAAAAAGGAATTTCTCTGAAATGTCATTGGATTGTGTTTTTCAACAAGATTGTTGCAATAAAAAACTTTCAATTAAGTAACAATTTCTGTCCGTTTTGCTTGCGCTGAACAAACCGCTGACGTCCTGTGTCTTCACAAAACTATGACATGTTGACATACAGAGGGAGCTTTAAGCTCGTCGCAGCGAAGAAAAAGCTGACAGGACATAACAGAGATAGAACCAATAGAAAACCAAACAGCTTTAAGCTTCTTTGAAATTACAACCACAACCTCAGATTCAGAACGCTACACTCAATGATATTTATGAAAAACATAATATGATACATTTAAAAGCCATAGTAAAATATTACTTCTATGGGTGCAATTGTACCAAAACGAGAATTTTCTCAATTTTTACCTTGATTGCAAGTTTGTGTACTTCTTTACACAGAGGGTATGGTTAGCCCCTTGGAGCCGAAATATTCAACGTA
>CM055406.1:125936663-125948387 GCA_029228625.1 Pseudolycoriella hygida
TGCGTTTCTCTCTCGACAAACAACCTCGGGCATGCTCCCAGTTGTAAGTCCTTGACAGAAATTTGACAAAACCACAAATTCTCAACCGGACGTCACGCTTCTCATAACCCCCCTCTCCCCCTAACGACTGGACGTCATTTATGAATGACCCCTTACCCCTACTAGCTCAGAACAACGACCGTGGGACCATTTAGTCAGTATTTTCATCAAGACAACTGAATGGTGTTACTGAATGATGTAACTCACAATAGATTGATTCACTTAAGAGAACTCTCTGATGCTGTTCTTACCAGAGTATAGCAGAAGTGAAATCTATATGTCACATATATTTCAACTCGGCACTAGGCTGCGTCTTTGAGTTGTGACACTTTGAATGCAGGGGGCCACAGCAGTCTGGTGCCGAATTGAAACTTATGTGGCGTATAGAACTAAATCCTGTCTCCACGTTGGCAAAAACAGATGTTCAGCACCAGGCTGCCTTCTTTGTTCCCAGCTTTAGGTCCCAAGTACGCAGTCTTGCTTCTTCTTCCAGTCTGGCATAGTCAGAACTTCAGCACCAGGCTGCCTTGGTCTGACAATGTTTTACCTTTCTTCTGTAAAACCTTGTCAGACCAAGGCAGCCTGGTGCTGAAATTCTGACTACGCCTAAATGGAAAAAGGGGCGAGGTTGATAGTTAGTGTCACCATCAGATTTCTCAGTTAGGGTCGATGCACAAAGATCAATGAACCCTTTGTGCTACCTAGTCCTCATAAAAATCCTTTTAAGAAGTCCTGCTGAGGACCTCTCCTCCACACTAAAACCCTGTCCAAATCGTCGGACTTGTACAAGAGTCAGCAATCGATTGAACACCTCTTGAACAGTTGCATACCTGGCATATGACCCGAGCTCCTACTTCACGTTCATATGCAATCACATGCTGCCCTATTCAAGTAACTAGTCCTCGCCACAAGGTTGCGAGTCCAGTCCAGGTCTAACCTCACACCATAAGCCGCAAAGCTTTCCCATTCGGGTCTCGACTTGCACGGAACGAGGCCACGTGACACCACTACTCTGCGGCCTGCTATCATTACTCTACCCGTCGACCTTAGCCACCCTGTAGCCCAACGATGCGCGCACATGGGAATAATGCCTACTAGCCCTACCCAAGGTCCACAAGCTGGGCTGGGGACTGCTATGTAGCCCAAAAAATCTTCACTCATTGGTATAGTGTCACCATGGAAGTCGGCATCAGGAAGCCCTACTTGAGACCTAAAGCTGGTAATAAAGTATGCACTGCCTACTAGGCAGCCAGGTGCTGAACACCTTTTTTACCAAAGTGAGTTCTATGCGTCACATAAGTTTCAATTCGGCACCAGATTGCTGCTGAATTCAAAATGTCATAACTCAAGGACGCAGCCTGGTGTCGAGTTGAAACTTATGTGACGTTAAGACCTCACTACCTCCTACACTTTGGTAAATACAGATGTTCAGCACCAGACTGCCTTCTTTATTCCCAAGTACAGGGCTCAAGTACGCAGCTAAGTGTCAAATTATAAACTAATGGCTAATTCCATCGGTACCGTCATTCCCCAGGTGACATAGTAGCGACAATGTATGAGTTACCGATGGAATTAGCCTAATGTATTGTAATGTACTCGCTACTTTCTTAATTTTGACATTTTCAAATTTTCGGCAAAATATAGCTCAACTACTAGATGAAAAAACAATGATTCTGTAAGAGCCATTGAGGTACTACTTTGAATTTGACAATTCTTTTTAACAAAAGTTACTCTGGAAAAACATCGTTTTTATCGGTTGTGCTTGCTGAAACTGCGACATAAACAAAAGCAACGGTAACTTATGGCTCATTTAATCGGTATTGGTACTTTGTAAATTATGCAAACGCTAAAGAAGCTCAGTGTATGTGTATAACACAAATGTGTGTCCTTTCACTTACTATGAAAAAGTTGCCACTTTGCATTCAAAACAATGGTGAACACAAGCAATTTATTAAAGTATACATAAAGTAAATGTGTTGTAATGTAAGGAACGGTATGTTTTGTTAAGGATCGGAGTGGGTCGACCTACACTTGACCCGTAATTTTAGCGGGTCGACGCACATCTGACCCATTGTTGCAGAATTCACAGAAATCGTTTTTCTGTGTATTCTAAAACTTTGGGTCAGGCGTGGGTCGACCCGCTAAAATTGTGGGTCAGGTGTGGGTCGACCCACTCCGATCCTTATGTTTTGGCTCAATTTAAAAGACCATGTAGTGAGTTAACGTTCCTTACATTGCATTCCGGGCTAATTCCATCGGCACCGTCACCTGGGTAACGAATTGCATCTCTTTCCCTCTTTCCCTCTTTCAATGTGATTTATATTAACACGAGACGAAACATGGTAGCAAAAATGTATGGGTTGCCGATGGAATTAGTAAACGTTAGAATGAGTCATATGATTTGAATTGTTATTTTCTGTTTAGGCTATGGTTGTGGTGAAAGAGTGTTTTCGAAGTGCTTTCAAACATCAAACTACCAAATTAACCTTTTCACAAAAAATTTCGAAACAACATCAGTTTTAGATCGCGAGCTCTCGGAATATAGTGACGACAATATCTTATTTGTTTACATCCGAGTATATACCGATACTATCGGTATACTTCAGGGACTAAAATACGGAACATCGTGCGGAGTCACCTCCGCACTGGTCCATTTATGGCTCCAGACAAAACTTTAATATTTTTGATCAAAGCCGTAAAATTGGCTCAATAATTTCTTTTTTCAAAAAATTTTACTTGTGGCGCATCTTATATTAGGGCTTGGGCGGGGGCGGGGCTAAGAATAAACAAATACTCGGAGCTTGAAAAAAATGTTTACAAAAGTCACATGTCAATCTTCAGTGCCCTTACCGCGATCCGGTTCCACACAGAAATATCTTTAATTTAGTCCCTGATATATACGCACTGTCATTTCAGCCTCCTTTATGGCAAGATCATCGAAATTTTCGAAATTCTCTCATAGAATCGGTCTCTATCTATATACTTTTCATTTTGACGCTAGTCTGCCTCCCCTGAGTTCAGCAGATTGAATTCAGAGGGCACCTGTAGTCTGATATCAAATTGTTAAGTGCATCGGGTAATTTGGCATAAAGAGATCCATGTTATAGAACTGCAGGATGCAGGTTGGTGCCAATATTAAAAGCATTGTGACTGAAAGTACAGTGATTAGTGACTATCTAGCTCTTGGTATATTCAAAAATTCAGTGTTAAGGTGCCATCTGAATGTCCGTCGAAGCTGAAGTGATAGACGCACTGGTAGATGACCCTTAAATCCTCCTCCGATTTTTTATTTTGAAGACAGACAATTGGATATTAATTTTTATGAACAAGAAAAATTTCTGATAGAAAAAATTCGGTAGGTCGATATTAGGGAATCAGTGTATTGATTATGCCCAACTCCGTTCTGTCCATAACTTAAAAACAAATATCCGGAATGTCATACGTACATTAATGGAACACTTCCCAAAAGTCCATTTCCTAAAAATATCCACGAAATTCCCTGGGTGTAATGCATCATTCGACTGACATCATTGAAATTCCATTTACGGTCATGTCACCTAACCATTTTTTGTTACTCAAATCACTCAAATCAAACGTCTGAGCTTTTATTTGTTCCCCATCCAAACTGTGAGTCTAAAAAAACCTTACATTTTTCATTAAATCGGAATCAAGCTTTACTGGTGATTTGTGTTTCCTCTTATTTGAAACAAAAACAACGTAACACCAAACAAGCTGCTATTCGAATGTGGCAGACCTATGAGACTTATTCAATTCACATTTTTCACTGAAACTTTGGACGAATAGCATAAATGAAGGCGTTTATCAAACACTGACTTCTTGTAGCATACACGCAGACCTATCGATAATTTACGATATGAATGAACATTGCGGAGTATAAACAATAAATTTTCCTCACACTTTTCGACAGATTCGATAAATTGATTTCTACTTACCGTCGTTAAAATTTTCTAGGCTATCGTATTTGGCTATGGCGTTCATCGGTTCGATGGTAACTAAAGGACTTTTCAGATTAAATCCTCTAGTTTCGCTTGGTGAATTGATGCCAAAATTCAATGTGACTCTGTGATCGGCTGGAAAACGTGGATCTAAAACGCATACAAATGAAAAAGGTTGAGACTTTATTGCCGAAAATGGATGTACTGAATGATATCTTACCATCACAGGCATAGTCTAATTCGCTGCGGCTGAACGATAAAGTTTTATCGGTAACGGCACAAGTGTGAAATTGCGTGGAAAACATAAGTTCTCGTTTTTCCAGATAAGAATGCTCTAACAGTTGATAGCACCGTATGATAACATCACCACGTAAACGAAGTTGTCCCACTTCGTAAACGAATTGTCGGGTGGAGATAGGAATTACATGAATGTCTGAAAAGAGAATTTTTGCTTTACATGTGCACCAAAGTTGACAAATAGAAAAATTTTTTTTTTCTTTTTCATTCGGAAAGAAAGAACCAAATGCGAACTTTTGTAATTGAATGAATGAACGAATGAAAATGTTGAAATGAACACGACGCTTTGAAAAGAAAACTTTTACTTCGTTTAACTTGATGCATTTCGTATGCTACGCTGAGTTACTTAAATGTAACCGCAAACTTTATCAATTTGTTTGAGATGCCTCGACGAGATTTGATTGCAGCAAAGTGTCTGCCATATACGATGATTGCGCTAATAGAAATACTTTTGATTGAAAATCGCTACCGTATGCAACTCGTAATAAATGCGTAAAACTTACACAGTTTTAAGACTTACAGATATTGACAACTTTTTAAAGCTTCTGTAAGTCTTTATAAGTCCTCAAGTGGTTTCCTCTTGACCCTCGAAAAATCACTAAAAATGCAACTTGGACACTTTGAGATGTCAATTCAAAATTCGAAAATTTACCAAAAATCTGGCTTTTCACGCTATTCGGGGGAAATAGTAAAAATTGAAATTAAAACAGTAGATATCTTTAGAACGGCGTCAGGAAAACGTCAGATGACCAGTTGATACGTAGAGTAGCGGGGTTAGTTCGGTGAGAAAATCTTTCGGTTCTGCCGTCCTACATATAAAATATGTTTCTCTTAGCGCAAACTTTTGATGAAGAATGGGTGAGAAAGACATAGGTGTTTGTATTTTGTGTGCTTTCCAAACTAGCTGACATTCGTGACCAACATTAGCCACCACAGCGCTACGATCGACTTTTGGTACACCATAAAATTTCCACTTATTTCGTGTGGAACAATCTTCACTATTATCAATAACAAAGAAGTTCCAGCGAAGTTGTTCTAAAGGTTCTAAACGTACTAATATTTAAGATAAGCTCTCCAACGACATTTATCTATTAGTACTTAAAGTGTGCTAAAAGTGTGTGGGCACGTCAGGGGCGTGACAGTCTTTTATTTTGATCTTTACAAGTAATACTCAATGTGAAGTTAGCTGCAGTTGCAAAAATCAACTGATTTCATTCATAAATTTAC
The DNA here is from genome assembly GCA_029228625.1 of Pseudolycoriella hygida. Classification (NCBI taxonomy): domain Eukaryota; kingdom Metazoa; phylum Arthropoda; class Insecta; order Diptera; family Sciaridae; genus Pseudolycoriella; species Pseudolycoriella hygida. Next base: position 125,942,183 of record CM055406.1, read on the forward strand.
CAAAATCAGCAGTTCTAAATTGAAAAGTTCTAAAATCAGCGGATTTTCATTATTTTCGGTCGCAACTGCAGCTACCTTCGCGTTGAATATTACTTGCAAAGATCAAAACAAAAGATTGTCACGTACCTGGGGCTCGTACTAAAAGAAGCACAATGTGTGCTAAAAGTATTTGCGAAAAAAAATTACGAATTTATCTACATTTCTTTGTTTGAGTGCATCAGCTGGTGCACAATTGAACAGGCAATTTTCAAATTTTATAATTGCATTTCCTGAACGCAGATACCTTACATTGAAGCATTATCTACACGATTCTCATGAGTGAGAAATTAAGAAGCGCTTCCTGAGCACAAGATTTGCTATAGTTCTTCCTTGATATCATGAGGGAATCCCACTTTCACCCAATAAGATCTCAATCACGACCTGCATAGCACCTCGACCAGCTCAAGTGCCCAGGCTCTCATTTCATATTGAGTTGAATTCAACATTTGCAGAAATAGTTCTAGAATTATGTTTTTGCAAAGTAGCCGTTCATAAATTACGCAAAAATTATGAGTTTTTGACTCCCCTCCGTCCTCTGTCACGCAAAATTTTGAACCAATATTAGAGCTGACACGCTTGCCTCATACCCATTCCCAGCCTCCTCTTGAGTTACGTAATTTATGAATGAACCCAAATCTCGGGAGGGATACTTTGAAGAGGTGAGCAGATGGGACAGGTCTCTGAGTTAAATTTTTTCGGACCAAAAGTTAGTTACTCTATGGAAATGTGGAAAACTTTTGCTATGGGACTTTACTTTAGTGGATACTACTTGCCAATCGTACGTAGCATCCACCAGTCGCGGAGCAGCCTCGGTAGTAACATGTAGAGAAACTTCGATGAAGGCTAGAGAGTTTGCGAACAATTTTTATTTTTTCCAATTTCAGTTGAGGCAATGGATCCTTGGGGTGAAGACGACAAAAAATGTATAAACGAGATCGGAAAAAACTCAAGCAAACCACTGGCGAACCGATAGCTAAGAGTTAGTTATCTGGTCCAAAGAATCACCATTGCTAATCAAAGAGGCAATGCGGCGTCGGTTACTTTTAGTTGAAAGGACTCACCTTTCCTTGACTCTTATTGAAATCAATAAAACTATTTTCGTCATTCACTAGTCAATTTTTTAATGTACCGTCTACTGAGGTGAAATTTGCAATTTCTACCATGCCAATTTCTGCCTACCTTGTCCCGAAGTCGTGGCAAATTTGACCCCAAACGCCTGCCAAAATTCACACAACAGATCTTGCAAATTTCAGTTCGTATACAGAAGTAGGGGGCCGTTCAGAAATTACATACCGCAAAAATCCGCCCCCTGTCACGTAAAACGGGTTAATTGGCCATTTTTGTTAAGGCCGTAAGGTTGGTCTTTTACTTCTCCCCCTCTTGAATTACGTAATTTATGAGTTGAGCAGACTGCAGTTATCTGGGTTACGACTTGGAGGTTTCTGTCGTGAGGGTTATCAGGAGTATAGAGAAGGTCAACGAACATTCAGATGTTGTGTCGTTGGAGGATAGTTCGGTAATGTTCAAAGAATGTCTTACTCACTGGAGGAATTAGGGGATTTACACTTGGTGGACAAACCAGGTCCCTATCGGGCAGAGCCTAAAGTAAGCAATTTCCACTGGGGAGCACTTTCACAGAAAGGGCGTAATTTTCAAGACCAAAAGGCGTGAATTTATTAAAACATAAGACACTCTTCACTTCATACTCTTGTTTCGCTTCTTTTAACAAAATCGCATTCTTTATACAAGTCCAAATTAGCAGGGCGGGATCGCCTCTGCTTCTTTGTACATGTGTATGAATATGCGATTTTGAAGTTAAGCCAGTGTGGAGAAGTAAAAAAGCGCGACCGTAGCTATTTCCAGTTTTTCAGCCATTTCCCGTTTGTAAGCAAAATTACTTCTTCCTTGTGATTCTTTCTTCCGGTATCCGATTTTTCGGCCGGAAAACTTCCCGTTATCTTAGATACTACATCATTTCAGCACCCGGCAAAAGATGCTGTTCCGATACAAGTAATGAACCATTGTCATAGCTATAGGAAGCAGCGATAGAGTGTCGCCAAAGAAGTTAATTTTGGAACCATGGAATCACCGATGATTCACAGTGGAATCATCGATGATTTAAAGTGGAATCATCGACGATTCACAGTGGAACCCATGACTCACAAGGGAAAAACCGATGATTCACAGATTAATCACCGATGATTCACCGATCACTCATAAATGAATCACCGTGCATTCACCAGTGAATTATCGGTGATTCCTCTGTGAATCATAGGTGATCACACGATGAATTATCAGAGATTTCCCTGTTAATCAACGGTGATTGCCCGGTGAAAGGCACAGACGGACGCACAGGAAGGGGGAAAACATAAAGTAGCTATCGCTACTTAATAATTGTCACGGTACAGTTTTCAGGTTACTTGTTCTACGATGTAGTGAGCCCACCCTATCGGTGACGATCATTCTCCACATTCATAGGTTTTTTTTATGAAATTTTTATATTCTTCATCGATATCTGAGTACAATTAGAGGACTTCAGTGGGCGTCCGGTGCGCTTTTCCCCTTCCAATATATGTTATTTTAGACTTCGCTATCGGGTGATAGAATGGCGTGGAGGAGGGTAGTTCATTATTTAGGCTCTGGGGCCTCGACAACGACACAAAGACCTTTCATCGACGATGAGCCACGACGATTATGCCGGTTTCGGAAAGACAATACTTAGAGGAGTCTTAGTACTTGTATTGTATTACGAAACGCTCGTTGGAGCCAAAAAGAATGGTAGCTAGTGTTGAAACACGCTGAGCAAAGAACCCGACTTTCTTTTTTACGTGAAAGCAGTAACAATGCAACGAAGTTTTGATTCAAATGTTCAACATTTTCGGGAAAAGATTTTTTTAAATATTGCGAAAAAGTGCATCTTTACCCACCTGATGTAAACACACAATTAAGTCCTTCATAAATTTTGATAAAACTGCGCCATTCCGAACTTTGTGTCGATATCGAGTCATAATTCATCCAAGATGGAGGCGATTCAATGGCTACATATTTCAAATACAACGGCGATGAGTTCATTTTGATTTTTCCGGACAGCAATCCCGAAAAGTAATTCAAATATCGACAGTGGGATGGTACGCGCAATGGTCCGATCACATCTTCCAGGAATTTTCGCATTGAAAACATGTCCAGGTCTAGCCAATTTCTGGCGATTGTATTTTGTGCACGAATGTCCTCGTTAGATATGCCATTTCGTTTCGGATAGTTGGATGCGCAAATGTCGAGATATTTTAAGTATGCCGCTATGGCAGCTCCCAATCGCTGTTTGTCTCCTCTGAAAAGAAAAGCAAATTTTGTTTCAACATTCAACGTTAATGTGTCGCTCCATTTCTGTTTTTCTTTAATTATTTAATATTTTAACAGCTGCACAAACAATTCAAAGTTCATTGTAGCGTAATTTGTATTTCGATTTCAGTTTTACCTTTTATTTGGAAAACGCTACGTGAAGACTAAGTTAAGAAAAGTACTTTTCAATTGGTTCTAATATTCGGATATAATTTCACAAAAGTTTTCAACAAAACTTTCTTTACAAATTCTCTCAACAAATTGCCATGGAAGTGAAACAAGTTTAAAAATCGGAGGTACATCGGGGAACATCTCTTCACATTGCATTTTTCTTCAAAAATATTGTAAAACTGAGGACGCAGGTAGTTTCCATTTCGGGTTTCAAGTGTACTCGCAAGTCTCCACTGTGTCGATTGCGTTTACCACGACGTTTCTAACCAGTCGAATTTCGAACCGGGGGCTAGTGGGGCTAGTGGGTTTTTCGCTTCGTGGTCTGAATAAGAGAAATCTGCAGAAAAGTTGTCTCTCTGTCCGTCATTATGTGCTGAATTTGGGCGTGTTTGGGTCAGGGTCAGGGACCGCCAAGTTTAGACAGCCTGTTTTTGGGCCTTTTGTACATAACTCGAGTAAATCTTTTCCGATTGTCATAATTGTTTTTTTAATCGACAGGCCTATGAAAACCCAACAATTTGTAGAAGAAATTTTTTTGAGGTTGGGCCCTAGGATATCGCTGGGGCACTGAAAACGAGTTTCTGCTAGCGCTCTACATGTTTTTTGTACATAACTCGAGTAAATCTCTTCCGATTTTCAAATGCTAGATCGAAAGGATTGTCTCCCGTTTTATGGAAAATTTTGTTTTGATTAGAAACCCTTTGACTCAGTCAGGACCCTAAACCTGAGTTTCTACTAGGGCCCAACGTGTTTGCTTACATAAATTGGATAAATCCTAAGTGATTTCGTTGACTCTTTTTCTATTTGAGAGGTAATCGAGTACCGAAATATATTCAAAAACAAATTTGGAGCCGGTGCCTGTGCTTAGGGCTGAAGTGGGCCTCAGGTCTGTCCTAAGGTCGGCCCTAACCTAAGAAATTTTGTTTGCTATGTTGTAGAGAAAATGGAGGGAAATATTTTTGTCTATGTAAGTATTTGTCCGAGGCTTCTCCTGAAGATCCTAGGTCGGCCCTAAGGTCGGTCCTAGACAAAAAAATGGTTTTTTCCTATGTTGTAAAAAATTGAGATGAAAATTTTTGTCTATTTGGGGGTAAATTTTGTACTTTCGGAAGGCTTTTTTACGTCGTTTCTTCGGACGGGTTTGTCAATATTGCCCTCTCGGCAATTTCTAATACAATTTAATGTGGACGTAATTTCATACACTTTTCCGATCCCCCTCTTGGTGTATATTTCGAAATTATATTCGGCAGAATTATATTTTGATGTAAGAATAATGTAAATTTCATGTCTGTTTCATGGAAAATTTCGTGATGGATTTTCTAACATTATTTTTCATTATTTTACATTCCAAATTTACATTATTTTTCATTATTTACATAAATTTTACATTATTTTTACATTAATAGATAATTTATGGATAAAGTGAAATTTATGTAAATGATGTTAAAATGATGTACAAAAGATGGATGATTAACCCGTAACCGGCGTGATTCTTTTCATGCCAATGTACATTTTTGTACGTCTAGTCTGATACAGGTTTGTAACAGCTATGGCTGTTGCTACACTATTCTACCATTACTTTTACATTCCAAATTAAAAAATATTTACATAGTTTTAACAAGGTTTTTCGTTTTTTAAGTGAAATTTGGTCGGAAAAATGTTTTACATTATTTTTACATCAATGGAAAATTTATGGATGAATAAAGTCAAATTTATGTAATTCATGTTTAAATGATGTAAATATGATGTAACTGCTTTTCTAATTTGGGATGTAAAAATGATGGAAAAATAATGTAGCGAAATCCATCGCTGTTACATCAATCCATCTTTTGTACATCTTTTTTACATGATTTCTATAAATTATTCATGAAACATACGCAAAATGTACATTATTGTTACATCAAAAATTTTTTTTCCAAATATAATTTTGAAATAACCCCCCCCCCCTTTTTCACGCATATTTTCAAACATTAAGATGTGTGGCAATACGCAATTTTCGAACCTCGCTCACCCCTTACTAGCGTGCGTACTTTGTGAATGGCCTCTTTTGGCATTAGGTCGATCGTAGCCCAAAAATGGACCATGGCTATTTCGACAAAAGTGACGTAAAAGATTATTTTAAACAAAAAGTTGTTCCACGACATGCCGGAAAAATGGATCAATTTTTTTATAAAATTAATTAAAGTAATAAATGAAAGGAGCAGTTCAGTTAGTAGAGCCGCCGAAATCGAAAAAAATGAGCGATGGCGGACACTTAAATTGAATTTCAAATCACAATGTAACTCTTTATAACCCTAAAAATTGTATATTTTTTGATTTCCAGCGTAAAGACCGCTCATAATATAGTGATAACTATTCGGTAGTACATTCGGCCTCCGTCAGTTTGTTTGCGGCTGTCAAAAGGGGCTAAAATTTTGTAGTTTTTTTTCAAGAAAAACAACAAAATTAAAAAACGGTACGTTTTGAAGGTATGCCGTAGAATAATTTATTGCTTACACTTACGTTTTACGTCTGTTAAAATTAACTTGTCAAAATAGCCATGGACCATTAACACTATTTTTTTTAAAAAATTTTTTGAGGTTTGTGGTGTCAAAAATTTAAGAAAAATCTTTAAAAAAAATAACAAAAATGCAAAATACAATTCCTTACAATTAAA
>CM055406.1:125948887-125967599 GCA_029228625.1 Pseudolycoriella hygida
TTTAAAAAATTTTTTGAGGTTTGTGGTGTCAAAAATTTAAGAAAAATCTTTAAAAAAAATAACAAAAATGCAAAATACAATTCCTTACAATTAAAGAAAATTCGCACATAAAAGTTTTAGCATTTATTTCTGCCACTTTTCATGTAGCAGCGAAATAACAACAGAAAAACAAACAGAAATGTTTTCAAGACGAACTGTAACAATTACGTTAGTGATAACACCAGAGAATAAATGATCAAGCTACAACCTACCAGATGTGATTGAGTGTCGTTTATATGAAAATTACTTTTTTACTGAAATGTTTGATTGGTCAACAGCATCCCAAAGTCCAAAACCTCCGTTACATGCTTCCTCTAACTTCGACTCTAAATCCCTGCTTTTTGGCAGTTCTATTCTGCCTTTTAGGCTTGTCGTTCTAGTAGCAATACTTAACTTAGGAAAACTTTGCATCTGTTTTTATTGCAGATCTTCGTTTATAATGTCGGCGAAGAAAAATTAGGTCCAACAACCGATAGTTTCATTATTTCATTTTCATTTTTATTGCCCAATGAACCTGTCCACCCTCGCTACAACTCAACTGCATATTCCTACGTTCTTATAGGCTTAATGTAATGTAAAGGTTTATCTCACAAAAACATGATCCGATAAAAATTGTATAATTTTTAAATAAAGACATTAATGTCACTGGTGTCAAAACTGTCATCTCAATATAACACTTTCGTTTACTCACAAAAAAAAAAGATTTTTTCTCTTTGGGCCTACAACATAAACAATAAATTAAAATATTGATTAATCTCTAGATCGAATCGATATCAGTTCAGTTTTTCAAATTTAAATAATTCCGTTCTCTACACTAGAACAGATGATGCAACATAGAAAATAGGATGCAATTGAAATAAAAAAAACTCACTTCGTTTGTGACTGCTTCGGTATCATATTCCAAAGTGAATATAATTTTGAGGGAAATGTTGTTTGATGGAACACTTCGTTGAAAAATGAAAAAACATTTCAGCGAAAATCGGGAAACTGTTGCTCCATATTGCAATTTTCAATTCACTGCATGTGAAATCAAATGAGTTCAAAATGCCGACCGATTAGAATACATCTCTATAGATGAAGCACAACTAAAGCTATAGTCATAACAAAATAGCGTTCTCGATGATTTTCCAATAGAGTCATTGACACACAGAGCCAAACAGCAAAATTTAGATAATGAAACGAAGATGAACAGAAGAACAGATCGTGTGTATAGCAACAACTCTTAACTCTTAACACTCTGAACTCTTTTTACCAGCAAGCAAAAAACAATTGAATACGAAAAAGTATAGACATTTTTTTTTTGAGAAAAAAGAATTATGTCCAATTTATGGTAAAAACTATCGAAATGAACAACACAATAATCACTAAATTAAACGCATAATGATCACGACACATTCAAACCTTCTGCTTTCGAAAACAACTTGCATGCTACAATATGCATAAGATCAAGACCGAAAGGCAACTAACTGTTAATACTTGAACTTCTGTTTGTTTCCTATCGTGGTATAGTTTTAATTGAGATGAGTGACGGAGTGATGAGTGTTGGTAAAGAGAAGTCAGTGTTCAAAATTTTAAGTGTATTTTTGTATGATATTTGGTGTTTGTGTGTAAATATTTGAAATAAAAAAAATTAGGATATAAGAAAGGGCTTACATCAGACATGGAATCGCACGACGTTAAGACGTTATGGTATTTTCATAAAAATTGTTAAAGAAAGAATGTTTTCATAAACGCCAACCAGCTACATCCACATGTTGGCTTTGATAACGATATTTAATTACATAAACGGTTCACTTTAAACTTGTACTTTTATTAGAACTACACAATGAACTCAGAAACTACGTCCCTTGTAACTTCTCAGCAATACGAGAGTCTTGAGGCAACAATTTCCACACAGACCGTCAACAAAGGCTACGTTAAAGTATGGGATGTCTTGATCGAAGGAAACCTAGAATGAGAACCGCAGTCAACCGCAAAAAAAAAGGCAGCCTCATCCTCATCCAGACTGTGAGAAAAAAAAAATTTCATCAGGATCAGGATGCCTTCCCACGATCCAGCTTCTGGAATTTTCTCTACGGAAATACCACTTTTCTCTGGAGCTACAAAAAGGCAGCCTATGAGAAACAAATTTTTTCATCAGGATCAGGCTGCATTCCCAAGATACAGCTTCTGGAATTTTCTCTATGGAAATGCCAGTTTGCTCTGGATCTAGTAGAAGGCAGCCTCATCCTCATGTCTCACTACACTCGTTTGGTAGCTTGTATAGTCAGACTGTGAGAAAAAAATTTTTTAGGATCAGGCTGCCTTCCCAAGATACAGCTTCTGGAATTTTTTCTATGGAAATCCCACTTTGCTCTGGAGCTAGTAGAAGGCAGCCTCATCCTCATGTCTCACTTCACTCGTTTAATAGCTTGTTTTGACAGACTGCCAGAACAAAATTTTTTCATCAGGATCAGGCTGCCTTCTCAAGATACAGCTTCTGAAATTTTCTCTAAGGAAATGCCACTTTGCTCTAGAGCTAGTAGAAGGCAACCTCATCCTCATGTCTCACTACACTCGTTTGATAGCTTGTATAGACAGACTGTGACAAACAAATTTTTTCATCAGGATCAGGCTGCCTTCCCAAGATACAGCTTCTGGAATTTTCTCTATGAAAATGCCACTTTGCTCTGGAGCTAGTAGAAGGCAGCCTCATCCTCATGTCTCACTACACTAGGTTGATAGCTTGTATAGGCAGACTGTCAGAAAAACATTTTTTCATCAGGATCAGGGTGCCTTCCTAAGATACAGCTTCTGGAATTTTCTCTATGGAAATGCCACTTTGCTCTGGAGCTAGTAGAAGGCAGCCTCATCCTCATGTCTCACTACACTCGTTTGATAGCTGGTATAGTCAGACTGTCAGAAAAAAATGTATTCATCAGGATCAGGCTACCTTCCCAAGATACAGCTTCTGGAATTTTCTCTACGGAAATGCCACTTTGCTCTGGAGCTACTAGAAGGCAGCCTCATCCTCATGTCTCACTATACTCGTTTGATAGCTTGTAGAGACAGACTGTCAGAAAAAAATGTTTTCATCAGGATCAGGTTGCCTTCCCAAGATACAGCTTCTGGAATTTTCTCTATGGAAATGCCACTTTGCTCTGGAGCTAGTAGAAGGCAGCCTCATTCTCATGTCTCACTACACTAGGTTAATAGCTTGTATAGGCAGACTGTCAGAAAAACAATTTTTCATCAGGATCAGGGTGCCTTCCCAAGATACAGCTTCTGGAATTTTTTCTATGGAAATCCCACTTTGCTCTGGAGCTAGTAGAAGGCAGCCTCATCCTCATGTCTCACTTCACTCGTTTAATAGCTTGTTTTGACAGACTGCCAGAACAAAATTTTTTCATCAGGATCAGGCTGCCTTCTCAAGATACAGCTTCTGAAATTTTCTCTAAGGAAATGCCACTTTGCTCTAGAGCTAGTAGAAGGCAACCTCATCCTCATGTCTCACTACACTCGTTTGATAGCTTGTATAGACAGACTGTGACAAACAAATTTTTTCATCAGGATCATGCTGCCTTCCCAAGATACAGCTTCTGGAATTTTCTCTATGGAAATGCCACTTTGCTCTGGAGCTAGTAGAAGGCAGCCTCATCCTCATGTCTCACTACACTAGGTTGATAGCTTGTATAGGCAGACTGTCAGAAAAACATTTTTTCATCAGGATCAGGGTGCCTTCCCAAGATACAGCTTCTGGAATTTTCTCTATGGAAATGCCACTTTGCTCTGGAGCTAGTAGAAGGCAGCCTCATCCTCATGTCTCACTACACTCGTTTGATAGCTTGTATAGTCAGACTGTCAGAAAAAAATGTATTCATCAGGATCAGGGTGCCTTCCCAAGATACAGCTTCTGCAATTTTCTCTATGGAAATGCCACTTTGCTCTGGAGCTATTAGAAGGCAGCCTCATCCTCATGTATCACTACACTCGTTTGATAGCTTGTATAGTCAGACTGTCAGAAAAAAAAATGTATTCATCAGGATCAGGCTACCTTCCCAAGATACAGCTTCTGGAATTTTCTCTACGGAAATGCCACTTTGCTCTGGAGCTACTAGAAGGCAGCCTCATCCTCATGTCTCACTATACTCGTTTGATAGCTTGTAGAGACAGACTGTCAGAAAAAAATGTTTTCATCAGGATCAGGCTGCCTTCCCAAGATACAGCTTCTGGAATTTTCTCTATGGAAATGCCACTTTGCTCTGGAGCTAGTAGAAGGCAGCCTCATTCTCATGTCTCACTACACTAGGTTAATAGCTTGTATAGGCAGACTGTCAGAAAAACAATTTTTCATCAGGATCAGGGTGCCTTCCCAAGATACAGCTTCTGGAATTTTCTCTATGGAAATACCACTTTGCTCTGGAGCTACAAGAAGGCAGCCTCATCCTCATGTCAGGCATATCAGAATTGTGACCGCAAATTTCTGTCATCCGCCCATTACTTAGAGTTAAACCACATCTCAGGAAAAAATTTTCTGTTTGACGATGTGTGAACGTGTTTCATTGCTACGGCTCAATGAAATACTGACGTGACGGTGAGAAGGATTTTTTGTCGGTATTCAAGGGGGAAGTGCTGGAATACTAGAAGCCCCAAACAATCCGACCAAAACATAATTTTCCAAAACTGGGAACGAACAAAAAATGAATCGAAAAAGTTCGGGAGACTCACTTTACCTCAAACGAGCGAACAACTAAATTTTGGCCATTTGTATTGCGAATCGACTGTGTACAAAATTTTCTGCATTTTTAGATGATGTTATGACGTTGTTCAATGAAACAGGTTTGCTTTGATAAGGTAAATCGATGTTGCAAGATAATAATGTAGATTTAGATTCACATTTTATTTGTTGACAATCGATCAAACGGACGAATTTCGTCGATAAAAAAATTAAAATACCAAATTCTTCAAAGAGATTCGGCAGGCTTGGTTATCAATGTAATAAATCACAACCGTCTCTAGTCGAACTGATGCACCCAGACACACAAGTGCCCGAAATAACAAACGAAATTCTATTAATTCAATGTGGATGTGAATTCTTTTAAAATGAAAACAAACTGAAATCTAACACTGGCAGATGAGTCGTCGGTTTATAAAAAGACATGAAAGGCGAAAGAGTTTAGCGAAAAAAAAAAGAACAAAATGAATTACTTCCAATATATTATGTTTGCCCATTGAAATTATTGCGGATTGCTGACTCACGAGGAATTAAATACGCTTAGAATGGGAAAACAAATAATAAAAAGAAACAACTAGCAATTATCTCATATTATTGTACAGTGTGTTTGGTGTGTGCACATTTGTAATAAAGTTAGTTATGCCATGATGATGATACATTCATTTCAATTGGTTCAAAGATACAAATGCAATATTAAGTAAAATGCGAGATCATTCATTTGAATGAATTTAACAAAGGAATGCTGAACATAGCCGTGGAAAAAAAATTGTCGTAGAAGAAAAACGATAAGACATCGACAGTTGAGCTGTTAAATATTGGAAATATTAAAGAAAACGATGAAGAAAAAGAGATTCTTGAAAAAGTGAAATTAAAGAATTGTGCAGTCAAGTAGATTAAATTATTAGATGAAAAGAAGCTCTTTTAAGTCTTCAATAAATGACGATATCTAGGGATTTTTTTATCGTTGATATTTACAATCGGTTAGCGATTTCAATATAAAAGATCACTCATGGCAGATTTTGGTTCTCTTTATGATTATTTGCACGACGGGAATATTCACACGTTATGTGGAGTGAAGCCAAAGGATGTGTGGTAATGTGTGGAAACTTTAAGTAATTTCACCAATGCTAAGAACTTGGTTTTGGAAAAAGTATAAATGCAGCAATAATTAAATTGTTGTATGTTGTATCTCTTAAACGTTAATAACGAACCCCAAGCTTCTTCATAGCGTATGGAAAATTTTCTTTGTGCACTTTCTACGACCCTAAAGTTTACTATAGGACCTGTAGTTCGATGGACGTAACTACAGTGAAAGAATTCTAAAATTGTGCAACTATGTTGTCAGCATTATCAGCTGGTTAAACACATGAATACGTAGAGTTCGTCTTACACTTTTTACCACCTATGAGCTGGTGCTCGTGTGGTATTTGAAACACGGGTAAAACTGATTCTGTGTATTGTACGTTTATATAGAAGAGTGACACTCGAATTCTACGTGTGTTACGTTTTTGACCAGCTGGTAATGCTAAGAGCAAATTTGCACAATCTTATGAATCTTTCATTGTATGATTAACTGAAGTGCTGATGAAAACATAAGCTTCGTAGATCCGTGTGATTTCCTATTATGCTTAAGCTTAAGTATTGATGTAAACGGATATTACTTAGTGAGCGTGGCTGTAGGATGGCTTCGCAGGATGGTGGTTCTATTTGGTGGTTTGTCATTGTTGGGACACTTTGGTGCTGCGTCATCTGGTCCCCCTTCCATCAGTACGTGGCTCTGAAAATGGTCTGGATGGATGGAAAGACGCACCGCGGGTTGTTGAGGTCAGACAACTAAGGATCGGAGCGGGTCGACCCACAACTTTAGCGGGTCGACCCACAACTTTAGCGGGTCGACCTACAGTTGCAGAAATCACATAAATCGTTTTTCAGTACGTTCTAAAACTGTGGCTCGACACAATCCGATGCTCACTGCCAACTCACCCACTTCTCTCCTTTCCTTCCGTTCTATCTTCGCGCTCGTTCCATTTCTCCCATTCCACTTGGCCGGGGTAGAGATTTGATGATTCGCTTCGTCAGAGACGTAACAGTGGATGTGTGATACCTTGCTTGGCCTCACCGCAAGTACTTGACTCTGAAGTATTTGGCTTTGTGAAATTGCTCTCTTCCTCTACTGCATCCCATAGAGATGGCCTGTGATTCAGAGCGTTTGCGGTAGTGTGAAGGTCCCTACCTAGAGCTTTCTGATTTAAATGGCTTCATTTTGACAGTTGGAATAGACCGACTTCTGACCCCAACAGACGATTCCAATTTACGTTGACATAAACCAAAGTGTAGAGTTCTACACTTTGATTTATGTTAACGTAAATTTACACTTAGAAACGCTAACGTTTAGGGCCTTAGCTAAGTCCGAGGGACCTAATTCAAATAATTTTCTTCCATAATTTGTTGGGTCTTCACTGACCTTTCCAAAAAAAAATATTTTGTAAAATCGGAAAAGGTTAACTCCAGTTATGTAACAAAACATAAAAAAACTTTGGCGGCGATTGACCATTGACACAATACTCTCTATTTTTTTACAGATTGAAGAAATTACTTGAATTCGAAATTGCAAACTCTTTTTATTCGGTTATTAATAGAAACACTTTTTCATATTATTAAATCTGACAGATCTGACCAGAAAGGTTGGTATTGGTCATACATCCGAGTCCAACCAAATTCTTTTGGAGAGTGTAAAAGTTGTAGATTCCGCACCTACTACATCAAAGATGTCACTAGGTTTGTGCGCAATTTACCACTGACACAGTAAAAACGTTGGTAAAGAAAGGATCTATAAGAGAATCCATCTGAGCAAAAGCTCACAAAAAATTGTGGAACTAGGACGGGCTGCAACGGCGCATTATATTATGTCAATAGCCAATAGCCAAATTAGGACAAAAGATTTGAGCCTTATAACCTGAAAATCGGAAATGGAGACGAATATCATCAGTCCATCAAGTTGTCCTTAACCAAAAAACTACAGAATCGGCTCTTACTCACCTTAATCTTTAGGAACTGAAACGAAAATATTTCAAAAGCTTCACCAATCCAGAACGACATAGAGAAACTTGATGAAAATTCCTACCGTTTCATAGATCTCTGGATGAGAACAAGGTGGATCTTCAGGAGTAGTTTTTCTTTCAGGAAATATCCCAATGAAGGTATAAGTCAAGGACAGAACGTATGAAGTCAAAAGAAAGGCGTTTAAATCTCAATGTTCTGAGTGGTGGACCCACTGGATGAGGAGATAAGAAAACTTTTGTGTTACCTCAATATGTAGTATTTTAGTTATAAAAATCCATTGCTCCTTTCCTCCACATGATAGAAAATCCGGGTCTTCGGCGATTCTGTGGACAATCATGGGCGCGCGGTAGCGATGCGCCCGTGACGCAAGTCCCCATACGATCAAAAACTTAAGAAATTTTTTTTTCATAGACGGCGGAGTTAAGTTTTGACTTTTTTTCCTCGCGTCGTACCCCCTCCCCTCCCCGCCCACCCCACCGAGACCTAGCTTTTCGAATTCTACGTAAAATTTTGATTGAAATCGGTCCAGATATGAACTTAAGAAAATCGTACAAAATGTGCCATTTCCTAGAAGCCAAAGTTAATGGAAACATCCTACGTTAGTTCCTTAGTTAGTTAGTTAGTGGGTTGGTTAGTTAAAGAGCCATTTGTATAAAAACCGACTTTTTTGGCTCGTATAAAATAAATAAATTTTTTTTTTGGTTGGAGATAGATGTTTGGTGTCAAAGGAAAAGTTATTGGATTGAGTGTGTAGTGTGTCAAGATGATCAACAAAATGGCCGACGGTGGTATGGGACGAACTTAGGGGGAAAATTGATTTTGTTTTGAATTGGAGGTAGATGTTTGGTGTCAATTGAAAAGTTGTTGGGTTGGGTGTGTAGAGTGACCAACAAAATGGCCGACGGTGGTATGGGACTAATTTAGGGGGAAAATTGATTTTTTTTTGTTGAAGATGATGTTTCGTGTCAAAAGAAAATTTTTTTCGCTGAAATTTTTTTTCGCCGTAAATTTTTTTTTTGGCCGGAAATTTTTTTTCCGTCGAAAAATTTTTTCGCCGGAAAAATTTGTTTTCTACGGAAAGTTTTTTCGCCGAAAAATTTTTTCGCCGGAAATTTTTTTTGCCGGAAATTTTTTTTCGCCCCTACCAACGTAATATTTTTTTTTTGCGCTTTCAGATTTCGCACGCCAAAAATTTGGTTACTTGTACTCCACCCATGACGCAAAACTTTATTTTTTTTCGTGTCAAATCTGAAAGAACAGAAAAACATTGAATTGTCCGGCATTTCTGATGCATTTCTTTAATCGAAAATGAAAATATTTCAAAAAAAAATTTTGAATTCCGAAGCTGTAAGCGTCACCCAAATTGATATCAGTTGTTTTGGAAGAAGCACTTGCGTCACATTTCCCTTTTAAAAAGGTTTTTTTTGTTGTGATTGAATTTATAACGAATTTCTATACTACAAATTTTCGTCTAAAAGTTATAATTTAAAAGGCAGGTAAAAAAATAATATTTTCGGAAAAACAGGAAAAAATGTTCGGAAAATGGAAAATGTTAGGATAAAAAAAAACTTTGGACCTTCGCCTCTTATTTGCGCCCCACATGACTAAAATCGGTTCAGAGGTCACGTCTCAATAATTCGCTAAAGTTACGTCTGCTTTTGAACTTGAAAGAGCTGGAAGAGGGGGAAGGTCGTAAATTTTTGGTCTCCCATTCCAAAATTTATTATTTTTATGTGCTTAACGACTACAAACTATTCACTTGCTTCTACTACGAATGTATAAATATCAAGATCATGTCCGTCTAGACTAAAGCGTAAGATTATAAGCGATTCGATACACCCATACAACTCCAATATAATAGCGTCCTTACAATATAAACGACACTCTTTACATCACTTATGCAACAATTACACATCCGTTACATAAACTACACATCATTTTCGGTAGTTTGTTAAAGTTATTTTTTTTTATAAAATTCTGTTTACAGTCTTCTTTTGTGTCATGAAATGTAAATGCACAGGGAAAACAGTAGTAAAACTACAGCACATGACGAAGATGAAATTGTTCTTCATATCAGTGGAATAGTCATTCAAATTAACACGCATTTTATAATATGAATGTAAGATAAAACGTATTCATTTACCAGGGTCAAGTTCATTTTAAATGAATTGCTTAGCTGAAAGCAGAATAATCGTTGCAATAAATTTTAAATAACAGCTTTAATTGCAACGAATGATGATGTATGTGATAGCCAGAAGCCAGTTGTTGTAGAAATAAAAATGCGTTCTCCACTCGGTTCTCCATTCTTTTTAAAATTAAAATGTGTATCAAACGTAAGAGTTTCAAGATTATAATCGGCTTGTCTGTTTTCTATAAAACGAGCTGCTCACATACAATTATAATTTTTTGTTTGATAAATTTAAAATTCAATGAAACGAAATAGCAATTACAAATTTGCCGTTCAGATCAATTGCGCACAAATCATAGAGTGTAAACAGATGGAGTGTTTGATTTGTCGAAAAAGATTTAAAAATGTTCATGGTAAAATGGCAACAGTATAAATGTTGTGCTCTCTACTACCTGTAACAATAAAATGCGTTTGAATAAATCAAAAAAATAAAATAAATCGATTCGTTTATCGTACGATTTCCGTTGATGGAGATAAATGTTAGAAATTACAACGTTTAATATCCCCAGAGTACACTAAGTGCAAGAAAGCAAGAAATACAAGAGTTTCTATTCTTTCCATTGTAAATTTGAATACGTTCTCTACTCCGCTCTTAACTCCATTGAATTTCATCTGATGAACTGCATACCAAACTACAAACATCCCCTTAAGACGAGTAAGTTATTAAAAACAAGATTTTTTTCTCCGTCTTTCTCAAAAATTACTTTTGTAAATATAGAAATGTTGACGAGACATATGAACGAAACGTCTTGCTAATAGTTTAGAAGATGTATGCTTTCAACAAGGGTTGGTATTTTACATTGAGCATAAAATTTCATGAATAAATCTACATTTCATTTTATCACTTTAACTAAGTGGTTTCCATTAATCTTATATGGGGAGAAACTCTATGAAACCACCTGTACTATATTTTTAGACTCGTAGAGAGAACGACAGAATCATGTAAGCAGCACATACCACTTATGAACTAGAGATGCTTGGTTAAGGTGAGTAAGAGTACCACCTCAGACGAGGGGTCTGCTCTTTTGTGAAAATACATCAAAGAATTCAAAACTGGATAAAATGTTGAAATGTGATGGACACCCGTCAAGGTCGTTGCTGCTAAGTGTTACGGTGCTCGACAAAAATATACGTGAAACTCAACTGAAGGTCCAGTACAGTTTTTGATTCAATCAATCAACATTTCTATATTTTGTATGTCAAAGTGGAGTACTTCAATACACAATGCTTTTAGTATCGTTGCCTTCTTAGTTGAGTTCCAAAGTTGGGAATGGAGATGGCAACAGAAGAGGACTATGTGTGATGTTTTCTTTATTTTCATTTTGATTTTTCATTCTCGGGGATGAAATTTTTATGCAAATTTTTCAATGAAAATGCTGGTTTTGCGGAAAATACTCGAGTGAAGTTAATGAGCGTCGCGGAGAAACTTGGAACAAACTTAATTTTCTAACCATAAACTTCGCTACTCTTCAAAAAGATTCTCTTTGTCATGAAAACATCTTCTTTTGTTTTTGCAAGAGTGTTTGGTGACAAGCAATACATAATTGAGAATAAAAAATGTTAGTTAAAGCGAATAAGTCAAGTTTGCACCAATACACTTTCGTGTAGATAGCTATAGTGTATCACAATACTATGAACTAACTCGATGCGTTCTCTACTTCATAGTATCGTATAATTTTTTACTCATATACGCAAGAGTGCTTAGATGCAAACTTGACCTTTGATTAAAGCTACATTTAGCTACATTTGTTCTCAATTACATAATGTTCATCACTTGACACCAACCCACTCTCGCACAGAATTTCATGCGTGAGAACGCGTGGAATTGCCCATAGTAATATTATATGATTGATAATAATTTTATTGTCTACTATTTTCTAGCTGACATGGAAAAAGAGTGACTATGACTGCTGTCATAGCCCTCGTTAAAAAACCATGAAAACGTTACAATATATAAATAACATTAATAACATTAACATAGAACAAAAGGAAAATTACAAAAAATTTACAAACAAAAAGTAAGAAAACATCAAAAATATTACGTCAAAATCAACATAACGAAAGTCACAAGAATAAATAATTTATGAATCTATGTCAAAGACATAGATCGTCAAAGAAAAACAAAAATGTCATAATGATATAATTGCCAAAATGGCGTCGTCAAAAATATAAAAAAAGAAAAGAAAATTCGAAATTTCAAAGTAGCATCTGAGGCGTCGTCAAATACGTTGTCGTAACAATGTAGATGTCAAAAATATCAGCCATCATGTCATAAATAATTAAATTGCCAAAGTGACGTCGTCAAAAATTGAAAAAAAAAAAGAAAAGTCGAAATTAGAAAGTAGCATCTAAAGCGTAGCCGTCATCAAATACGTTGTCATGGAGACGATGTAGACGTCAAAAATTTCAGCAATCAAGGTGATGTTCTGCATAAATAAAAATAATAATTTAACTTTTTGAAAAGCTTAGAAAAGACGTAAAAGGTAATCACCGGGAAAGTGCTTTCGGATTTAAGTAGTCATTGTGTAAAGAAAGCACCAAAACAAACACATTATCCAACCATATCCAACCATATATTATAATGATATTCATTAGGCATGCCAACAAATAAACGCAACGCCACAGATTGATCTCGTAACCCCACACAAAAAATTGTAGGAGACCAAAACACTCAAAAATATTTCTTTTTATTTTTTTGAGCGAAAATTGGCTGAGTTAAAATTAAAAAATGTGATTTCCGCCATTTTTTAAAGTTGGAACGCCCGCAGCGCCATCGCTAAAATATATTTTTTATAGGCAGCCTGTACTACTACATTGAAAATTCTTGGATTTTCACGTTAGTTGTATGCTGCATAGTATAGTGAGTGATATGCTGTATGTATTAGTTGCAAGTAGTATGCTGCATGTTGGTATATTATACAACTTGCAATTAATATATGCAACATATCATTATAGATATGCGACAAATCCAAGAATTTTCAGTGAACCTATTAAACGGCACTTCTATCGTTAAATTTGATCAACAAACGAGTTTTATAGTACGATTTTTGTAGACTCATGTCCTTGAAGAAATTAATTTTCTAAATTTTCGAAAAAATAATTCCTGAGGAAACTCATTACGGCAATCATCTACGTTCTGTGAAATTTATTTGTTGATCAAATTTAACGGGAGAGGTGCCGTATGATAGGTGATAAAACAGGCCGCCTATAAAAAATGTGACTTTTACATAACAGGCGATACGTTTCAAAATTGGAAAATGGCTGAAAAATCACATTTTTGAATTTTACCTCGGCCAATTTTCCCTAAAAAAAATAAAAAAACATATTTTTGAGTGTTTTGGTCTCCTACAATTTTTGGTGTGGGGTTAAGGAACTTTTCATTTTTTTGGTGGCATGCCTACTATTCATTCAGTCATTTTTATTTCATTTTAAATCAGCGAGACTATAGTCAAGGTGTAGTGAATATTTCAAGGGGCGCATGGATTTTTATTCACCAGAGACGCGAAAATTTTAACTATTTCGTTTTAACAACAAAACAAAAACCCTTTTTAAAAGGGAAACGTGACGCAAGTCCTAGTCACTTCTTCCAAAACAAATGATATCAATTGTGGTGACGCGAACAGTACAGGAAAGCTGAAAGCGTAGAAAAATTATTACATTAGTGAGTCCGGCATTTGTGGCGCATTTTTAATCAAAAAATGAAAACATTTCAAAAAAAATTTTTTGAGTTTCAAAGCTGCAAGCGTCACCCAAATTGATATAAGTTGTTTTGGAAGAAAGGACGAGGATTTGCGTCACGTTTCCCTTTTGAAAAGGGTTTTTGTTATGATGTCAGTAGTTTTGGAAGAAAAGAGGAAACGAATTTAAGCGAAAAAGTTTTCGGTGGAAAAATTTCCGGTGAAAAAAAATTTCCGGCGAAAAAAGATTTCGGCGTAAAAAAATTTCCGGCGAAAAAAGTTTACGGCGGAAAAATTTCCGGCGAAAAAAAATTTCCGGCGAAAAAAGTTTACGGCGAAAAAATTTCCGGCGAAAAAATTTCCGGCGAAAAAAAATTATGACGGAAAAATCTCCGTCGAAAAAAAATTCCGGCGAAAAAAATTTATCCCCTCAACTTTCTCTACAACATATCAAAAGTTTTTTTTAAGCCGCCGCTGCCGCCAAAACGAAGCGCGACGGCTACTACTTCTATGGGCGAAAATGGTCACCTCAACTTCCTCTACAACATATCAAAAGTTTTTTTTGAGCCGCCGCGCCGCCGCCAAACCGAAGCGCGGCGACTACTACTTCCATGGGAGAAAATGATCCACTCAACTTCCTCTACACCATATCAAAAGTTCTTTTTTGAGCCTCCGCCTATTTTTCGCCATTTTGGCACGAGCCACCCACCCACTAACTAACGTAGCTTCCGAACGATGTCCAGTTTTTAAAAACGGAAGAATTTGGTTAATTGGGTGTCATATCTCTTCGGATCCACGGGACAGATTTTAATGAGTAAAATGTCGATTTCAATAAAAATTTTACGTAGAATCCGAAAAACTAGGTCTCAGGGGGGGGGGGGGGTACGACGCAAGGAAAAAAGAAAAAAAGTCAAAACTTAGCTGTATGGTTCCGCCGTCTACGAAAAAATGTTTTCTACCGCGCGCCCATGATATTTGAGTTACAATTTTTTTGAAAAAAGAGCCGGCAATTAGTCTTAAACACTTTCAATTCGTTTTCATTACAGTCAACTCGACTATAATTGCGATTATTATGGTCGAGTCGACTTTAATAATGCCATTATCACCCTCACCGTTCACAAGCAAGTCTTCCATAGTTCTTCGATTATAACGCCTAAAAATCTGCAATAATTGGCCCATTATAGGCTCCGATGTTATAATAGTATATTATAACATAAGGGCGAGATCGCAAATTCCAGCCCGTGTCGTGTGTTATACGATATTTCATAACACGAGGGCCTGAAACTTCAATTTGAGGGCTAAATATCCCCGAGTGCTATAATAGTAGGTTATGTACCTCTTCACGTGTGGGGCATTGTGGCCCTAGCCGAAGACGTGGGTCATAATACCACACGTTAAAATAACAATTTTGGCAAGAGGTGCATATGCTATTTTATCTATCGAGAACAGATATATCGAGATAAGTAAATTTGCCCTGGAGGGATAAGTTCGAGATTATCGTTATAGATAGATAAAAATTTGTACGATACTATGAAGCATATAACTCGATGTTTACTAACAAACCCTCGTGTATGTACACATCTCTCGTTATTGAAAAGAAAAGACAATATATTGAAATTATAACAACAAAATGGATTGTTTCAATCAAGGTTTATGCAAAAAAATTTTCATTTCTAGATGTTTGATTTAAACCTTTTGTCAGAATTTTTCTTATTGAAATGATTGTATGACTGATGTGTTCTTTTTTTTTTTTTTTTTGGAAAAATCTTTTCTTCATAATTCTTTTCAACAAAATTCATATCCTAAAAGCAAATACAATATTCTTAATAGTCGGATTCGAGATAGCGTAATGATGCCCACCATTCGCTCCTGCACAAGCGTTACAGAGGAGATGTGATGAATGGAAAAGTTTAGACTATTTCCGCGCGAAAACCCAAAAGCATTAATTTCCAGTTCAGTGGCAGATAAAAAATTGTAAAGAAATTACAAATTTGCGTAGCGTCGTCGTAAATATTTTGTGTTTAGTTTTACGTCGAAAAAGCGAATGAATTTTTACGAAAGATGAAACCTATCCTAATTACGATCCTAATACAATCGTAATTTTTTTAGAGGTGAAAAGAAAATCCCAAAGTCGAAATTCACACTACTGTACATACGAACGAAGTGCAAACTGGTCTGGAGATTTTTTTGACAAGAGTGACGTTTGTGGCCCGAGCCAAAGGCGAGATATGTATTCACTAGAGTCAAAACAACGAGATTCAACGACAGTGACTGTAAAGGAAACCAAGTTTCCGCGGGGTGTAACGAGTAAAAGTTGTCTATTTCTATGATGGATATCGTATGAATATGAAAGTTAAATCCATCACATCTATAAGTGGTTTCTTAGTTTAACCTTTGAAGTACAATTACAAAGTAGTCAAATTTTCCAAAACGAACAAATAAGAATGACAATTTAACCGTTGATAATTGTATAGTTCAGAGTAACAATAGTTTTGGTTGACTCATTAACTGTCTCGGAATTGTTGAATTGTGAGAAAGGCGTCTTTCCATAAATGAACATTGCGTTGAAAAACAAAATGTATTCTTTCCATATGATAATAGTGGTTGATGAGAGTTATGTGTGTAGCAACGAAATAATTTACACTTTTAGACATAAAAATTCTGTCGTGACATTTACTTCCAAATAAACTTCTATTTTTATGTTTGTTTTTGATGCGGTTTAATGTTCATGAATTTTCTGATGAATGTTTGTTGTAATTACGTTTGTCTGTCGAGTTCGATAAACCTTTTTTTTCGTTTGAAATTTATTATTTTTTGACACCTTTGCCTAATGAAATTGTAGGAATAATAACAGAGATTTGGAAGATAAAAATTGATAAACAAATAAATATTAACATTCATTTCCTACTTGCATCACAGTATCAAATCGACATAAGACGGACGGACGTGTTTTTCGAAGCAAATTTATTTTCTCCGTAAGTCGGTTTTGGTGTCTTGTAGGTAGAATCATGAAAGTGATCTTGAGTCTTCCTAGGAATTTCATTTTCCTTTTCACATTTTTAGAAGATAAAAATGAAATCAATGTTGGATGTTCGTCCACAAATATTCAATAAAATAAGAAATTTCGATTGATTTCTTTTTCAGTTTGTGTGATTTAGCCTGAGCCACCTGATGCATTTATAGTTTTGCATAAAGTATTTATAACTGTGGCGACTAGGGAAAAGTTACCTGCCACAGACATTAAATTTTTGCGGAGCAACCACAACGTGAGGATTGGGTAGGTAGATAGGGTAGCATTTGATTGTATATGGACCGAAGGTGTGGGAGCTCGGTCTGTAACTGTCTACCTATCAAGTGCTCTTTTTACGTCCAAGTCGTAGTCCCCGGGACCTCATTTCTCTTCGCAGTTTTGTGCTAAACTTAAGATTGTTGGGGAGACGAACCAGTAGGTTGAGCGAAGTGCTAACGCCTCTTCCTCGTAAAAAAATTCACTCTTCAAGAAATTCTACAACAAGAGGAAATGCCTCGAACACATACTTCCACAGACAAAAATGTTTCCCTCAATTTGCTTTGCAACATAGCAAAAACAATTTTTTTTGGTTAGGGCCGACCTTAGGACAGACCTGAGGCCCACTTCAGCCCTAAGCGCAGGCACCGAGTCCAAATTTGTTTTTAAATATAATTCGGTAGTCGATTTTCTCAAATAGAAAAAGAATTAACAAAATCAGTTAGGATTTATCCAGCTTATGTAAGCGAACACGTTGGGCCCTAGTAAAAACTCATTTTTAGAGTCTTGACTGTGACTGAGTCCAAGGGTTTCTAATCAAAAAATTTTCTTCCATAAAACGGGAGACAGTCGTAGACCTTTGAATCAAAAAAAAATTTGGAAATCGGAAGAGATTTACTCGAGTTATGTATAAAAAACATGTAGAGCGTTAGCAGAAACTAGTTCTTAGTGCCCTAGCTATATCCTAGGGCCCAAATCTCAAAAACGTTTCTTCTACAAATTGTTGGACTTTCATAGACCCGTCGATTTAAAAAACAATTATGGCAATCGGAAAAGATTGACTCGAGTTATTTACAAAAAACTCGTATGTCCCTGGCATAGACTCGTTCTTAGCGCCCTAGCCAAGTCCAAGGACCCAAATCCAAAAAAGTTTCTTCCATAAATCGTCAACCATACCCAGATCTTTCAAACAAAACAAAATTTATGAAAATCGGAAAAGATTTACTCGACTTACTTACAAAAAACACGTATGACCTTAGCATAGACACGGTTTTAGTGCCCTAGCTAAGGGGCTGTCCCTAAATTACGTAACACTTTGGGGGGGGGGGGCTGGGGTATAAGAATTTGTGACAGATTGTTACGGGCTTTAGGGCTTTAGGGGAGGGGGGGGGGGTTTGTAGAAATGTTACGTAACAAACACTTTAACAACCAAAAACTTATATTTTGAATTAAATTTGTTCAAAATCGGATACGAGAAACTTTTTTTTGATCATCTGTTATATGCTTTCCACTTGGTGACGCAATGCTATTGTTTCTAGTTATCTTTCTCTAGTTTTGAGAAATCATAAGATACCACGTTGAACGTCATAACATTTGCTTCTTTTTGTTAAAAAATAAATTCCTCACTTTTGTTACGTAACTCACTTTTGTTACGTGAGTGTGTTACGTTCGAGTGATTGTTACAGTGTGTGACAAAGACGGGAGGGGGGGGGGGTAAGTGGCCAAAAATGTGTTACGTAATTTAAAAAAAAATTCGTCCATAAGTTGTCGGCCACGCCCAGATCTTTTAAACAAAAAAGAAAATTTTGAAAATCGGGAAAGACTTACTCGACTTATGTACAAAAGACAAAAAACGACCTAAACGGCCCAGATTCAATCATATAAAAGATATTTCGATTACTTTTCAGGGAAAAAAGTTTTTGGAAATCGGTTGAGTTTTACTCAAGTTATCGCGGTGACGGACGGATGGACGGACGGAGATTTTTTTTATTTGTGATTCGTCATCTAAGGAAGATGATCGGTGC
>CM055406.1:125975457-125996639 GCA_029228625.1 Pseudolycoriella hygida
ACCAAATGGACTAGTTAAAAATATTCGATTTGAGTCCATTTCCATACAAAATAGCAAAATTGTTTAATTCATATCTTCGGAACGACTGAACCGATTTTAATGAGTGAAAAGGCACTTCGGCCTAAAATTTTCCGTAGAATCCGGGAAAAATATTTTCCGGGGGGGTACGTCGCTCGGGGGGGAAGTCAAAAAGTTCCTGTATATATGTTCCTTAGTCTACGAAAAAATTTCTTGTGAATTTTTTGGCGTGTAAGACTTGCGTCACGGGCGCATTGCTACCGCGCGCCCATGATACTGATTGCTGAGATATTCTCTGTAACTTTTGTTATTGCTATAACTTTTCTTGGATTTTCCTTATTTCGCTATTTTTGTGCGGAATGTTATCTATTAAGAGTTTGATGTTTACTGCACTGACAACATACGCGCGAACGTATGAGCTAAAAGAATCAACGTTTTGCAACTCGGTATCCAAACAATTGTTCAAATTTTCTATATCCAGCCCGCTGTTTGTTTACCGAAAATATACAGAAATATGCAAAGAAACAGCGAATTGAATACCAGTCAATTTGGAAAAATTGGTTTTCATCATGTTTTGTCTAGTAAAAGAGGTCTTTGATCAAACAATTGATCTCTTGTTGAAATGGTAGATAGCGTCATATTCGTCAGAAGTGATCAATAAAGCTAGGAATGTTAAAAACACTCGAATTCGTTCAATTAACTTCATTTTATTATTTTTTGAGTTTATAATTAAATTCTGTTTTAGCACACACTGCTACCTATTGTTCTAAAACATCATGCACGTGTTATGTTTAACGTTTTATTTTTAAACTCATCTGTGATTCAACATAAAATACACAGTCATTTGTTTCAAAAATACTACAATTCAAATTTAAAATTAGATTTGTAATTTTCAAATTTAAAAATGATCTATCGCCGCATATATTACGGGAGTGATCATGAAAATAACGATATTATGCTACAAATTTGTGTGTTGCAAAAGAAAACATTTTCGTTCTAATATTAAAACTATGATACCATTTCGTTGTTATGTTTTCTTGTGGTAGAAAAAACCAATTCTGTTTACATGGTACACATACCCATTTTACCAAAATATCATCCAATTTG
The DNA here is from genome assembly GCA_029228625.1 of Pseudolycoriella hygida. Taxonomy (NCBI): domain Eukaryota; kingdom Metazoa; phylum Arthropoda; class Insecta; order Diptera; family Sciaridae; genus Pseudolycoriella; species Pseudolycoriella hygida. The sequence goes on from CM055406.1 coordinate 125,976,583, forward strand.
ATTGTGTCACATATTATGATTAAAAAAAAGTTTATCTTTAGACACAATCTACCAGCTAGCCTAACAGTCTTATGAAACGTTCAAAGGCACAAATTGTTTCTCACTTCTACATTATCTAAACAAAACTAGCAATCTTAATTGTGTTGGCTTTTGAGTTTCCCAAAAAATTAATTATATGAGATTTTTATCAAATGATTAATTTTTCTTTAATAAAAAACTTGATAGTTTCGATGTTAAACCCGTGCGTCGACCCAGCTACATCGATCGCCATTAAAAAACTACTAAAAGTTGCGCCGCTGCCTTCGAAATTTGTTGACGAATCGCTCCACTATAATGACTATAAAAACAAATTTACCGCCAAAAAAAATTTCTTCCGATTTTTGAGCGCTAGGATGCTTTATGGATATTGATGACGCTTTTCACAATGCCGGCTTCGCCACCATTACACCAAGGCAGCTAAAGCCAGGCAAATGGAAGATGTTGCACTCAACTGGGCAGTAAGGATGCTTAGTGGAAGATCAGTTCAGGCCACAATAGGTGGAGCCAGCATCAAACTTGGTGTTACCAGAGGTTGTCCAAGGTAGGAATCCTATTACCAATTCTATGGTGTATGGTTCGGTTATAGACTCTCTTCTGGTTAAACTAAACGAGTCAGGTTTTTTCACGCAGGGGTATTCGGATGATGTAGCTACACTGATAACCGGCAGCTTCGTTCTCACGGTCGGGGATCTGATGAGATCAGCGCTGAAAATAGTTGAACCATGGTGTGAAGATAACGGGTTCTTCTTCTTCTTCTTTCTTTATTGTTATTATATGAGACCCAGACCACAAACAAACCTCACACATTTCAACAAAACCTCTTTGGTCGACATTTGCAACTTTCCAAGCACTTGAGAACAGTAGCTAAAATGTGGTAAGAGTAGGGACCTGACCAGCAGAAGCTTCGTGTGTTTAGGAAGATAGCTCGAATGCGACCATAAGCAGCGCAGCCCAGCGAAAATCTTTGCACATACATAGGGCATGTGACCGCCAAGTCATTTGATCATCGATCATTACACCGAGATCTTTGACACCATCGGCATATTCGATCGTGATGCCATTGAGCCGCATTTTTGGAAAATCTGTTGGCCATTTGCTATTCGAAAACCTAATCGCCATAGTTTTCCCCGCATTCAAGAGCAGGCCGTTTGCGCCAGCCCAGAATTGAACTGAGATCACTGGATAGTTTTGACATGTCGTCTTTAACACTGTCTTTACGAATGTATCCATACAACTGGACATCATCCGCAAAGAGATGAACTTTCGAATACTTAACTACCCGAGGTAAGTCATTAATGAAAATCGAAAACAGTAGTGGCCCTAGAACCGAACCTTGAGTCAAGCCAGTCACTATATCCAGGAATCCCGAGTGGCATCCACTGGATACCTTTTTTTGCTTTCTTCCAACCAAATAGCTACGTATCATGCTGATGGCGGAAGTAGAGAATCGGTTATCGGTCAACCCGGTAAAAACGAAAATAGCTCTTTTTAGTATCGGGAACTTTACTCTCTTCGGGGAGCCCGTCACGCCGGTAACTACAGCCAAATACCTCGGAGTAATTTTTGATCAAAAATTACTATAGGTACCTCACCTAGAGAACAAAGTCAGTAAAGCAATTGGTATCTTCTGGCTTTGTAGGAACGCATTTGCCAGGAACTGGGGTCTTTCACCAAAAGCCATCTGGTGGATATACACAGCAATTGTAAGACCAATTCTGTGCCACGGATGCATTGTGTGGTAGCCTAGAGCGAAAATTAGATGGTCACTGAAGAAAATAGAGAAGCTACAACGGCTAGCATGCCTTTGCATGACAGGGGTCAAAAACACAGTGGCTACCCTAGCACTGGAAACCTTGCTAGACCTTGTACCATTAAATCTTTTCATCAAAGCAACAGCTTTCAATGTATCCTTCAATTTAGATATAAATAACTGTTGGCAACCGATATTGGACAAAGGTCATACCACTATTCATAACTTAGTCAAAACAGAAGAACTACTAATGCCAAGCGAACAAATGAGACCAGAATCGATGCTGGAAGACCAATTAAAAGGGTATATACCGTACAAGGAAATGTGGCTAAGACACTCTCTCCAGAAAACGGCATTAGCTGTTATACTGACGGCTCAAGAAAGAATGGCCTCACTGGAGCAGGGTTTTCCTGCCAAAAATAAATATTGAAGAAAGTGTCCCAATGGGAACCTATGCTACAGTCCATCAAACAGAAGTATTGGCAATATTGAAACTAAGCGAAAACGAAAAGATAAAGCTTTGCGTAAACGAAAAGATATTGATATGCTCAGACAGTCAATCAGCCATAGAAGATTTGTGTTCCTGTACAGTAAAGTCAAAACTGACACACGAATGAGGCTGAATGACTTAGGCATACGTAATGAGGTCACACTGTTGTGGGTACCAGGACATGAAAATGTATCTGCAAACGAAATATCGGACTAACTTGCGCGGAAGGGCACAGAACAACCTTTGCTAGGACCCGAACCTAAGCTCGGGGTATCCATGAACACAAGAAAGCGCCTAGTAAAAGAATGGCTGTCCGATGTCCGAGGCACATGAAGAAGTATGGGATGTGTATGATGGAGCGAAGCTTAGTCAGTAAGTCAAGCGCTTCTAACCCTCGGTAGAAGCGATATTAAAAGGGTGATTGAGATTATCACAAACCATTGTGGACTCAAGAAATACCTACACGATATTGGCCTCACAGACGACCCAAAGTGCTTGTGCAGGTACAGCGAAGAGACGGGAAGAAACGTCATTATGGATTGCCCCAAATACAGACTCCTCCGAAAAAAGATCTTTGGCAAGCCCAAACTGGGAATCCAGACGTTATACTGGACGCAACCAAAATAGGGAAAATAGCTGAATTTCTTAAGCTAACGAAGACGCTCCAATACAGAGGATTTCGATCCAGGTGCCCACAGTAGGCGATATGGGTACTTGTGAGCTTCATAAACCTATAATTCGAGTTTGAAACAACGTAGAAAGCTCATTTCTTCAGATATGTGCTCAGAACTAGTGAGAGTTCGTTGGAAAAGTGTTAAAAATTTTTTAAAAATTTGCGAGACCTTTCAAAAATTGCGCCAAAGTTGACAAATGTTCAATTCTCCATGGTCCCGCACACTTCGATCCACAAAAGGTACACTTGAAGAAAAATTGAGTAGGACTATTTTTTGTAGTTAACCACATTAGTATACAAGAAGAAAATTGTATTTAACATTTAATCCTCAGGTATTTGAGTGCAGGTGAGGGTATTGTATCATTGGATGTTTTATAGTTGAAAGCAGAGTCAACCCATAATACCCTCACCTGCACTCAAACAACTGAGGATTAAATATTAAATGCAATTTTCTTCTTGTATACTAATGTGGTTAACTACAAAAAGTTCAACTACGGTAGAACAACCCGAAAGATTCAATTATCTATCTATGACCTGTTGAACTCTTTTAATTTGGAATTCGAAAATTTATTATAATTTCCGAAATAAAAAACAACAAAAACCTCCTAAAAGGTAGAGTGTGACGCAGTCCGTAAGTCTGCCTCCAAAATTAATGATATCGCTTGAGGTGATGCTATCGCTGATAATACACAGAAGATTGTTTGAATGGAGCCTTGTGTTCAAAGTTTTAATTTCCTGAAAAATTACAGCGCCTTTTTTAAAACAAAATTACGTTGTGTTAAAAAAATTGCGTCACAAATGCCGGACCCAACGACGAAATAATTTTTCTGTACATTCAGTTTGATGCATGATGATGGAAAATTGCTTCTTTAGATGAAGACACAAAATTTCTATCTCAAACTCCGGAAGGTTCTACAATTTTGACCAGAACACTGAATTTTTCAGAAAGTTCGACTTCAACATTCACTAACTTCTGAAATGTAACTGATAGAAAAAACAGTTTATTCAGCAAAGTTGTTCTCATTTCGTGCTGAACAATGTTGCTGAAGACAAAACATTTCTATGTAAAATTCTTGAGCAGTTACATAATTAAGAGCACGTGACAAAAATGTGAACTGTCAAATTTGCGATGTTTGTTGTAGAACACGCATGCATAAATAAAAAATTATTCAGAACTATAGCTCATGTACTGTGAGAGGATTCTTACACGAATAATAGATGAATCAGAATTCAAAAAATTTCGGTATGAAAGTGGAAAGTTGCTCTGAAAAATCATCGCATTCCATATTCGTTTGCGATGTTATTGCAGTGGAAACTAGTGGCTTCATACTTAAACTTTTAGAATTCTGATTCACCTATTATTTGCATAATATTCAACCTCTAACAGTATATGAGCTATAATTTTAAATAAGTTGTTATTCACGCAGGATTCTGTTCTAAAAAAACATCGCAAATTTGACAGTTCACGTTTTTGCGACGTGATCTTAAGACCGCCACTATTACCATTTATCTCACTGTGGCCGGTCGGTTTCAGCAGCTAGCGATTTTTTAAAAAATTTGCTCCGCCCCCGCCATGGAAATTTACCGAGCACACAGGTCTATTCGATAGTAACCAATGAACTCAACAGACGCAATTAATTGTCATCTATCTTTCAATATTAGCAAATAAAATGTTATCAGTTTTTAATTAAACTTTATTGGGTCGAATAGCAGTTCGATAAAACACAAAAAATCTCATCGTGCCAAACTTACAGAACTAAAAAGAAATAAAAATGGTAGACACAGTGTGCGTCAACATAATTTAATTCGAAAATTAATCTGATTTAAATATTGATTTCTTGTACGAAAACAAACTAGTTTAAACCCAGTGATTTCAGAACCAAATAAATAATATAATCTCATACGTTCGCATATTAGCATAACAGAAAATTTTGAATTTTAAATTACTTTATCGACTCCAAAGATATGTGTCACCATTATACAGATTTTTTTCTTTCATTTCGTTGAAATTCAAAATTTATATACGTAGATAGGAATAAATTTATATGCATGAAGTAAAATGAAATCATTGAAAGAATTTGTCAATTAAAAACATTAATTTATTGCTTTAATGCTTGTACTTATTTCCACACTCCACACTCCTATTAACATTCTGTCATCATACCCGACTACACCGAAAAAATGTTAAGGGTATTTTAAATTCGTTGGGTTTTATTGCGCCGATATCGAAGCTAGCACAATTGTTGGTTTTCCACTATTTCGTGTGGCCTGACGGGGGGTTCAGTCTATGCCTCCATTCCATATGTTGGTTTTCATCTGGCAACACTATGAAAAGTGGCAGATGGGATAACAATAATAATTGCGATGACATTGGTTAGCCAGGATCAGCCAGGGGCGTGACTGTCTTTTGCTCTGATCTTTGCAAGTAATATTCAACGGGAAGTTGCCTGCAGTTGCGACCGAGACTAACTTTATTGCGAAAAAATCAGCTGATTTTTGAACTTTTCAATGAATTCAGCTGATTTTGGTGAATTTATGAATGAAATCAGCTGATTTTTTTTGCAATGAAGTTAGCTTCGGTCGCAATTGCAGCTAACTTCGCGTTGAATATTACTTGTCAAAGTCAAAACAAAAGAGTGTCACGCCCCTGGGATCAGCACTTGCGAAGTGACTGTTTCGACTGTGGTTCTGTTACACAAAGGGTCCGAGCCACGCCTTCAAGTGAATCATAATTCCTTTTTTTATGATGCGCTAGTACATCTGGTAACAGCTAAACAAACATCGAACTAATTTGAAACACAGCCCTAGCGGTATACAATTTTGTTATGTGTTTTTGCGCAGACGTGAATCGCAGCCGCCGCTCAAAAGAACGCCTATATTTTTTGATCAGCCGAGCTGCCAGCCGTTAGGCCACTCAAAAGCTGGCTAAATCGGCTTAAAAACAGTCTCTAAAACGGCAGGAAATTTTCTATTTTTGACGGAAAAAAATCAATTATGACATTTTTTTTTCAATTTTCACCACAAAGATACGTTTTTCCAACCCACAGCTTGAGCTTTTTTAGACGCCGCGTACAATTTTCTCTCGGATGGCCGCCGCCGACATTTACCGTTCGGCTCTAATGTCTCTTTTTGACGCTTTTCGTAGTTAGATTCGAGCCTGCTTGCTTCTTGCATGAAATATGGATGACGTCCGTGACGACATAATTACTGGGATTATGATCACGTGATGCGAAAATATTGAAAAACTAGCTTGGTTACGCGGGCTTCGCCCGGGATATAGTTGACATGTTAAACATGTTTTTGATTTCAAACCTTTACCTTCACAATCAGTTCTTTCCCGAAAGAGGCGCGTTTTTGCCCTCGAATTCATAGTCAGACTCCTATTCTCTTTCCCACAGTCTCTACTGCAGCACTATATACATTCCGTCTAATGTGATTTTGCGCATCGTCTACGATTTGTTGTTTACTGACCATTCGTGAGTTTTCGACTGTTCACGTATTGCCGTTTAATGTCTTCGTTCTGCAATTCCATGTCCCACCTCTAATATGCCGGTTGTGCTGAATCGATATTTGAGACCTCATTTCACGGATTCCGTTGTCGTTTGCGCTTTCATGAAAACTGTTTTTACCGATTGTGGGCGGATAGAAGACGTCATGACGTATCTTGGCGTTAAGATCTGCATAGCAATTTTAATATCATGTTTCCGCGCTACTTCATATGCCTACACCAGTTTCTTCGATTCATTCTAATTTTCCTCCGTGAGCGCGTAAATGTTGAAATATAACTGAAAAACTTACACTGTATTTGTTTCTATTCACTGTATTTCTAGCTCAGTCGAAACTATTCAACCATCTTAATACTCTCATGGACTGTCGTTGTTCTTACCGTTGTTGAAGAACGTCTAGTCGCTACTGGTCAAGAGTTCTTCCCTAACTGTTAAATCCCAATTAGATAATTACGCTTCCCCCCAAATATTTCTCCAGCAATTTGTATTCCCCTAAAAACAATTCTCCAACAATTACGATTCTTAAATTACGAAATAATAACGACTTCAATATGCATTATAGAGCATCAATTGATGTATACCGCAGTTCATCAAAGTGCATTAAGGTGCACCGTAGTGCATCAAGGTGCACCATAGTGCATCAAGGTGCACCGTAGTGCATCAAGGTGCACCGTAGTGCATCAAGGTGCACCGTAGTGCATCAAGGTACACCGTAGTGCATCAAGGTGCACCGTTGTGCATCAAAGTGCACCAAGGTGCAATGAGGTGCACCAAGGGGCAGTGAGGTGCACCAAGGTGCAGTGAGGTGCACCAAAGTGCAGTGAGGTGCACCAAGGTGCAGTGAGGTGCAACAAGCTGTAGTGAGGTGCACCAAGGTGCGATGAGGTGCAGTGTATTTTGGGTTTTATATTATAGAAGAACTTCATTTGAATTTTTATAGTTAAACACACAATGTATTGCAGTAGAGAAATTATATTTGTAGCAACCGTATTTTGTTTGTAACAATCATACTATGTTTGTTGCAAATAAGAGATGATTATCAGTGTATGAGGGCTTCCCAACTATCGCTTTATCAATTTTCCTCCCTTTAATTGGGCGCATTACGAAGCTACTGCAATGAATGTTATTGATTCAATTGAAGATTCAAAATTACACCTTCATGGCTGATGGAAATTGAGAAAAAGATATGTTGATATTGATGATAAAAATTCACATTCGTGCATATAACAATTCGCTATTTTTGCGACAAAGAACAGATAAAAACTAGGAACTATTCCTTCATACACGATTGAGGAAAGTAAAAGAATTTCAAACTTCTTCTTGTTAGTTTTTTCTCTGTTATGGGGAAAGTTTCTTCGTGTTTACAGAAGCTGAAAGTTTCATAGGTGAATGTGGAAATTAAATTTTTCCATTGTTGAAGGCTCTTAGTACGAAAGATAGGTGGATGTGTTGAAAGTTACATTTCAGTCACAGTCAAAACATCTAATAAAAGTTTTTCATACTCTTAGCTCATGTCATTATCATCGTTTCATTTTAAGAAAAGCTCGAAATCAACTGAAGGTCAATACGAACTTCAAAAAAATTATCTGAAAATTGTCCTAATTGAAAAACTCGCTGAAGGAAAGGGAAAAAGTAGAAAGAAAAAAATTTGAACAGCAACCTAACTTTTGCACTGTCGGCTCTGGAACTGATAAGATAGTCCCGACTATTTACACACTTCGGTTCTCATTCACTTGCGAGCATAATGTTTTACTTCCACGGCAATTCGTTTATAACTAATTTATGTTTGCACCCATTATTTATTTAGAAATTATTATTCAATCAGCGATTTGAAGTATTTTTTCTTTCTTGTTTTTTGAAATACAAAAAAAAATATTCTCGAATTATTTTACCATTTTTGTGCCATTACTTCCATACGTTTTATCTTTGAAACACAATATCGTAATGCGTGATCGTTCGGGAAGTTGTTAATTTGAAAGATAAATATTATTTTTGACATCATTTTAGAAACGTGATTGGTATGTCAATATAAATCCGCATCGGGTACGCTTACAATAAATGGTAAATTCGCGTTTCGGTTTTGCAAAATATTAAATTGTTATTTAATTTCATAAAACATTACTTAAGTATTTGCATATATCGCCAGCGTATTATATGCTTCGGCTAGGAATTACTTTGATGGTACGAAATGATAAAAATGTTGTTGAAAAAAAAGGCGACTTTACTCGGCGGCATTTGTAACGTTCATATAACATTTCGTTAGACGTTTGGAATATCGTAAATTATGCAAAAAGGTTTGTCCAAGAAATGAGTCAGAAAAAAATAGTAATATCATGAGAACATGAAATCATAATGGATTTAATGTTGATGTTAATTACTTTGGAATGCTTTGACTATGTTCGGAAGAAGTCGTTGAATCGCTATTTATTGATCACCTATTTCGGTCAGTGCTAGATGGAAATTAGAATTGTTATTGTAGTTAATGGCTGAATATTATGCTCATTGAGATTTTGTTATGATTATGAAAATAGATGCTGCTGTCAGAAATTTAATTTTTCAATATAGCACAGTGTCATGTTTTGTTGTTAAAATGTATGATTGATAGATTTGACACAGAAGTTGAGCTTGTTAAGATCGGCTACACCCATAAATAATTACAAAACTCATTTTGGACGAGCTATTGAGTAGTGTGATGATTTAACGTTCACTGATTGCTAATTGTTAAAAAAATCGCAATACCAAACGAGTACTATTTTTGAGGGGCTCCGCACTCATGCGATGTAATCGATTTAAATCTTCAAATTCCATACGAATCAATGAAATTTCCCTCGACTATTTCCATGAAAGTTATCCAACTTTTCGCTAATATTGCTGTGGTATTTTTTGTCGGGTCAAAATAACTACACCCTCCTTGAAAATCCTTGAAATCCTCCAAATACATCTATGAGAATACCAAGTAAATCCTTGGATATCCATGGGTGCCACGAAGACGACGGCAACGGCGGCCCTGGGATTGCTACTAGCAGTGCCACCTATCGATATTGTAGTGAAGGCGAAAGCTTTCGCAACAGCAGACCCGTCACCTCACTGCGAAAGAGTTGGTGCCTAGCGGAAAAATATTCAAATGTCTTTTTGACGTAGAAAGTGGGGCCATGACGAAATAATGGCGAAAATATTAACTATGATTTTGCAATTTCCAGCAAAGAAAATGATTCCATCTCTTTAAATAATTTTTATCTGCCTAGAACGATAATCTCGCATTTTTCTCCCTAGGGCAAAATTGTTTTTCTCGATATATATTTTCTCGGCAGATAAAATAGCATATGCACCGCTGTCCAGGATGGTTTATTTTGACGATTTGGATTATTTCCCACGCCTTCGGCTCGGGAAATAACCTCCAAATCGGCAAAATAGAGCACCCTGGACAGCGGTGCATAATCTACTATTGTCGAACAGGCTGATACAAAATGGCTGGTGGGAAGATCGAAAATATGATCCCCGATCAGATTTTTGACATGCCACGGGACTCTATGACACAGAAACTGAGTTCCGAAAGAAACTTTGAATTACTGCTCCCAAACAGGGATGAGTGGGCGAATGGGTGGCCACTTACGCTTCCCGACAGTGAATGTGTCAGATTCACAGACGGGTCGAAGTGACCTGAGCCGGGGTATATGACCAGGGGCGCCGCTTTATACTTTTTCGTAGTGTTGCCAGAATATATCTCGGGACGAGTAAACTCTAGGTCATACGAAACTAAAGCTTACAGGTAGAATGATTTTTAGTATCAGCATCATCATGTCTAACGGGCTATAAGCAAAAGGATTCTACAAGAAGATTATGTCTACTTTAGTATAACCCGAAATTGGAACCGTGCGGGCTGTGTACCCGCGAGTTGGAATTTTGTTAATGGAAAATTTGAAAGATTTATGCGGACACGAAATTGCATGATTTATTTCAAAATAGTGATGTGAGTACAGGGCACTATGTCAAAAAAAGTCGTCTCGCTCGCTAGAGAGTTTAGATGAATTTCGACTTGCGGAGACGAAGCTTTCTAACTAATTTTTTTTTCTTGGACCTCATCGGCCGGTAATAGTCGGTTAAAACCTGTCTTATGTAAAACTTCAAACTCAAATATCTCCGTCAAATCTGAATATCTTTTGATGATCTCGACGGTTTCGGAAACTTTGATTCAATACCTATAATCCATCATCATCATCATCATCAAACTTTATAGACCGTTAGTACCTTCCGGTGTGAGGTCTTCCTGCCGCAACCCCAGATTGGTGAACTATCGTCCTCCATGCCCTCCTATCGCCCGCCAAGAAGATGGTTTGTTCGCCCAGAGAAAGTCCCCTAACTTCTAAATCTGATTTAATTGAATCGATAAACCTTCTCCTTGGTCTACCCCTTGGCCTAACACCCCGGGACTTGTGCATCCAAGATCCTTTTCGGTAGCCTGTTATTACCCATCCTTTGAACGTGCCCGAACCAGCGCAGACGACTGGCCCTTGCCGCCTCTTCCACTGACAAAATCCCTAAATTTTCCCTAATGTCGCCGTTCCTTATATGATTATCCCACTGCTCCCTCCTATTAACCTTCGCTATATTCCTAAGAACCCTCATATCAGAAACCTCCAGGTCATGCACGAGATATCCGCAGTCAACCCAACTCTCACTACCATACAGAATCGTCGGCCGGAATACTGACCTGTGAATAGCTAACTTTGTTTCGCTACTTAATTCCCTTTTGTTGAACACGTGCGACCTCAACTGACTGGCCACCGCGTTTCCCATTTTCCTCCTCTCCTCAAATTCCCTAACTAACTTGCCATCCTCTGAAAAAATGGTTCCTAAGTACTTGAATTCAGAAACCTGCTCCAGCTCCTCCCCATTTAAATTGCAAGCTATCTCCTTCCGAGCTTTGCCGACATGCATAACCTTAGTTTTCCCTACACTTATCTTCATCCCATACTCCTCACATGCAGCATTTAGGCAGTCAATCCCACCCTGCAACTCCGTGGTACTATCTGCCAACAGAATCAAGTCATCCGCGTAGGCCAGGATTTTCATTATTACCTCACCCACCTCGACATTTCCCTGCAAGTTTGCCTGCTTGCTGATTTTGTCCATGAAAATTATGAACAGAAGCGGGGAAAGACAACAACCCTGACGAACGCCCTCTTTAACCTCGAAAGACTCGCTAATTTCGCCATCTATTCTCACCGCGGCCCTGCTTTCTGAGTAAATACTCTTAATGGCACGCAGTTAACCCCCATTGATACCGTACTCGCTAAGAATCCCGAATAGCTTCTGCCTTGGTACCCGGTCGAATTCCTTCTCCAAGTCGATGAAGCATAAGTATAAGTCCCTGTTCTTTTCATAAAGCTTTTCGATAGTCTGTCTGAGGCAGAAAATCTGATCCTGACATCCCCTCAGAGGCCTGAAACCACCCTGAATATCATCCAGTACTCCTTCCACTATGTTCCTAACCTGGTCAACAAGTACACCCGTGTACACCTTACCTACCACGCTCAAGAGCGATATCCCCCTGTAGTTACTGCAAACCTTACGGTTGCCCTTCTTATAAATTGGAGCAATAACACCGAAGCTCCAGTCAGCAGGTACTGTTGAAGACCTCATGGCCAAGTTGAAAATCCTACAAAGCCATTGGATCCCACCTGATCCGCTATACTTAATAAATTCCGTCCTAATTTCATCCACCCCTGCGGATTTTCCTTCCCTTAATCTGCCGACCTTTCGGGACACTTCATCCAGTGTAATTTCCTCCTCCACCTCCGAGCTAGGACCTGCCTCCATCCCATTTTCTTCTACCTGATTGACAGATGTAAATAAATCCTTAAAGTAATGCCGCCAAGTCTTCAAGACTTCACCCCTATCTGTAATTAACTCGCCGTCTTTATCTAAAATACTACTACATCCCTCTTTCACGCCACCGCGCCTAATGCCCTTAATCATCGACCCAAATTTCTTACCCCTGCCTTGACCTGCCCTTTCCAAATCCTCCCCAAACTTTTTCCCCTCCCGGTCCTTCGCTTCCCTGACTAGATCCTTAACCAGTTGCCTACAAGCCTTATAAGCCTCCCACTTCGCCACCGTCCTGTCCTGTAACCAAATCAAGTATAGTTTCCTTTTCTCCAATACAGCCCCCCTGATATCGGCGTTCCACCAACCCGTCTTTTTGTTTCGACCCCCGCTAGCGACACTGCCCAGACATTCCTCAGCCAGATCCAAGACAAATTTCTTAAAATTCGCCCACTCAGCCTCAATGTCCCCGCAGTCAGCTGGAAGCCCCTCAAATCCTTCGGCGAATTTTGCCATAAAACGAGACCTAACTGCCTCTTCCCTAAATTTGCCCACACGAAATTTGCGACTTACCACCTTCTTCCTTTTAGTCTGACAGAGTTTACCAACCGACAGATGGGTACCCAAAAAGTAGTGGTCAGAACCGAAAGTGAAACCCCTGAAAACACGTGTGTCCCTGACTACCTGTCTCCTGTCCTGCTCTATAACCATGTAATCAATAATGGATTTGTGACACAAACCCTCATTGACGTACGTATACCGATGGATCCACTTGTGCCTATAGAAAGAGTTGGTTATTGCTAACCCATTGAAATCACAAAAATCCAACAACCGTTTACCATTTGAATTCAGTGTTTCTTCCCCAAATCTACCCACTACCTTCCCATACCCTGAGTTGCTTTTAAAGTTTCCTATTCTTGCATTGAAATCCCCCGGCAAAACCAATGATTCATTTCCCTTTTTGCTAACTACGTCCCCTAGTTGTTCGTAAAAAGTGTCCAAGTCAGTAGCATCACTACCATTGCAAGGGCTATATACGCTAACCAAGCGATAAATTCCACCCGCTAACTTTACAGAGACCCACATCAGCCTTTCATTTACCTATAATCCATGGAACAACTTTTTTGCAAAGGGTCCAGGATATCCAGGACGTTTTGGAAAGGTATTCGTATACGATATCAAAGATAGCTGGCCGAGCTCTGATATATCAGAGTGTCAGGAGCCACAGCCCTGTGATTAGTAATTTCCTATTCAATTTTTTCTTTCAAAAATGTGAGAAATAATGTGCGTTTCAAACGATTTCCCCCATTTTCACCAGAGGAAAGGTGAAAGGTCCGTAGAGGTCAGTTCCTAGAATTCCATATCTCCACAAGGTCCCAGTGCTAGAACTCTGGGAAGAGAAGTACTTCCTTCTGTTTTTTGATCTCTCTTTGAGACTTAGATAGAGATTGATGTCTCTAAAGGTTAATTCCTAGAATTTAATTGCCCCTTAAGGCACATTTTATTCTGATTGCTAGAACTCAAGGATGAGAAGTACTTCGTTCAGTATTTTCTGAGGTATGAGATCCACGAAAGAAATTTAGTACGGAAACTTCGACCCCTTTAATGATATCTTTCAAACTCCTTAGGAGAGATGACATTATTTCCCGGACTGTATGCCAAAACACAATATTCCAATCAGATAAAAAAAGATTTTCAACATTTTTCATTACATCAGAACTTCTGATTCAGAAGGGGCAATAGTGTGTTTTTTAGATAGACATGTTAAATATTGAGAAAAAATGTTTGTCGTTGCACCGACGAGTCGTAGTGTTGCTCAGCCTCGTCAAATTTAATCGTAGTGTTGCCCGAGCCTCGAGGCAAGACCGTTTCCGGCGCCCTTGTATATGACCCGAGGACGGATATCGGCACCTGGGAAGTTTATCCAGCATCTTCCAGGCGGAAACTTCAGCAGCTCTTTTGGGAGCTCGAGAAATTCTTTCAGAAGGGCTGAATGGTGAGGACGTGATCGTGTGCACTGATAGTGAATCAGCAATAAAAGCGCTGATATCACCCATTGTGACTTCTAGTTAGTTAGTTTCGTTTATTGGCACTAAAATATTTACATATATTCTAGAATTACAATTTAAGCCACTTAGGTGGGCTTCTTTTGTGTCCAATTATTTGTATTTTAATCTTTATCAAAAATTCAACTAAAGTAGGTGAGTATTTTCCCTAGTTCTATTTGTTTCAATCCATTTTTGTTGAATTCTTAGGTCCTGTCTGGATTTGTTAAGTAGGAGCTTTGTGATACTCTGATTTGGGCCATCGATAAGGTTTTTACTGTGCTTGCAATTAGGGCAAATTTTCCACTGTTCTTTGTGTTGGGTTTGAAAGAAGTTCCTGATTGCCTCACGTTGGGTTGCATAAGTAAGACCAAAAGTCGGTGATGGACCTTGAAAGGGTACGGAGCTGCTGGAACGAGCTAAGTTATCTGCTATTTCGTTACCTTCAATTTTGCTGTGTCCGGGGACCCAGAGAAGGTTAACAGCGTTAGAATTGGATGGAAGATTTAATGCTTCTATGCATTCCGTTGTCGGTTTAGAGGTGGAGCAGTGACTCCTTAGGGCTATTAAGGAGGTCTCACTATCGGAACATATGTTTTTGCGTTTGTTTTGAGTACCTAGAGAAATTAGGATTTCGCATGTGTGCTCAATAGCGTATAATTCTGCTTGAGCAATATCGGCATAATTATCCAGCGAGAGGGATACGCTTAAGTCAGGGATTGCGGAGTATATTCCTACGCCCACCCCTTTGGACGATTTAGACCCGTCTATGTATACATTCAGGTCGTCTTGACAAATTGGGTTTTCCTTTTGCCCGAAGCATCTGTCCGGGATGCTTACAGTGAATTTTTTCTGAAAGAAGTATCGTGGGATACTTTTGTCTGAGTGCATCAGAAGTTCAGCGAGAGTTCCTTCGTGTTTCTTTAGGATATTAGCATGACCGTAGTAGGAGTCTTTGAAAAAAACAGTTAGCATTTTTAAGCCTTATAGCAGTTTCAACCATTTCTTGTTCCCCAAATAATTCCACAGGGAGGACGTTCATTAAGACCTCTAAGGCTTTAGTGGGAGTAGATTTCATTACTCCTGTTATACCTAACAAAACCATTCTTTGGTTACTGGTTTTGTTGGTATATAGTTTATTATGCCAAACATGCCTGCCGTAAAAAAGTATGGGCCGTAATATAGCAGTGTAGAGTCAGTGGACAACTTTAGGATTTAGGCCTCAAGTTTTGCCAAAAGCTACTCTGCATTGTCAGTAGATTTTAGTGGCCTTTTTTATTCTTTCTTCAATATGCTGATTCCCACTTAACTTTTTATCCAAGATAAAACCTAGGAATTTGACTTGGTCAGCTAGGACTAGTTGGGTTCCATTTAATTTAGGCAGCTTGACCTTCTGCAATTTCGTTTTTCTAGTGAATAAAACTAGTTTTGTCTTCTGTGGGTTAACTGAAAAGCCATTTTCAGTGCACCACTTTCCAACTATCGCTAGCGGTGAATCCATCAGTGAGCACAGAGTACTTTCAAATTTACCCATTAAGAGGGTCACGATATCATCTGCCTAGCCTTCAGTGTTGAAGCCTGCCTGATTGAGTCTCCTTAGGAGACTATCGACTACCATATTCCACAGGATTGGCGAAAGGACGCTCCCCTGAGGGCAGCCTTTGTCAACAATCCCGTTCTTACTTGAGCAAAAGAAGTTAGCTTTCACTATTCTGCTCTTTAGTGCACAATCTATTCACGCAATTACAGCGTCATCGACGTTAAAATATTTTGCAGCCTTTTTAAATGAGTTGCAGCTAATAATTGTGACTTCTAAATTGGTAAATGAATGTAAAGGCTACTTGACTTGAACCAGATAGGGCTGAGAAATCAAGTCAAACTTTGGGTGCCAGGGCACTCCGGAGTGGACGGTAATGAGAAGGCTGATGAGCTGGCAAAAACCGGCTCAACGACAATCACATAAGGACTGCGTGAAGGCGGAGCATAGATAAAGATGGACAGTGTACGAAGGAGGAATGCATGCACCACACCGAACGAGAAATGGACTAGGGAGCTCCTGACGATGGGCCGTGATTGCATAAGAAGGGTGGTTGGTGCGGACACTGCGGACTCAACAAGCACCTGACGAAGATGAGAATTTCAGGTGACTCAGGTTGTTCCTGTGGCTTGTGAAAAAAATTTTAAAATGATGAACGGGAAAAGGAACAAAGGGTCATAGGATCTCGAAAGTGATCGTCCAAAACTGATAAAATCTTAAAGTCTTGGATATCCTCAGAAATCCTTGGGAAATATACGATTATCTGACCACGGAAGAAGATAACAGGATATTCACATCATCGACAATTGATATGCTTTAGACCATCTTTTCCAATAAGAAGAAGCCGAAATCGTTACAAAAAATGTTCGCAGGAAAAATCTGAGCTGACGCCACTTTTCGGAAATCAAACGAAATAATGACAATAGGACTCTATAGGATGAGAACATACTTCATATACGTGACCAATTATAATTCATTATACAAAAATTAAGGCGCCGTAAAGTTCGATTGAATTGTTGTCTCTCTATCTTTTTTATTGGCTGTGATTTTGATAAATCGTCTTAATTTTTTGTTCACTTGTTACGCTATTAAAGAGGTGTTTATTAATTTATAAATTTTGATTGATCCAACGAGTTTGCGGGTATTACTTTTTTATAAACACAATGCTTCACAGCACGAAATCAGTTTTACTTTTTTTCGCTGTTAATAAGTTTGCAGAGAAGTCATTGATCTTTTGTACAGATTTATTTATCAAAATTAATAGGTTTATCGTCATGTTTGAAAAAATGTATGGGTAATGGATTGTGTGCATCGTTATTAAGCGATTAAAGCACGAATAACATTAAACCATGTGTCGAGCAAAAAAAAAAAAAAATTAGGTGGCCGTATAGTGTACTTCGATGTTCAACGAGAATCACACCAAAGGAATCTTGCAAATTGTTCAACAATTTTTTATAAGTTATTTATTGAGCGAAAAAAGAGATTGCTCACAATGGGGCAGCCAGTAAAAAAAAACGATCTTTACAAAAAACAAATTACAATAAATAAAACTCATCCACTCTACTTTTCCCTAATGTTGCCAGGATGCACACAGCATTGCAATTGGCGTCTTCTGTAATAGGAAATCTTTCGATTTTTTCTATTTTTCAATTTTTCTATTTTTCAAGAAGTCTACCTCGCTTTTATCTCACATGTTACTTCTCACGTGATTTAGAGCAGACGAGATAGCTGGTGAGAACACATCTCACCACTTCTCGCTTGATGAACATAAGACCCATGTGTCCGTGTCAGGAAATGAATTATCCTTAGCCCTTTTGCGAGTCGACACTCTACTCAATCGAGATCTTGCATGGAGGTACACTCCGTCTACTGCTTTGATAACCGAAGCTGAGACCTTCGGGATAATTAAGGCTTGTGTTGAGCTAAATGAGACGGAATATGAGGCAAGGAACGTCAACATATACACGGACAGCCAAGCATGTCTGAAGTCATTAAGCTCTAATTACTTAACTTCTAAACTCGTGATAGAATGTACACAAAGAGTGAACGAATTGGCTAGATTGCACAAAGTTAACTTAGTTTGGATACCTGGTCACAGAGGAGTGGACGGGAATGAAGAAGCAGATGCTCTAGCTCGAGAGGATAGCACAACAGCTTTCTTTGGACCGGAGCCAGCCTTTGGACTGCCATACAGGGTGCAGAGGACCATAATCAGAGAGTGTTATTCTAGAAAGCATGATGAGCTATGGACAAATCTCCGAAGCTGTAGGCAGTCGAAGATTTTCTTAAATGGCACATCCAACAAGATTACCAAATATCTCCTAAAGTGCTTCAAAACAGCACTGAGGAAGCTGATTGGAACCATTACCGGACACTGCAAGTTACGGAAACACATGCACAACATGAAATTAGAGAATTCAGCGATCTGCAGGATATGTGAGGAAGAAGAGGAAACGCCCGATCACCTATTCACAATGTGCCCATCCTTGGCGTGGCAAAGACTAGAGAGATTTGGAGCTGCCTTTCCAAACCAAGAGCAAATTATGAAAACGAACATAAGAGAAGTACACGAATTCTCTAAAAAATTTATTGAGAATATGTGCTTTAGTAAAGTAAATAAAAAATGTTTTGGTTGTAAATGAGGCCCACCCATGCGGCCTAATTATGCTTAAGTTTTATTATACAAAAATTATACAACTTAGAACCAATAAACGAATCTAATCTAAATCTACTGCTTCCATTGATTGGTGCAGTGTGCAATGCACAGTCTCCTATTAACGCCACAACCACCACATTGAAACCGAAACAAGTGTTGGAGTAAAAAAATCGATGTTGTTGATGCTTGAGAGCCCCCAATCCTTGTCCAGAATGATTCGTAACTTACAGTAGGGTTATAGAAACAATAAAGGTTTGAGACCATCGCGTTGAAACGATTCTAAATGGTTCACTGACGAAAAGTATCCATGGAGCGGCTACATCCGAAGCGATTTAGAAGGATCCCAAGAGCAATCACGAAAATCAGAAGAACTTAGTGATACATTGCACCGAATTCATCGTGAAGCTGTTTCATTTGAAAGCTAGAAAACGTTTCCCATGGTAAAACAAACGGCTTATATTTCGAAACAACGAAAACACTTTTTAAAAGGGAAACGTGACGCAAGTCCTCGTCTCTTCTTCCGAAACAACTGGTATCAATTTGGGTGACGTTTACACGGTGCGGCTGAAAAGGGTTTTATTGGAAAGTTCTGGTACATGGAATTTTTTTGCTGGAATACACTTAGGGGTATCCTACGATAATAAAACTTAAAGAATTAAAATCCTATCGCTACTGCCCTTTGAGATAAGTGCATACTTCCATTGAAAACGCTCCCCTGTAGAACATTTTGTTCTGGGAAACACTCGGAAACGCAAATATTTTTATTTTTTTTATTTTTTTTGAACAATACAAGTCTGTACCATGCTCGACAGACGATATTTGAGTGAAAAAAGTTGGAATTTTGACGACCCTTGAGGTGTACTTGGAGCGATTCATTGATATTTTACAGAATGTTTGATAAAGTGAATATATCTCAGCAAAATTTGCGTAATCGTCTTAACGTCAGGTCTCACCGGCAAATTTCAGAAGGCAGTCTGGTGCCGAAAAAGTTCCTATAACAATATTGGATGGGGGTCCGAGTACATTTCTATGTACTCGGTTCTGATTCGGCACCAGGCTGCGTACTTGAGACATATGAATAGCCTGATAGAAGGCAGCCTGGTGCCGAAAATCTGTAAATTTCATGGAAACGGCCGATACGAATACTATACGTCGCATAAAATTCAACTTGGCACCAAGCTGCTGCTGCCCTCTATATAAACATTAAAAAATCTTGAGTACGCAACCTGGTGCCGAGTTGAAATTCATATGACGTACAGTATTTGTTACTGCCGTAACGATGACATTAACATATTTTCGGCACCAGGCTGCCATCTATAAGGCTACTCGTACAAATCAAGTACGCAGCCTGGTGCCGAGTTGGAACCGAATGCATGGCTACGTACTAGTTCACCCATCCAACATTGTTATGGGAAATGTTTTGGCACCAGGCTGCCCCGCTTGAAATGCAGACTTCCACTTGCTACAATTTTATGAAGGCTGCGTTCTTCAGACCCAAGATCCAAAAAGTTCAGCCACTAGAAGAAAGACCAATC
>CM055406.1:125997139-126183469 GCA_029228625.1 Pseudolycoriella hygida
TCAAGGTCCCTGCAAAATTTCAAGAAAAGTTATCGAGCCGTTTTCGAGCACCAGCCAAAAAAGTCGGTTTTCATACAAATGGCTCTGGAACTAACTAACCCACTACTAATGTAACTAACGTAGGATGTTTCCCTTGAGTTTGACTTCTATAAAATAGCACATTTTGTATGGAAAATGACGATTTTCTAAAGGTCATATCTTCGGATCCACTGGACCGATTTTAATGAGTAAAATGTCGATTTGAATCAAAATTTTACGTAGAATCCGAAAAGGGAAAAAAGTCAAAACTTAGCTGTATATATGGTTCCGAAGTCTACGAAAAAAATTTTTCTGAATTTTTGGTTCGTATGGAGACTTGCGTCACGGGCGCATCGCTATCTCGCGCCAATGATAAAATGATGATTTGAGTAGGTTTTTCACACTTGGAGAATATTTCGACGTTCATTTAGTCAAATAGTCAATTTTTATATGAAACTTTTAAACTCTCGTTTAAACTCTTTCCACAAAAAAAAAAACGATTTTAACATGAACGAAATACAAGGCAATACGTAAAAATATAGATAAAAAAAAAACAAAAAATATGCACAAGCTTATGATTCTCTTTCTAAATAGAAGGCGCTACGCAATAATTTTGGTATGCAATTTATGAAGGGTATCTTCTCAATTTTTTGACTATTTCGCTCCTATGAACACAGTAAATCGCATCTGATCAAGTTAACTCCCATTTAGGGAGCTCTTTAAAATCGTTTTAGAGCGATGGCTTTATGCGACTTTTTTTTTGAACTTACAGGTTGCAAGGTGTACCGACTTTGGATGTTCATTGACTGTTCAACCGGATCATTTATGAGGACGAGTCCCAGCCAATAAATCTGATTTTGTTGTAGGCGCTGTCAAAGTTTTGCATGGAAATTTTCACATTGCCTTCAAATGAACTGGTTTTTTATACATAAACTAATCAGGTTATTCAGTCAATATTTAAATAAGGTTTCAAAGTCTTCACTTCAGTAAGTTGTATATTCTTCTGCGGATTTCAATTTACAATTTTACAAAATAGTTTCCCAGGTCTCAGACCATTTCAACAAAATTAATGTCAAATAGGAACAACATATTTAGGTGTTACCGTTAGTATCAGCACGTCTATTTCGAATCTAATCTTTGAATAAAATACTCCATTTTAAGTGAGAACCAACATTTGTTCTTGGAGAAGTTCATCTGTTCAATAAATTATTTCAGAATTTTATTATCTCACTTTAAGTGACAGAAACGAAAATTTATTATTTATAGTTGTCACATGCGCCAGAAGTGTCTCTAAATTTTTTATTTTATTTCGCTTTTTTTTAATACATGAATGTTGTCTGGATTTATCATATCTGAATATTAAGCAAACAACACAAAACAATCAAACAGACAAACCTCTAAACACAGAAACATTCAACGATAATTCTAAATTCAAGGTTATTTTAGTTTAAAGTTTAAGGTCGGGAGATGAAAAAAAAAAGTTTAACATTCAATTTGAGAATTCCAAGAAAATGCTATAAAACTGCATGGGCATGAATCGGCGCTTTAAATAATAAAAAATAATTTGTGTGAGCAAAATATATCAAAATTATAAAAAAAATGTGGACCAACCGAAAAAAACAAATTTTATTGTTATGATGTGCGAGTTGAGATGTGTTAAATATGACGGCTGTGCGATGTGTAGGATTTTGAATTATTGAGAAGGTTTTTCGCTATTAAAAAAATAAATTACGTTAAAGCAGTAAAACACTTAAGCAAAAGGTAAACCTATTTTCGTTGGATCACAAGGGAATCATTAACACCGAATTTAGGTCAGTTTTGTTATCAATTTTATTTTACTTTTAAAATTAATGGTAAGGCGGGCAAAGCTTACAAGCTTGAAATTCGATTTTTTTTTAAATGAAGTCTTTATGATTGGGACGGAATATTTTTTGTATAACTTTGCATTATCACCAAGTCATTATTTGCAAACATGAATGTTTGACTGATAAGAAAAAATAAAATATTTGGGCTGTAGTGCAAGGTGTATCGGGTCCAATTCAACAGAAATTTTGTTTTTTTTTCAAATTAAGGCTAAATAAACACTCGTAGCACAAACATTTCACGAGAGATTTTCAAAAATTCTTCTATTTACATTGCCTTTAACATTTCCAAGAATTTGAGTCGCAACAGAAAAAGTCACGAAACATTTCGTTGGTAAAGGATGGAGTGCGAGGAAGTAAAGGAATTCAATTCAATTCGTCCCACATTCAATCGATTGAATTGTACTTTTGTTTCACAAGACACACACTGCGAGAACGAGCAACAATCACTGAAACTGAAGTTTTTATCAGAGAGCTACTTCAATGTTGGACGAAATGAAAAGGCAGACAAGATGGCAAGGGGAGGCAGCAAGGATGGGCTTATCAGACCGGAATCAGTGATCGGCGATCACGAGGGACTGGTAACATCGTTTATAAAGCCCGGGCTCTTTGAGAACCCCCAGAGCATGTGGGGACAGTCGAAACAGTTCCTAGGGGGATGAAATGAGCAGGCCACGAAGTATATTTTGATTCTGAAGAAGAGATACCATACTTTGATACCATCGAAAATAATTGGAAGTGACTAATGAGTCGAACTGTGGAAGGTGTGGAAGTGGAGGCGTACCAGAAAGATTCGTTCATATTCGTTCTATGTTTTCTTGCACCTTTTTCATGACATATTTAGACATCCCGTCTCCCACTAGCATAGGACGTTCTTCATGAATGACCCAAATCGGCGAAGCACTTTTTATGTCACTGGCTATGCAAAAATTCCGTTAGAGTGAACGAATAACAACACAACAGCAACGCAAACAACACAATATCCCTAAAAAGGATTCTCTAAGCGCCATTAATTGCTTGCTCAATATTTTTATAGTCTCAGTGTTCATCTAACTATTGACGAAAAGCAAAATTTGAATGCGTTGTAGTTTGTGTTTCGTAGATTGTGTTATGTTTTCTTAACTAAAAAAATGGCATCTGGAATTCATATATCGTTTGTCGGTTTGTTGTTTAAGTCAACATTGTCGTGTATGTTTGCCAAACTTAACATATTTGCAATCGTACGAACGTGGAACGAATTGGATAGGAAAACGCTTTAAACTCATAATACATTCACACTCACGTTTTGATAAATGTTGTTCAACAAGACTTGTAAAACGTTTAAACAACATTGATACAACATCAACACCAACGTTTTGAAGAGATTGTATCTAAATTGACGTACAGTAAATAATCAGTTCAGTAAATACCAAAGACACTGATGCTCTTCTGATTTAACATCATCTGAAATGTAATTTGAGATAACATGAGATGGCAGCTGGGTTCCTCAGATAGACTAAGTTACTTAGTTTCGTTTATGGACATCAATTTTACAACTAGGTCTCATGAATGTCCACCTGAATTAGGAAATGAAAATCAGGAAACGAAAATCAGGAAACGAAAATCAGGAACCTAAAATAAGGAAAAACAAAAATCAAGAAATACCAAATTTAGGAAAAACCAAAATCAGGAAGGAAATAAATCAGGAAAAACATCAAAGTTTTCAATTAGGACGTTGTAATCTTATTTTTAGTATGTGGGGGGTCTGCCCCCTAAATCCCGCGCCTGCGGCGAGCTACTAACGCCCTGCAGGCTGCCTTCCGTGCATGGGGCTCTGCCCCTTAGACCCCCCTTGACCCTCCTACGCTTTTTTTTGGAGGATTTATCACGGCCTGCGGCTCCTTCCCTCAAAAATTATTTTTCTGCTTTTGGTTTTTCCTGATTGCCTGATTCCTAATTTTGGTTTTTCCTAATTTAATTCATTCCTAATTTTTGTTTTTCCTAATTTTATTTTTCCTTATTTTTGGCAATATTTTTTTTCCAAATTTTCGGTTTCCTAATTTTTGTTTTTCCTAATTTTTGTTTTCCCAATTTGTGTGGAATACCAGGTCTCAAAGGTCTCTTTTGCGAACCATTTTTGAAAAAAAATTTTAATTATTGTTCCATCTGGATTTCTTTGATGAATTTATACATGTCCTCCAGTCTACGCCTTTTTAAATTCTCGATTCCGCATTTACTGCATATGTTTGTGTCCCTGAGTCTCATTCTATTCATCTGTTTGTTTAGTTTGCAGTGTCCGGTTATCGCTCCAATTAGAAATCTCAGTTCGGTTCTCGATTTGTTTATTAGAAATTTGGTATTTGTGGTTGTAATTTGGTAAGTCTTTCCATAGATTCTCGTGTGATCTTTTAAAGAAGTTTTTGATTATGTTTTTTGGGAGGGGTAAGTTGGTCCTATGTTTAGACTGTCACATCCTCCCGGGCCAGGGTATCAGCTATTTCGTTTCCTTCGATGTTGCTGTGCCCTGGGACCCAGAGTAGTTTGTGGTTGTGGCCAGCAAGGGTTTGTATGTTGTTTAGGCATTCTAGCGCTAATTTTGATGTAAAACAGTGACCATCGAGTGTTTTTAATGCGACTTGGCTGTCGGTACATATATTTATTACGTTATCATGTGTTTCGAGTGAAATTAATTCAGTACAAGAGTCCATGATATGTTTCCGCTTCTGTGATTGTAGTGTATCTGTCGAGAGATTTTGAGATGTTTATATGTCAGTTGGTACTTGGCATTTGACTTTGATCCATCTGTATAGACGGTTTTTTCGCTGGGTGGAAAAGGGTATCCGTTGTTCCAGAAGCTTCTGTGAGGTAGAGTCACAGTTAAGTTTTTGTTGAAGCGATATTTTGGTGTGCATTTGTCTGACTGCATTAATAATTCTGGGATTTGATCTTTGTATGAATTACGTGCCGTTGCATGGCCATACTGAGAGTCTTGCCAGCAATTAACGTTTTTCAACCTTGTGGCTGTTAGGACAGCTTCTTCATCTACATAGATGTCCACAGTAGGAATTAACATTAACACTTCCAGTGCTTTTGTGGGTGTAGATTTCATCACTCCTGTGATTCCTAGTAGGATCATCCTTTGAACGTCCATTTGAAGGTCCATTTTAAGTCTATTAATTTTTGTTCTCTGGTGCCATACATGGCATACATAGAAAATAATTTGTCTAATGATAGCTGTGTATAAACACATGATAAGCTTGGGCTTTAGGCCCCAAGTCTTGTCAAAGGCTGCTCTACATTGCCAGATTCTGGTTACTTTGTTAATTTTCTCTTCTATGTGCCGATTCCAGTTTAATTTTTTGTCTAGAATGTATCCTAGGAATTTCACATGATCAGTTAGTGTTAGCTTTTCTCCACAAATGATGGGAAGAGTATTTCTTACTAATTTTGTTTTTGTTAGTAAAAATTTAGTTTTCTGAGGGTTGACCGTGAGTCCATTTTCTTTGCACCACTTTTCGACGATTCGTAAAGCGGATTTCATCAAAAAATTTAACGTTTCTTCGAACTTGCCTATCAACAGAATGACGATGTCATTTGCAAAGCCTTCCGTGTTACAGCCGGCTCTGTTTAGCTTTTGTAGGAGATCATCAATCACCATATTCCATAGGATAGGTGATGGTACACCTCCTTGTGGACAGCCAACCGTTTTTACATGAACCAAAAAAGTTTGCTTTCACAGTTCTGTTCATCAGCATATTTTCGATCCATGTTATGACGTTGTTGTTTTCCTTGAGGTGATTGGCTGCTCTTTTTATTGATGCGTTGCAGTTCAAATTGAATGCACCTAATATATCTAGAAAAGTGCCTGGAGCATGCTCCTTGTTGGCTAGCGCTTTTTCTATTTTGTTCACTACATTGCGAATGGGTGAGTCGACAGATTTTCTTGCCATATATGCGTGCTGCTTTTTGTGGTTTTTGTGAAGAGGTTTGCTCCTAAGAGGTTCATCTCTCTCATATAACTGTCCAGCACCCTTTCCATGATTTCAAGGAGAATGAACGTAAGCCCTGTACGAATCTGCTAAAGAGTATGTCGATTTGGCTGGTTTCGGGATGAAAACCACTTTAACTTCCTGCCATGCTTTAGGCACATGTCCATGAGCAAGGCACGCTTGGAGAAGTTTGACAAGGCTTTGGGTCAAAATATCTTGCGATTCGATTATTAAGACCGCGAGGATTTGATCTAGACCCGGTGACTTGAACGACTTGAATGTTTTTATGGCCCACTCGACACTGACTGCCGTTATGAGTCTGTCTTTTATGAGTAGTTTTGGTTTGACAGATAGACTAAACGTGAGCAAATGTTGTCATCATTTGACATTAGGTCACCAAATAAGACAATTTGTTTCAACATAGACTGTAATATGTGAGGAATCCGGCCGTTATATCATGTCTCTGCCAGCCGCCAAATCAAGTGTCTGATTTGAGGTTATGTAAACTGGTGATTGTAGCTTTTTTAAACTTTATTGTACTGGGCCGCCATTCATATGTAACAGGACAGCCTACTGAAAAATTCTATCACTCATCGAGGTTGCGTAAGAAAGAGAAAAGCTTAAGTAGACTGTCCTGTTACATATGAATGGCACCTACATAAACTAAGAAGCTTAAAGCTCAGTTCTTGGTGTCAAAACAATTTTATCGTACAATTAATGAAAAATAGATTCACTTACCGATTGTGATTTTGGAATGGACTGTTGCGTTTTTGCATCGTAATTTTTCTGTAACAAAAAATTAAACCGGAAATTAAACAAAATTCTTCAAGCGGAAGTTGGTAAAAAATGTAAAAAGTTCACTTAATGATATGATAGTTCTTAGCACACCCTTTTAGACCATTAACAAAATGTTCATCATAAAGAAAAACCATTCATGTTAACCTTCTTCTTGGCAATCGTGAACTACTTTCACTTTAATTGCCACTTACCCTCTTTAATACAAAAATTATTCGCAATTGCCATAATTCATGTAAACATATTACAACATTTTGAGGAGCGTCTGAATCAAGGAACATTAAATCAAAATAATGATCGCATAAAATCGATGTTATGATTTCGTGAAATTAAATTATGACTTAAATATGGGGACGATGTTTCATTCCTTTTGTTACATCATTTATAGCGTGAGTGCATTCAATCTTGGAAGTAGGCTTCATGTTCAATTTTGTGATAATTTGTGGGTATTGTAATTACAAAAACTTTTAATTCTTTGATCGTTCAAACAGTTAGCTTTCAGTAATAAAATCATAGAACTGAAACAACGTAAGTTAAAGGATGTTATTTTGAAATAATGTTTAGACTGGTATCTGCTAATCGAACGCTGGGGTGATGGTGAAGGTGGAGGTCGAAGAACGTCTAGTGACAAAGGGCCGTAAATGATTCAATCACAATGGAATTTCAGTGTGATTTTAAACTTCACTTCTGTTTGTCCCGAAAGTAATGAAGAATGTTGGTGTGGCACTTTCTGGCACTTTCTGGCACTTTTTCAACCAGACAAGAACCTCTTGGGCATCCTGTTATTGATCATGGTGTCACTCCCAAATCCACAAAGAACGCCTCAACCAGGACGAAAAAACAAAGGAGTCAAAATCAGGAGTCGTCAAAAGTAGGAGGTGTAAAAATACGGAAAAAATGCAAAAATCCGGACGAAATCTGAACGAAGTTGTTTGTATCACAGCGTTGACCCGACAAATTTCCTAAATTTTTTTCGTTGAGTCCTATTTTGTATACCTTTCAGTTCAATTTCGCACACTACAATTTCGTACACTTCCTATTTCGTACACTTCCTATTTCGTACAATTCAATTTCGGACACTCCGATTTCGTACACTTCCTATTTCGTACACTTTGACTTCGTACACCCCAATTTCGCACACTTCAATTTCGTACACTTTCCTATTTCGTAAATTTCAATTTTGTACACTCCAATTTCGTACACTTTAATTTCGTACACTTTCCTATTTTGTACACTTTAATTTCGTACACTCCAATCTCGTACGCTTCAAGTTCGCACACTTCCTTATTTTGTACACTCAAATTTCGTGCACTTTCATTTCGTACACTACAATTTCATACACTTCAATATCGTACACTTTAATTTTGTACACTTTTCTATTACCGCTAGAATTGATTGTATTCTTTCGGGAAAATACTAAACCAATCATTCGGAAAAAGGTGGCTAACGAAGCTAAGTAATTTTTCCTTTTACGAAACGTCACAAAAACTAGCTGGCTGGCTAGCGAAGCTAAGGGAAAGTAATTGTACGAAATTAAAGTGTACGAAATAGGAAAGTGTATGAAATCGAAGTGTACGAAATTGGAGTGTACGAAATTAAAGTGTACAAAATAGGAAGTGTACGAAATAGGAAGCGTACGCAATAGGAAGTGCACAAAATTAGAGTGTACGAAATTGAAGTGTAAGAAATGGGAAAGTGTATGAAATCGAAGTGTACGAAATTAGAGTGTACGAAATTGAAGTGTACGAAATGGGAAAGTGTACGAAATGGGAAAGTGTACGAAATGGGAAAGTGTACGAAATCGAAGTGTACGAAATTATAGTGTACGAAAATAAGGTGTGCGAAAACAAATTGTATGAAAATAAAGTGTACGAATTACGTTTGGGAGATTTGTCATAGCACCTATCACAGCAGCGAAAGTTTATTTATACAAATTGATATTTTATCAACAATACT
The DNA here is from genome assembly GCA_029228625.1 of Pseudolycoriella hygida. Lineage (NCBI taxonomy): Eukaryota > Metazoa > Arthropoda > Insecta > Diptera > Sciaridae > Pseudolycoriella > Pseudolycoriella hygida. Next base: position 126,005,739 of record CM055406.1, read on the forward strand.
GTGCCACAGGCCGTGAATTTCAGAAAAAGTGGGGTCGATGTGCGGCGGCCCCCGCAAAGGGTGTCAATGGGGAATAGCCCCCTTGCGGTCTATGAGGGGCAGAGTACGGTGGGGATGAAGGGGCAGAGCCACCAATATTAAATATAATAGACTGCCGCCACTGAAGTACAACCGAGGATACAAAAACCTGAGGCTTCAAAATCCGGACGACCACCTAGAATATGATGCCTCTGAATTATGACGCCTCCGGATTTTGTAGTTTCCGGATTTTAATAGCAGTGGAATTCGACGCCTCCGGATTTTGACGCTTCCGGATTTTGTCGACTCCGTATATTGTGCCTCCGGATTTGGCAGGTGAGCCATTCCTAATCCTCCGATCGTGCCCTCACCAGCTTTTCTTCCAGTAGGGATAATTTTGCTAAATTTGAATCCCTCTCACTTTCACCATATGAATTTTCGGTACTATCCGTACAGATATTCACTAAGTGTCGAGGAATGGATAAACAGAATAAACAAGTTCAAAGAGAACAAAAACGGTATAAAAACCGTTACGATTATAAATTAAGGTAGAGCTTTTCAGTGTTTACATCGTCGTCGGATTTCCTAGCGGTTATGAAAAAGTCCTCGGATGGATGGGCTTCCACCCTTGTGGTATAAAGTACACTTTCAGTTCCGCTAACTCACGTGCCGAAAAGTACACTCATAGGACTTGAATACACACTTCCTGCTTCATGTGTAAGAAGAGAATCTGACGTAAAATTTCTTTGAAAAAAGAGAAGCATTTGAAATTGTCCACAAATGTTCTCACCCTCAAGTGATGTAAACAACGAAAATAACGAAGTCGAATATTAACGGAAAAGAAAAGCAAGACTTTTGTATATAAGAAGTGAGAATGAACAACGGCTTATCAACAGAATTTCCATTAATAAAATTAACTGATTGTGAGCTCAGAGTGAAAATGAAAATATTTAACTATGTAGAAACTTTACCAGAATTACCAAGAGAGCAGTAGAGTGGTGGTGAAATACATTCAGTAACATATGAAGAATATCACGTGGGAATGTTTATGTCAATGCATTGAGTGAGGGGTTAATCTTAGTAATTTTTGTTCGTGATTTTTGGATAAAATTTACCATGCCAACACAGTCTACTTTGTGTTGGCATGTTAAATTTTACGTTAACGTGAAAGAAAAATATTGAAATATATGGCGCCGATGTAAGTAAAAACAAATTTCCTTTGCCATAAAGTATGTATAACTAACATAGATTGACTAAATGGAAACGTTTACAAATTGGCTGACTTTAGGTGAGGTAATTTTAAAAATCGTTGCTATTAAGGAGGGTAAACGAATCAGCAAGTAATGTGTGTACAACGTAACTTATACATTCAATCATTGATTAGATATATCAGCGTGGAATTGTGACCTTAATGTTTTAATTTAACATGAAATCACATTTTTTGTTGCTACATTCATGATCACATGTTTTGCATTGATTAAGTTATTATTCAATAATTCAAATCAAACAGTTCAAACAAGCGGATCGAGCACATTTCGAATTTTATCTGCAGCTAAGCTGAGCTAAGTAACATTTCTGTTTTGTATCTACCATATGAATGATTGGCAGCTGCAATTATTGGGTGGTCGTGTGTTATTAAGAATAAATGCACACCATCTATGAGCCTAATAAGCAGTAATTTAAAATAAATAACTTGCTGTAAAAGCAACTGATTTCCAATTGTTTGTAATATTGCAGTAGTCTCTCAATAATTTAGCTAATTTCACCGAAGTGTACGTTATTATCGATTCCTCTTCTACTTTTTTTTTCTTTATTTATTTCTTTTTCTATGCAACTCTGTAGAGTCAATTCACCAATTACAGGCTCTGCTCTCAAAGATCGTGTTTGTCTTGTTAGTTTTTAGTTGAAAATATGAAGGCGCCACAAGAGTTTCGGTCCCACAAGAGTTTCGTAGATATTTTCAAACCGGCTTTACTTCACCGTTTGGGCATTGCATTACCGAAATCATCTGGCGCAACCTTTTATATAAAATCATAGCCAAGATCACGTAGATAACAGTAAAAGAAAATACAAATAAAATTATGTGTGCTGAGTAAAGAGAGCAGGAACTCAGAAAAACGTAATAGATGTCAGTTGCTGGTGCAATTACCTTATTAGTTTGTCGATAAAGAAAAACGGGAAGAAAACACGGCCAATTTATTTTTTATTCCAAACCAATTGATGACTGAACTTTCGATTAATGTTGATCGAAACAAAACGTATTTGAATATTTATCTGTTTTAATTGCAGACCTTGGCTTTGCATCATCGACCAATTTTAAATTGTAGACGAAGTTTTCGGAAAGCAATTTATTTGAACATTTCTTAGAGACTTGGGACAAACATTTCACATAAAATATCTCGAAAACGGGATGTAGACTTTTTGTGCAAATAAATAAATTTAATTGATTTTTTTTCTTTATTACGATTGAATGCCAAAAGTAAGTGAAAAGGTGAAGATTTGGTGAATTATAATGAGACACATTATCCGGAAGCGCTAGATTCATGGACAACAATAGACAAAATGACCAGATTGTATTGTAAGGAAATAGAACAACGTTGAACCTTGAGTCTTTATGTTGGCAATTGACCCATACTAGAGTGCGACATTGCCTTCTCATAATTCCTAATGAAATACATCAACTATCAAATAGTTCACATTTTACTCATGATGAGTTAATGCGTCTCATAATGTAATTTGCTATACTTTCACACAAGCCAATGTCAGACATACTATATCTTCACCACCTAAACAACGCGCCTTAGGGGGTGTATTTAGTTGGTTTCGTTTATTGGCATCAATTTTATACATTTATATAAATCGATTACAATTAGGTCTCATGTTTGGACCTCTTTTGTAAAAACAATTGCTGAAAGTGTGTTCAGTGTTCCATCCGGATTTCTTTAATGAGTTTGTATATGTCCCCCAATCTTCGATTTTTTACCTCGCCTGGTGTTAGGATGTGGTTGTGGAGTATGGCCGCTCTTGTTCCTATTAGTGCTGGACAGTTCTCTATAAGGTGAAGTGGAGTTTCCTCGTCGATGCTGCATCTCCTACATATATTTGTGTCGCTGAGCTTCATTTTGTGCATACGTTTATTCAGCTTGCAGTGTCCGGTAATTGCTCCAATAAGGAATTTTAGTTCAGTTCTTGATTTGTTCAGTAGGAATTTGGTGTTGCTGTTATTTGGTCCTGTTATTATGGCCTTGCTATGGTTGAAGTTTGGTAGGTTTCCCATACTATTTTATGTTTTTATTTGAAGAAGTTTTGAATGATTTCCTTTTGGGTGGGGTATGTTAGTCCTACGGCTGGACTAGGGCCTTCAGTTACGATTTTACACCCAGCCCGAGCTAGGGTGTCTCCTTTATCGTTTTCTTCGATATTACTGTGTTCTGGTACCCAGATCAGATTGACTGCTAGGGTTTGTATCGAGTTAGCGTTAATTTAGATGTGAAGCAGTGACCGTTAAGCGTTTTTAATACGGCTTGGCTATCAGTGCATATGTTTATTTTGTCTCCGCGGGTTTCCTTCGAACTCAATACATTACATGAGTCTGTGATCACACAAGTTTCCGCTTGTGCTAGAGATGAGCATGTTGCCCGAAACTTCAAAAAACCCGACCCGAACTCGAACCCGAATTGTTTTTTTCAGGTTCATGGGTTTCGGGTTTCCAAAATTTTAATCGGGTCGGGTTCGGTCCGGGCCGGGTTTGGAAACACTTCGGGTTTCGAAAAATTTTATCGGGTCGGGTTGTTGTATCATTTTATTCGGGTCCCGATCCTTTATTGACTTTTTATATTTTACAAAACTCTTCTAAATTTTATCATCTTACATTACACGAATTTTGTTTTAGTCTAACGTCCGTGAAGAATGCAGACTTCGGGCGTTGAAATAATTTTTGTTTCGAAAATTTTAACCGGGTCGGGTTCGGTCCGGGTCGGGCTTTAAAACAATTCGGGTTTCGGGTTTCGAAAAATTTTATCGGGTCGGGTTCGGTCCGGGTCGGGTTTCGAAAAATGGTCGACCCGCTTATCTCTAGCTTGTGTGATTGTAGTATATCTGTCATAAGGTTTTGAGATATTTATAAATGGATCGGTACAATATATGCCAATGCCCGAGTAAGAGTTTGATTTAGATCCATCTGTGAATACTGTAATTTCATTAGTTGGAAAAGGGTTTGCATTATCCCAGAAGTTTCTCTGAGGTAGAGTTTCCGTGTAATTTTTGTTAAAATTGTATTGTGGTATACAATTATCTGATCGCATTAACAACTCTGGGATTTCATCTTTGTATGATTCAATTATCATAGCGTGACCGGTCCGAGAATCGTGCCAGCAGTTTATGTTCTTCAATCTTATGGCTGTTAGAGCAGCTTCTTGATCTGCATAGATATCCACAGGAGGAATGGACATCAGTACTTCCAGCGCTTTCGTGGGTGTTGATTTCATTACTCCTGTGATACCCAGCAAGATCATTCTTTGAACGTGCTCGAGGTCCGCTTTAATCCTGTTTATTTTTGTTCTGTGGTACCATCTTTGACACCCATAGAATAGAACTGGTCTTATGATTGCTGTGTATAGCCACATAATGATCTTGGGCTTTAGACCCCACGTTTTGCCAAAGGCTGTTCTACATTGCCAGAAAATTCTAGTTGCTTTTTTCATTCTTTCCTCTATGTGCCCATTCCATGTTAATTTTTTATCTAGGATATATCCTTAAAATTTTACTTGGTCAGCCAATTTTAACCTTTCTCCGTTGATTTTAGGGAGATTAAGTTTGCTTTTATTAGTGAATAGCACTAGTCTATTCTTCTGTGATGTGGGTTGACTGTGAGTCCATTTTCAGTACACCACTTTTCGACGATGCGTAAAGCGGATTTCATCAAAGAGTTTAGCGTTCCTTCGAATTTTCCTATCAACAGGATAACAATGTCGTCTGCAAAGCCTTCCGTGTTATAGCCGGCTCTGTTAAGTTTTTGTATGAGATCATCTATCACCATATTCCATAGAATGGGTGATAGTATAAGGGGGTGTACAGTCATCTGCATCGTATCAAATATGCGATATGAAGTTCCTGCACGACGTGTATTTGTACGTCGCGTAGCTTTTATCTATTCTCTATGTGTGGCGGGTTTGTTGAGAAGTATAAAATATTGCACTCTGAGTGAAGTTGGTCGCAATTTAAAATTTCATTCATGAAATCGTTCATTTATGCTGTGAAGTTAGTTGCAACAGTAAAATTTCATTCATGGAAGAAAACTTAAACGGATTGAATGAAAATTGAAATTGCAACGAACTTCACTTTGAGTATGACATTTGTGTGCAGTTTCAAAGAGCGTGAATTCGGACCATTTTCACTAAATTTATCTCAGGCACTTCTGTCAAAATGATAGAAAGAAAAAGGAAATTAAAACGCCATTCAGAAATGAGAGAAGAAAACTTGCTTGAAAAATGTTTGACCGCAGTCCCCGAGACAAATTAAAATGAAACTGATCTGCTATCTGAAACTCCCTTTTTGTTGACATGTCTCTGCATAGCATCTTCCAATTAAAAAAATTGAAACAGCAAATTTACTAAAGTTGTTTTTGCAACCGCTTTTTAGAAACAAGTTTAAAAAATTATAATTTCCGACATTTCTTTCTCGGTTGTATGAGAATGTTTGGGTTGCTTCAAGATTCGATTGTCTGATGTTGGTTAAGTTCACACATTCTGCACGCTCTGTGTGTGTTGGTCTTTATTTTGAATCCATTCTATTTGCTTATCAATATTTTGCTTTTTATTTCATCGATAAATTTGAAACAAAACAAAGAAGAGCATCAGTGCAAATACAAAGAACCGTTAAAGATTGATTACAATCTTAAAATAAACAGAAAACAAAGCTTCCTTTAACAAAATTGCACAAATTGAAATATCTTTCGCTATTCGATGGAAGTTTATTTAAAGAAATAGAATCGTTTACTTCTCAGGACAACGATAGTGGATGCCACCTTCAAATATAGAGCATTTATTGTTTTAAAAAATTATTTAATGTTCCATTTAGTCATCACGATTTACACAACGAACAGTTTGTTCCTACAAAACGTTACTGGAATAAATAAGTAGACACACTAACACAATGCAGGTACTAGGTAATGTAAACATATGATTATGTCATCAATAAAACTACCGAAGGTCTTCATACTTCTCTAGCAACGTTTGTGCTGAAAAATGTAATGTGTAAATGACTGGATAAATACAAATATTATTTTTATTATCGAAATATAATTATGAAAACTTTGTCATCGTTTGTTTGTTTAAAGAAATTCTAGAAGCTGAGAAATCCTTGTGTAAATGACTGGAAATCTTTGTTTATTATTTTATGTCGTAAAAACGCGTCTTTTCAGAATTTTCAACAAAACAGCAAACAGACCGAGTTTGTGTGTTTACGGTTATTGTGCGGGTATCCGTTCGCTTTATATGTTCAAAATGATTTGATGAACAGCGTTAGATACGATTTGAAATACACAATATTTTCTTACTTTTCGCAAAATTTTCTTCTCGATGTTTTTGCGATTTTCTGGAAAAAAAGAAAACTGCGAAAATGTCAAGAAAATCAGGAAAAATCCAGAAAATATTTTTTCAAAAATGGGCTTTGGTCGCCACCATTTTCTGCTGTACGGTGCATTGTTATTTCTGTTGTTCATGCTGTACGGTCTTGCTCTCAAATTATTCGATAGCGGCAGTATCGTTCTCACTTCGTTTCGTTACTCTATCGAAAATAGCTCAAGACACCACGCAGGGCTGTGTTATCAAAGCTTCATCATCACCGAACTTAATACATTTGATTTTTATGATTCAATCGTTTGGTAACAAACTACTACCTCTCCCCGCAGCCATGCATCGAATTGACACATCTTCTTAACTTGCCGTCAACTTTTATAACCTTTGGGAAAATATATTCGACCGATAAATTAAATCAATACTACCGATAGAAAGTAGTAAATGACCTTTTGGCTGAAGGAGGCCTCTGTTGGTTGCAATTTTACTCCATGAAATAGTTCTACACGAAGATAAGAAGTTCCTGCAGTGGACTGGTCCTTTGTCTGGTGCATCAACTCATTATGTCATCGTCGTGTAGAATACTTTCATGGAGAAAAATTGCAAGAAACAGATATGTGCATTAATGTCAAGCTGGGCAGCCTGGTGACAAAAACGTTTCTATGACAATGTTGGAGTGTGGAACGAGTACATTACTATGCACTCTGTTCCAACTTGGCACCAGGCTGCCTACTTGAGAAGGTGCCAAAAATATGTAAATGGCTACTTCCATCGGTACCGTCACCTGGGTAACGAATTTCATCTCTTTCACTCTTTCAATGTGATTTATATTAACACGAGACAAAATACAATTATTACCAAGGTGACATGGTAGCGGCAATGTATGGGTTACCGATGGAATTAGCCTAATGTCGTCGTAACGGTATAACGAATACTATACGTCAAATAAATTTTAACTCTACTGTGAATGTAGAGGGAAGCAGCAGCGTAGTGCCAAATTGAAATTTATTCCTTGATGCCGTTATAATTATTATTATTATTTCGTATTGTTTATTTTTTACATCTTTTTCAGTTAATACAAGTAATTTCAATTATTTTTACGTTGCTTCGCTTAATTCACATATACATCTAAGTAGTTCTGTAGTATACATTGATGAGTTCAGGTTTCTGGCACGTCGTAGAGGCTTGATGTGTTAGGGGTTATTATTTACCTTCCAATAAAAAAATGATGAACGTCCAATAAAAAAATAATTTTTGTGCAATAAAAATATTAAATGACCAATAAAAAATACATTTTCTTTTACAAAATGAATTTATTTCTTTATTGGACATTTATTATTTTTATTGGACAAAATTATTTTTTCTATTGAAAGGTTTAATACGATCCATGTGTTAGTATGCCAGGAGAAAGGTGAATACCAACAGTTCAGTGAACAATAGATGAAATCTGTATATCGATGGTCGCATTGTGATCCACAGTCGATTAGTCACAGCGCTGTCATCGCTCACGAGCTCCATTGTACTGTTGTCAGCGACACCCATGACATTCCAGCAGCGGTAGAGCTTGCAACCATTGCACGGTGTTCTTGTTTGTATACAATCTTGCATCTTCTTTTTTGAGTGACGTTATCAGAGCTAATGATTGTGTACAGTTCGTTACGGGCATTGAATACCGTAACTACCCAAATGCGGTTCTCATTTCATATTGATTTCTTTTTTTTGGCTTGTGGAGTTCTGCAATATAATCGAGCCTAGATCAACGTTTACGAAGATCATTTTTCGAAAAAATGAGATCTATGTTGGCGCGGATGACTTTTGTTCTTCTATTCTTAAGCGTTGGTTAGAAAGAGACAGATATAGTTGGTCTCTTTCTAATCAACGCTTTAGAATAGAAGAACAAAAGCCATTCGCGCCTACATAAATCCAATGATCTTCGTAAATGTTGATCTAGACTCGATTATTTACCAGAAAAGCAACTCCACAAGCTGAAAAAGAAATCAATCTGAAATGGGAAGAGCTACTACCCAATTAATGAAGCTTGACTTAACTTAGGAACTTTGTATCTTTTAGAGAAAAATTCCTAACAATGTCAACATCGGGGATCGAACCCGGGACGTTTTGGTGACAGTCCAGCACATTAACCACTGAACCACCCCTTACGGCCGTTACAATGACTTTAACTGATTTTCGGCACCTGGCTCCCTTCTATAAGATCACTCATACTTATCAAGTACGCAGCCTGGCGCCGAGTTGGAGGCGAGTGCACAATAATGTGTTCGTTTTCCCATTCAGCATTGTCGAAGAAACTTTTTATGGCAACAGACTGCCTTCTGGAATCGACCAGAGGGTCACCCCTTTAATACAATACGACTTCTATGCTCCCAAGAATATTTTGTCACACTACCATAGAAATTCGTTGGTTGGTCTGAACATTGAAATCTGAATCCCCTCCTCTTGAAATTCCCTAACAAATCTGCCATTTTCAGGTCAAATGATTCCAAGAAAGTGCGCAGCCAAAGCATACTTCTCATTAACCTCCAATTTAAAAGAAACTTTTGAGTCGCCGTACGAATCTAACTTATTCTTATACTTTGTCTCATTAAACTGAACCTGGACAATTGAGGTATGAGACGCGACAATTAATTGAAATGCTAGCAAAAGAACTCAAAACTTTGTTCAAAAACTGTTGAAAGGGATGTGAATTTTATTGGGTATTAGCACTGTTGGCCATGAAACACGACACTCCGTTTAGTTTTAATAGTATTTGTAGCCATTGGGATTGTATAATAAAATTATGCAAATATTGGCACACAAGTAATAAAAAAATAGGTAAGAGAGATGATAAAAACAAATTATAAATATTACCATTTAGCTATGCATATAGAACGCACGAATGTAACATATCTACATCTAGGTATTCAAAAATTAATATTTTAATTCTACTATTATTAGATGGTTGATGTCATGGCATTTTTGTTTGATTTTCTTATGAAAGTATTAAATGTTAAAATGTGTACTTTTAGCATTTAACATAATAAAAAATTGTGTGTTTTTTTATTCAAGAACTCAATGTTTGCAGTTGTTAGATTCTTAGATTAGCTGGATTGGTATAACGATTGGTATGGGCTAATTGTGACCAAACGATTAAATAAAAACATAATATCAATTCGATTGCAGCAACAGTTTACATTTCATCAACAAAAGCAATGACAAATTGTTTTAATCGACAAGAAAAATAATAGTGTTTTCTGTTCGTTTTACACATCTTCCATCATTGAAATACAAAAGGTTATTCAACGGTCAACGTGGTTCTCCATACAAATTAAATATTTATAAATTCTGCACGAACAAAAAACATGTAGAATTATTGGCGTATTATGTAAATTATAGTTAATTAGTAGGAAAATCGCGAAATTTGAAAGATTCCGGACAAAACAAACCGGCTCTTTTATTTCGATCAACAAAACACAAGAATGGAAATATCAAAAGCCAAGTTGTTGTGTTTATAGTTTTAGCATATTTTATTGAAGCATTAGTCAAAGTGGGTTTTCGAATAAAGTTTTTCATATTTTACTCAAAGACATAAAAACACAAGGCTTGAAGGTGACGCAAGTTCCTTTCTGCCAAATACGAACAGTGACGATATCGTACCATAAGGTACCAATGTTTTGCCGGCAACGATATTGTCACCTCGGAGCGACTTTTACCAGAGCAACCACATACTTTTAATTTTGTAGCAAATATAAAAGCTAAAAAAATCAAAAATATATCTTCAAAGCAAATTTTCTCTTTAATGCGAACAAAAAAGTGGAAGTTGGGATAGACTGTGAGAATTTGATACTGTTGGGTGTAGGGAGCTCATTTGTAAACGGCATCGTGTGCTTGAGCGAAGCGAGGGGTCTTGCCAAGCGTGTCGCGCCATATTAAAGCTGTAGGAAAATATAGAACGATAGAGGGGAGGGGGTCGAAAAGAGTATTTGAGAGAATAATAAAGGGCAAAATACTAAATTTGATGAACATTCGATGTATTTTTGTTATATTTTGGATATATTTGTGATGTATTTTCGATGTATTAGTGTTGAAAAGGTTGTATTAGTGAGGTGTTGTTGTTGTTTTGGTGTCGTATACATCCACATAACTTGTACAACACCAATACAAACCCAGCTTAACACCAGTAAAAAACCAGTAAATCGATACATAATAAATTTGTACTCGTGATCATCACGACGTGATGTATTAGTTATGTTGTACTGGTGATGTATTAGTGTTGTGCAAGTGATGTGCACTTGGTGGTAGAATTCTTTACATCGCACTTGCAATTAATGCGTCATGAATACACCAAACATATGACACCAAAACAACAAGAACACATCACACATACAACCTTTACAACACTCATACATCAAAAATACATCGAATATACATCAAAGTTATCATTTTGACATGATTTGATTTGAAAACTTTGATGTAAATTTGATGTATATTTGATGTGTTCATGATGCATGTGTGACGTAAAAAATTCTACCAACATATACACATCACTTGTACAACACTAAAACGTCACCAGTACAACCAGTACAACATCACTAATACATCACGAGTACAAATTGGTCATGTATCGATGTACTGATGGTATATTAGTGATGTATTGGTGATGTAATAGAGCTGTATTAGTGTTGTACAAGTTATGTCGATGTATATGACACCAAAACGGCCACAATACACCACTAATACAACTTTACAACACTCATACATCAAAAATACGTATCGAGACTACATCGAATATACATCAAAGTTAGCATTTTAACATTTTGGTCATGATTTGATTTAGAAACTTTGATGTAAATTTGATGTATATTTGATGTGTTCATGATGCATGTGCGACGTAAAAAATTTTACCAACATACACACATCACTTGTACAACACTAAAGCATCACCAGTACAACATCACTAATACATCACGAGTACAAATTTGTCATGTATCGATGTACTGGTGGTGCATTAGTGATGTACTTTGTGATGTAGTGGTGATGTACTAGTGATGTAGTGGTGATGTACTAGTGATGCAGTGGTGATGTATTAGTGTTGTACAAGTAATGTCGATGTATATGACACCAAAACAGCAACAATACACCACTAATACAACTTTACTATCAGTGTTATATCCAAAATACATCAAAAATATATCCAAAGTACATCAAAAATACATCGAATACATCAAATTTAGTAGTTTGCCCTTTATTATTCTGCCATAAACTCGTCAAAAATTGGTCTTAAACATAGGACGTCGCCCTCACATCACAGTCGGTCAGTCTCAATTATTTGCAAGATGTGAAGTTGCAAGTGAACCGAGAAGTAGGAGCATTGATGGCGAAACGGTTCCGATATGCTCTGACAGCAGACAACAGTTCGAGGCTAATCAGTGTTATGAAAGGTCGAACCAGCTGTAAGGAGAGCCAAAGCTCACTATGCCCACCTCTCTAGGTTTGATTAGGACTTTGCTGAACGAATAGAGTGGAAAGTTGGATAGCTGAGGCAAATAAAAAACGACTGAATTCCTTTCAAGTACAGGAACGGGAAAGTGAAAACCGACAAGTTTCTGATTTATCATACGAATTTACCATACAAATCAGAAAATTGTCGGTTTTCACTTTTCCGTTCCTGAATGACTACATAAAATGGGTCACAACGCTCTCAACTTTATGTTAACAAGATGAGAATTGAAAATAGCCAAAACCAGCTAGACACTCAATTTCGCACGTGTCCGGCGTTCAGAAACCTTAGTTGGAAATGTTTTGGAGACATTACGGACTCAAACGAACTACGTGAACTTTTATTTATAATTCGTTGAAGATCTTTAGTTTTTCAAGAAAGAAGAAAAGAAAAATTTATATTTTGTCGTTGCATCTGCCATTTCGTTTGAATGTCAATGCAGACTTGCGTCACAGCCGAGTACTGCCAAGAGGCTATGGTGCTCGTAACAATAAAAGTTAATTAGCTGCTTACTCACGAGATATAAAAAGAAATTCCAAATAAATACAGATAAGTCGATTTACTATCTTCACAACAATAAGTCGTACGACGAAAACAGAAAATATGTTTGAATAACATTTCGTGTTAAAAGTTTAAAGCTCTCATCTAATTGAGAAACTAGCACTTTTAAGTGACATTTTCTACAATTTTATAAATTGGAAGCTACTTCTTTGCAAAATGAAAATATGTAAAGAACGCTGTGCAGCATAATCCACTTGGAGTGAACATAATCTTTGTTAATTGGTGGCTGCGTCTTGGCAATTATCACAAGAAACAGATTATGGAATCTCAATGAGATCATCCGTTTAGGTGAATTTTGTAACACTTTGCCACAATCAATTGTTATTGTGTTGTCTATTACGCTTAATCCAACGTAATAATGAAATAAATATTCGAATTTATGTTGATGCCAAGTGACGCCACAAGACTTTCATCTTATTTGAACAATTAAAATCGATTGACGCCTTCAATTTCAATTTATTTTTAATTAATTAATTAATCATTTCTTCACATAACGCTTTGTATCCGACATTTCAACTGAATTGTTCATTGAATGGTTGCTAGCTTGCGGTTTCGAGAATGTTGGAAGAATTATATTTTCTTCATTTTTCTTTGAATTCATGTCGACATGATGATGTCATCAATATGACTTGCTCTTAAGGGCACACCGGAAATACACCCAGTGTTCATCGGAATAAATATACTCAACAATATGGAAATAAAAAACACAATTCTAAGAATTTTACCTTTTTCAAAGTACTTGCTAGACTAAACGACTGCGAATTTATACGAATCATTGTGGATGACTGTGTTAAATTTGCTGCTTGATGTGGTTGATATATATCCAAATTTATAATTAATTTTCAAGAAACTTTTTGACGAATTTTTTACAATATTAATTCATCGAAATATGCACAGGAAGATTTCAATTACACTCTGTCTTGCACTGATTCAAATAACACACCATGGCTGTACGATACACAATTTTTTTTAAAGTTGTAGAGTTTATCAAATATTGTAAGCATTTTTGAAGAATTTATTTCAAAACGAATTATTTGTAGGGGAAAATGGTTTTTCACAAAGTTTACGTGTCTCTAGATACAATTGACTCACTTCATGCACAATTTTATCGTCTTTATGCAACTTTTTACAAACAAGGATGAAATCGCAAACAAAGAATCCAGGAAATTTGTATTTTCTTATCTTAAATGAGGCAGGAAAATCGTCTTTTTCATCTCTAGAATGTCATTTTACTATGAGGGTTTAAAATTTCTGATCTCTTTTTCGGGTGTGAAATGTATTACATTCTCTCAATGAAAAGGTTCTTTCAGAGCTTTTTCGGTGAAAATATAAGTTTTCAGCAAAAATAGTATATTTCAACATACCCCGATAGACACCAGACCAGTGTGTACGTACGTGCGGGCGAAGCCCAAGCGAAAAGTACACATTGAGTGTGTATTGGGGTATTTTGAAAGATATTTTTCTGTAATAGTGAGAGTGTGTTGGTGCACATACCACGGAAAGCAGCTTTTCGTCCCAAGTGATGGCAAAATATTTTCCGTCACAACCAATACACTCCCACGTACACAGAAAAATTGAATTCAGAACTTGAGGAGAAACAGATAATTCAAACGGCTGTTCATAAATGACATCAGGCTCTAGGGGGTTCTAGCAAAGCGTGATTTGGATCAAATGCTCCCCGTCATGCACGACGGTAGTCGAAAATCCTGAAAAAAACGTGACGTCATTTATTAACAGACTCTAAGGTGCCATTAACAGACCTCTTGGAATTTCAGTAATTTCTAGAGCACCTCTAATTCATTCATTCATTCATTTATTTTCAAAAACTTATATTTCAGTAGAAAAATGATTGTCACCTTTGGGCTGATTTGGAAATTCAAATGACATTGTATTGGATGGAGTACACCGAGGTACATCGTATGGAAGTAAAAGATTTCAATCCATTAAAGCCAACCGACCCCGTCGCAGTAATTTAAGAACACGTTGCAAAAATGTGAACTGTCATAGTTGCGATGTTTTTCAGAATCCTGCGTAAATAACAAATTATTCAAAATTATAGCTCATGTACTGTGAGAGGATGACTTTTACACCAATGATAAAATAGTCAGAATTCAAAAAGTTAGTTTGCGATGTTATTTTAGAGGAAATTTGTACCTTCATACTTAAACTGTTTGAACTCTGATTCATCTGTTATTTGTGTTAGTGTCATCCACTCATAGTACATAAGCTATAATTTTGATTAATTTTTTATTTTCACAGGATTCTAAAAAACATCGCAAATTTGACAGTTCACATTTTTGTGACGTGCTCTTAAAGCGTTGGATCGATCGACCTTGTCACTTCTGAAGCTTCTTTCTTAGCAATTCAATTAAAGGTTTCTGTAATGCGAGAGCTAATAAGAGATGGGGAAGGCGTTAAAGGATATTCGCAAAATTAAAAATTTCCCATATTTCCAGTTCCCGTTGATACGAATTCCTATACAGCACGTGTTCCGAGGTTCCGAGTAAATATTTTGCGAATGAATGCTTTGTTGAATGTTTACTATGAAAGCTTACAAATTGACTTCACTTATTAATTAGACGGTTAATCAATAGTTAATTACTGAGTTTCCATCAACTGGCATTGTTCATATTGTCCGAATACAAAAAAATCATATCCTGTCTGCACACAACATAAATCGTTAATTTCCGTACAGTTTAATCAATATGGCTATGAGATATATTTTTATTGTCTGAAGTAACGAAAAAAATTGTATACACAAAGGCCATCTTGAAAAAAAAATCTCTAATCTCGAAAATGCGTTTTTAAAGACATTTTTACGATGTGCTATAAACTCCTCTTTTTCATCATTGAAATAGGATTTTTTTATATTAATTACAACCTAATTAATTACATGTTCAGACCATTGCCCATGTCTGTTTTGTTTACATAAACAAACGGACGCATTGCTGGGATCATAGGCAAACCAGACCAGACCAAAAAATGTGTAATAGGAAAAAAAGTATATTTAAACAGAGTGAAAATAAAACGCATCCATAAATGTTAGTTAGGAAGTACCGGTGAATATTGCTAGCGATCGGTGTAGATACGGTGATGAAAAGGTCTCTATGTATCAGACGTTACCGAAAAGTAAAAAAAAAAATCTTTCGCTGATGATGATTATAAGAGCTAGAGATTTTGAATACAATATTAATAAACTAATGGTATTATTAGATTAATGGCTCAGAATTTAAAACACGTAGAAGACACACGTGCCACTAGACCCGTGCGTCGGTCGTATTTTTCGGCGACGGGTGGAAGACATTTGAAAGAAAATCAGCAGCGGCTTATGAGCTCAACTTGTTGGAGTGTTAGGAATTTTGGTAAAATAACAACGTCCTTTTGTCTTCGGACATTGGTTTTCATTTAGACGCTAAAGCAGGAAGGAAGTACTTGTCATTTTTACGTTACTCCAAATCATAAACAATAACTAACCCTGAAACGCGTCAATTATACTAAAATTTCAAGTATGTTTGGACCCGTACGAAGTACGAAGGTCCTATACGTTTACTACAAACAATTTTAATGTAACATGGGGTAGATCGAGGAGGGAGTTGGGGGGATGCATTTATTATCGTCCAAATATGACGAATGAACAATAAAAAAATGTCCATACGTCCGTCCGTCCATCTCCACTTTTTTTCTAAACGGCTCGACCGATCACAGTAAACTTTTTTTTCCATGAGAGGTACATGCCTCCCATGATTCAAGTTCGAAGATGAGCAAAATCGGCCAAGCAGAAAAGCAAAAAATTGAAAAATAATTTTAGTGGAAATCGGGTCAGGAGTCGGGGCACAAGGATCAATGGAATCGACAAAATTGAGTTTTTTTGGCCATAAACGAAAACAGTTTTTCGTGTTCATTTTCTTAACTATGGAATACGGAGATTTACTGTCGAAGCAAAGTTGTAGAAAACGAAATTTTAGGGTACACGTGTTTCAGGGTTTTGGGTAAAAATGCCTCAATCCTGGGATATGACCACTTCTAGAATTGGTAGGGGTACACCATAGCTCTAGAACTATAAGAGGTAGAAAGTTGTTTCCAAAAGCAAAGTTGTAAAGAATAAAATTTTAGAGAACACGTGTCTCAGGTTTTTGGGTACAAATACCCCAATCCTGGGATATGACCACTTTTAGAATTGGGAGGGATGATCCATATCTCTAGAACTGTAAGTGGTAGAAAGTTGCTTCCAAAGGCAAAGTTGTGGAGAATAAAATTTTAGCGAACACATGTCTCGTGGTTTTGGGTAAAAATGACACAATCCTGGGATATGACTACTTCTAGAATTGGGAGGGATGATCCATATCTCTAGAACTATAAGTGGTAGAAAGTTGCTTCCAAAGGCAAAGTTGTGGAGAATAAAATTTTAGAGAACAAGTGTCTCAGGTTTTTGGGTACAAATGCCCCAATCCTGGGATATGACCACTTTTAGAATTGGGAGGGATGATACATATCTCTAGAACTGTAAGAGGTAGAAAGTTGCTTCCAAAGGCAAAGTTGTATAGAACAAAATTTTAGAGAACACGTGTTTCAGTGTTTTAGGATAAAATGGCCCAATTCTTCGATATAACCATTTCTAGATTTGAATGGTCTGAGATGTACTTCGGTAGGGCCTTTGACATTACCTTGGGTAATTTCTATGGATCTTTGAAACTCTTATAGTTATAAAAGAACATAAAACGTTGGATTTTTTTGCTTATTACTATATTAAGATACGTTCGAGTCTTTTTACAGGATTTGTTCTATTTGCCACATCTATTCTGTTTGTTACATCTAATCTGACACGTAGGAGCCTTTCGTTATGTTTTTTTATATAGTTTATTTGTAAAGGTCTCAGTAAAAAGGTGGCCAAAATAAGTCGGCACGTGGTAGGGGAGTGCTTTCGGCGCGTATACATCCACGCTGTTGGTACGGTGTGAGCTTATGTCAAAGTATACACAATTTCACGGCGGAATTCATAATATGTCAAACGACGAAAAATGTTGTGCTTGTCAAATTAAACATTTCATGATGAAATTTGGAATACTTTGACCTAGGGGTAAACGACAATGGGAAAACTTCTCCTACCATTTACATTTGCGCAAATGCGAATGCCATTTGCATAACATGTACTACTTGCGTGCAATTCTCATACCGTTTTCTTAACATTTACATTCCATTTAAACTTCAGGAAGAGAATCATAAGATTGTGCAACGCTTCGTTTTAATTCTTTCAACCGAAAAATTGGTTTTACTTGAGAAAAATACAAGCAAATCTGTGAAAAGAGCGATAAAAGAGAAATTAAAAAGGTGCACAAGCTTATGATTCCCTTCCTGTACATTCGCGGCCATTTACTCGCATTTGCATGACACTTGCATCCATTTACATCTCATTTGCATCCATTTACATCACATTTGCATCCAATTACATCACATTTGCATCCATTTACATGGCAATTTCAGCAAATGAACCCTGTCTCACCATTAACCTTTGTTGTTTACCCCTCGACATTCACATTAGCAGAGATTTCACTAAAAGCGTGTATTTATGACGTTTCTTCAGCGGTGCTATGCTTTCTTCTGCGGCCAACGACAAATCTGGCACTGACGCACGGTTCTACGTGCAACTTAATGGAGCCTACAACTTTGCTTGTTACCGATGGATGGTACAATTAGTGTCTCGGAAAAATCGGTATATTTGAATGGAAAATCGATTTTTTTTTTTTGTATTTAAAAGTTAAAGGAGCTCCATGTAAACACTGTTGTATTACTTAAATAACTTAATTATATATTTTTGAATTTCTAGTTTTCTCATTTTCTTGATCTATGATTAAGAATAACACAAAAAATTATTTTATTTCTAATATCATTTTTTAGAAAATGTTTATGTTATGAAAAAGAAAAAAAAAATTTTGTGTTTATTTTTGAATTTTTGTACATGTGTACCTACATTTTGGTGTATATAGAATAAAGATGTGGTGTTCAACAGATGGAAATTAACAAGAAGAAAAAACGGTGTTTATTTGATTAAGTTTGGAAAGATATGCTTAATTGAAATTCGAAGGTTAATACGAAAAATATACAAAACACATTATGAACTGAGGTAATTGATAGAGTTTGCTCATTCTCGTTTCTCAATCACAGAAAACGAAAAAAAGTCGTTTTGCAATTAAAAATCAATTGTGGACATAATTGATTTAAAAAAATAAAAAGAATTGATGGAATGTCGTCCTATCTGAGATCACGTACGTGCCAGTTGATATGAATAAATTATCGGATCATTAATGTTCGCCAATGTGACAAGTGAAAACAAATATTGGCTCTGTAACATATTTTTTTCTTTCGAACAAGACCGTCTTTGTTTCCCCCACAAAAATAATTTTGCAAATTTCTTGAAAATGCGCCACAATATTTAAATTATATCTACACATCACTTGATTTAAAATTTGCGTGTATAAAACACCTTTACGTCTGCAATAAACAAAAATTATCTAATTGTCGAAGTTACACTTAATTAGGAACACCATATCAAATCAAGGTACACTATAAAATTACTTGCAACCGATAAAGTCTATATACCGCACGTCGTAAACTCCACATTTCACAAAACCGAAAAATGTAATCACAACATCAAAAGATTAGATTTCGTCAAACTAACAACAAATGAATAACAAAAGAAAAGCAAAGCAAAACAAAAAAGCACGAAATTTTTATTTATTTCTGTTCGTATCAAAAAAAAAAGTTGTATACGCGAAAATTGTTTTTATCTAATATGCTAAAAAATGTATTTAATTCTTTTTTATGAGAATATGCGTTATTATCGTAAGTCCGGTCACTTGAGCGGTATAAAAGCGACTAAAACTAAGGTATAACATGAGATAGAGCCAAAAAGAATAACATACACTCGCAATATTCGATAGATAGACACACCAGTGAGGAACGTCATGTAGAAAAAGGCACAAAAACACAGTTTTTACATTGTGTGTGGATTATAAATTCTCGCGATCGCGAACAGATTCGCGGGTCTTGTCAGAGACGCGCATAGCTCTATGGTGCCGTATGGTATATATCTGTCGTATGTGGATGTACTTTTTCGGTTTAGTTAAAATACGAAAGATATTCTGTTATAGTCACTTTTATATTCACGGGTGTAGCATTTTCATGTAGGAAAATAGCACAAAGGGAAAACTGTCAATGTTTCATTCAATTCGTCAACTCAAACAAATTGTCCGCATTTATTACATACATTCACGGAAATATAATTTTCGGCATTTCAATAGTATTGTTGCATTGAACTTCAGAATATATATTTCAGTGGCTCGTAAGCATTTTTTGTCGAATATTAGAGCTATCACCCTCCTAATTGTCGGTGATGATGGCATGTAAAAGAAACGATTCCATGGACCTTCCGTCCGTCTATCAACACGATAACTCCAGTAAAACTCAACTCAATCAATTTTCCCTGAAAGTTAATTAAAAAATCTGATATGGAATTGAATCTAGGCGCTGTCGGCCCAAGGGCCGCCGAGCTAGGGCCGTTAAAGTGGATTTTTGTCTTTTGTACATAACTTGAGTAAATCTTTTCTGATTTTCATAAACTTTTTTTTGTTTGAAAGACCTGGGCATAGCCGATAATTTATGGAAGAAAATTTTTAAATTTTGGCCTTTTGGACTCAGCCAGGGCCCTAGAACTGAATCTCTACTAGGGCCTAACGTGTTTTTTCTACATAAATCAGGTAAATCTTATCCGATTTAAAAAAAAAAAAAATTTCCTGAAAGATTATCAGAAAATTGATTACGAGAATGAATCGGTCGAAAAGTTTCGAAGTTCTAGTCGAAAAAGCGGTAAAAAACGTGGTTTTTTTAAGATTGGTGGAACTTTTTCACTTATATCTCTGCGAAATTAGAACGGAAATCACTCTTGAAGATTAAAAATAAAAGATATGGACATCAGAAAATCACGAAAATTAAATTAGTCAAAATCCGTTGGGTGGTTCGGACTGTAGAGTCCTCAGTGTGGGCCTAACTCACGCTTCGCGATCCTACACGTTATTTGGTGGTTTTTTTGCGAATATTTCTTCAATGAAGAGGCTTTTTGTGAAGTGTTGCAGAGAAAAAAGAGGCGAAGTATTTTGTTCTTGGAAGTATGGATCAGAGGCCTCTCCTAAGTGGTCTAGGTCGGTTCTGGTGCAATGTTTTTTTTTTCAAATTTTTTCCTTTTTTTTAATTTTGGGCTTTTTTAAGGATTGGAAATGTTTTTTGCGCCGTTTCTTCGGACGGGTTTTTCAATATTGCCTTTTCGACAATTTCCAATCCAATTTGATGTCGACGCTATTTTATACTCTTAAGAGTTCTACATCTATTCTGATATGTACGGATCCTCTGCATATGTTTTTTCTCTTTTTCGCTTATGCAATAGAGCACCGCATTGGCGATCATTTCTCATTTTCGTTTTATGTAGTCGCAGTTGAAAATTGGAGTTTCGAGAAAATTTTTTTTGCGATTGAGAATTGCTCTTAGTTCTCTCTCAAACCTGTCAAAGAATGTATCGAGAAATACAATTGACAGAGTGCTAAGAGAAATTATTCTCATTATCTGTCAAACAATGCACGTCGCAATAAAATTGAGAGAGTGTTGAGAGAAAATATTTTCATTATCGGTTAAACAATGTACGGCGCAATAAAATTGAAAGAGTGCTGAGAGAATGTGAAAATACCAAATTTAGACTGCAACAATACAAATGTTATAAAATAGCGATCACTAAAATACATGCATTTTCATCTGAGAGAAAACCTCAGCAGACCTCGATACTTCATCTGAAATGACATGTGATTTGCTCTCGTTTATTGAATTTACTGATCCAGAAATGAGTCTATTTTATTATCTATTTTATCCCGAAATTTTTCTTGTTTTACCTGTTTTTTGAATTGACAAAATTTTGTGGCTCTGACTACAATATCTTAAATGTAAGCGAATATTTCAGCTATCATCACATAATTTAGCAGTAATCTTTACAAAATGTTGGAAATATTTCAAAAGAAATTCTAATAGCAGCACCCCACCACAAAAGTCACTTTTACGCGTTTGATCTCACACTAACGCATTGTGTTCTTTAAGTCATTCAACTAATCTGTATACTCATTGAATATTCAACCGAAAAAATCATTCAAATCCCGAATAGTATTTTGTGTGAGTCAGAGATTGATTAGATCATTCATAATTTCCAAATTTTTGCATTTTTAATTTCCGCAGGGGTCAAAAAACTGTGATGCTAAGACATAGAAATGTCTGTTTTTAACTTATGTACCCCGGTTGTATACTCAACAGATCCGTTGGAAAAGACCTCACTTCTGAGTTAGTAAGTGCAGCTACAATATTTCTTTCGTTGCATCTTAGTCGTATACATCTAACATAAAGTTTAAAAGCTAACACAAACTACATTGTTATTTTAGCAGTATTTTTATTCACTGTGATTTAAATTGATTTACGAGTGATGTACTGGAGAGAGTACACCCTCGGATGCCACTAGGCTGATATTGTTAATCAAAATCGTCACTGAATATTGAACTATTGTAGATGCAATAGACTCAGTGAATTACACCCCTGCATTTGAAAGAAGGAGAGAATTTATTCGATTTAGTTGCGACTTTTTTGCTTTTGGAATAGAAAAGTCGTTCAAACTTGCATGTTTATATTCCCCGCATGCATGTGATTTGCGTTTTTCTTTCTTGCTATTCTTTAATTGTGTTGACATCTTTTAATACACCGGAATAGAACATTGGCTTGCGTTTTACAATATTTTTATGAATTTACAATATTCGTATTCGTAAAGCTTTTGAATGTTTTTGTGTTTTTGGACGGAGAATAAACGGTTTGAATGTAAACGTTTGACAAACTAACTACCTTGTTGACATTGCAAAATTTGCCAAAGTATTTCATTAGCAACTACAGTCGATAGTCATTTTAAAAAGCAGACAATTTTTGAATGCAATCAGAAGACGAACGAGTTAATTTACTTTTTGTGAAAAAAAAAATGAGAAAATATTTTCGGCTAAAAACGAGTTCAACGCTAGATTTTATGTCTTGAAAATTCAAATTTTTTATTTAAATAATTTAAACATTCAAAGGTTTAATAATTGACGATTAAAAAACGGTGAAGTTTATATGTTTTCTTCACATTTCTTCGTTCACAAATTAACACATTTCGATATTAAGTTAAAATATTGAAATAATTTGTATAATAAAAATAGAAATTGTAATTTAAAATTGGATCTTCACACAGAAATAAACTTTAATTGAAGATACCATTTTTAGACAAACAGAAGGTGATTTGATTAAAGACGAAAAGATTTATGAATGAAACTGGCGTTGTAGAATCGTAATGAGAGCAGTCATTATTAATATTTCAAGGGGTGGACAATGGACAATGTCATTCAAGTAGTACACTCGAAACAGGGTGGGTTTACAAAAAGCGTTCGAAAGCTTGAGCGGCGACATGAATTATCCCCCAGGGAATTATCCCCCAGACAGAAAAAAGGGAATTATCACCCAGGGAATTATCGCCCAGGAATTTTTACCCAGCAATTTAAAGCGGTTAACTTGTACAAGGAAAATTTCTCTTGGATTGGATGTAAAACACACAATTTGTTTCAGGAAATTCCCTTTCGGGTGATACCTACCGGGTGATAATTCCTGGGCGATAATTCCCTGGGTGATAATTCCTTTTTGTCTGGGTAACAGTTCCTGGGTGATAATTCCCATTTTTTTCTGTCTGGGGGATAATTCGTTGGAAGAAAATTCCCATCACCAGCTTGAGCATTCTCGCCTGAGGGGCTGTTCACGTCCATATATTACGCAACACTTTTTACACCCCTTACGTAACCCATCGGTTCTCAGCTTCATTCTCAAACAAAGGTGAACAATACCACCAAATGTGTTACAGGCTCATTCCAACGGTATGTAATGTAAGGAACGTTATTTGCATCTTTTTTACTCTTACTACATGGTCTTTTAAAATTGAGACAAAACATACCGTTCCTTACATTAAACTTTGTGAGTTTGCTTGCGTTCACATACATTGTTTACAACTGTAAAATGGTTCGTGGAATGAGCCTACAATAGGGACGCCACCAACGGAAATTGACGTTCAAAAAATAATGGAACACCTAATGGACGTTTTATACATACATTATGAGGCCACTCTAGTGATGACTAAATGCGAAACAATTCAAAAACCCTGCCAAATTGTTAAAAGTAAAAGTACGTTTGAAAACTTCATAAGTCGTTGTAAGATTGTACAAGAATACAAAGGGAGATGTAGGGTCAAGAATGCTGTGCCTATTATTTGAATGACCGCAAAGTCGCTATCGACTTCCATGAAATTAATTATAAAACCTGCACCGTAGCGCATATATCTTTGAACTAACCACAAATCATCAAAATAAATTTTAACAAGATTATGCAGTCAAAGCACGTTGGTTTTATTTGTTTGTACCTTTCAATGCGCACGCGAGTGAGGAAGTAACAACAAGACTGTTAGATATAGTACGTTACAGTCGTTACAGTACAAGAGTTCAACGCAGCTTTCTAAGTAAGGTGAATGCACCAGTTATCGGCTATATAGTAGTCTCCGCCCAGGACCAGTAATTGGCCATATTTCAATGCGAAATGTGGCCGGTAACTGGTGAAGCTATGGTTTGGTCGGAGACTACTACATGACCGATAACTGGTGCATTTACCCTACCAGCTTAAGGCCAGATTCTAGGTACTGACATGTCAGAATACTCAATGAATGAACGACCTTTTGGTTGTGTTCATGATATTTTGTTGTCTGTTGTTTCGAGAAAGCGTTGTATGGGGCGACTCTTTCGTCAATTTCTACAAATCTGCAGACCATGTATCATGAGTCGTGTTGCTAATCGGTTCTTGCCATCAATGCTCGTGTCCTGATGCCTTGATAAGGTCTTATTTACCGAAAGTTTGGTATTATTGGGCAACAAAACCGATGAAGTAATGCAACTAAAAACAACAAAACAGCAAGCACTGTTGGGAAATTGTTGTTTCATTTTTCCAACAGTGCTCGCTGTTTTGCTGTTTTTAGTTGCATCACTTCATCGGTTTTGTTGCCAAATAATAACAAACTTTTGGTAAATCAGACTTCATCAAGGCATCAGGACACGCTTATCGAAGGCAAGAATCGATTAGCAACACCACTCATGATGGATGGTATGCAGATTTGTAGAAATTTACGAAAGAGTCGCCCTATACAACATCAACCTCAAAACAATAGAAAAACCAACAAAACAACAAAAATCTCGTTTGATTCGTTGAGTATCCTGACGAGTCAGTATCTATAATCTGGCCAAATGAACAGGATCTAACAGTAAAAAATGTCATGTATTTAAACTGATCGTAGGAAAAAAAGAAATGATCGCGAAAAAAATAGAAACGATCACGAAAAAAGCAGTTGTGATCGCGGAATATTTTGATCGCAGGAAAACAAGAATCGCGTCAAAAAGGGAAAATGATCGCAGTTAAATAAAAAACTGATCGCCGAAATTATAATGATATCTTATAACGGAAAAATTAAAACTGACCACGGGAAAATAGTCATTTACTCGCGAAAAAATGAATATCGATCACCGTAAAAATAAGAATTGAGCGCATTCTCGTTCCATTTCGTGAAAGGATAAATTCTCTAGGATTGAGCGAAACGTCTTTTTGTTCCATTTCGTAAAAGGAAAAGTTCGAGACACAATCGACTATTTTTTCACAGTTTTCTCAGTTCTCCGAAACAAATTATCATTTTCTCGCGATCGTTATCATTACTCATTTTCGAGCGGTCGAATCTCATTTTCGAGTGATCATTTTTTATTTTTTGGTGTCAAAATCTTATTTTGCTGCGGTACTAGTGAGAAACAATCCGCGATCAAAATATTATTTTCCAGCGATCATTTCTATTTTTCCTGCGGACGAAACACATTTTAGAATTTTTCAGTTTTAATTCTTCCCGTAAAAAATTCTTTATGCAATTTATAACTGACTCTCAGTTTTCCGGATTTTATGTTGTTGAAGGTTCTCAAAAATACTCGAAAATTTGGGAAATTCCGGAATTTTGGAGGGAGGGGTGGACAAGGCAGTTCCGAAAGATGAAAAGTTTTCTCAAGTTGATTCCGCAGTCCCCCAAAAATTATTGCTTGACCTCAAAAACGCCACAAATATATTTTTTTTACATTTTTTGAAAGAAAATTGTCGGTGGGAAAAATTTTCCCAACGCTTCCAAATTTATTTTTCCCGTGAAGACTGATTTATTAACTTTCCAACTTCACAGGATGAGTTCGATGAGTTTCATGCAATTTTTTGTGAAAATTTTCTTCAAAATTATTCATTTCGAATTTTTCCGAAAGAAAATCAATGAAAAGAAATTAATTTCTCAGTCAAATTCATCGTGTGGGGTATCATTGGGCAAAATAGGTGTTACCGACGACATTTGAAAGCAACAAAAATTGAAAAAAATGAAGTTTTGGATTTTGCTCACCGACAATTTTCTTTCAAAAAATAAAAAAAAATATTTCTGGCGTCTTTGACAATCAAGTAATATTATCAATAATATCAAGTAAACTTTTTTTTCTTTCGGAGCCGCCTAGTGGTGGGAGATGTTAATTTGAAGAATTTCCATTAACTTTTTAGAGTTTCTGAGAAATTTTCCATAGTCCGTCATGTCTGTAGCATAGAAAAATATCCCCAACCAAAATATCCCCGTGGACAAAATATCCCAGACAAAATAACCGGGCATAATAACCACAATTTTTCCATTAAAAAAAGGGCAAAATATCCCCGAACAAAATATCCCCTCAGACATAATATCCACACTCAAAATTTAAGAATATTCAATGTGAAGTGTACTTAGCGCCGCAGGCGTGAAATAAACAACCAAAAACGAAAAAGGGTCGAGGGGCGGCAGCCTGCAAGGCTTACAAAAGCCCGCCGCATGCGCGGGGGTGAGGGAACAGTGCCCCCAACACACAATATAATATCTAATTAATAATACCTACCACCTATATTCACCATTTCTGAGTAGACATTACATCTGGGGATATTTTGTCCGCTTTTTGTGGGATATTTTGTCCGGGGATATTTCGTCCGGAGATATTTTGACTGGGGATAATCGGTCCTAGAGCCGTGTAGCATTCAGCATGTTTTATATATTTGATTTTCCTAAGACCTCGACATTTTTTTCTAAAACTGTTGATTTAATCCACAATTCTAAGAAAAACCAACTGTTCGATTCGGTCAAACTGTTAACGTTGTCAAAAACAATTATTTCATTTACCACCCGCATTGTAGTTTCATCACACAACGCCGTTGGATGTTCTCTGCGAAATCTTTCAAAATTCTTCATTAACTAATTCGTTTAAATAAACAAGATCACAGATTATCGGTTTCACTTAGTGGTTTATTATTTAACCATCAATTTGCTGACATAATTACCATGTCTCATTATAACAAAATGTTAATTATATGCCTCACTTGTATTTATTGTATAATTCATTTTAATGTTTTTTTATTTTCTTTTGAGAAAAAAAATTTAAATAAATTCTGAAACACGTCACTACACCTGTAATTTTATGTTAGTTATATTCTTGCCAGTTCTCAAAAGCAATATATGTAAATAATGATTTGCAATTAATTAGCGATCAAGGAGATATGTGTTAAGGTTGAAAAATATTGTGAACGAAAAATCGAATCGGCTTTAGAACTACTTTATAATTTTTTGAAATAACCAAGTGATTTATCACATGTTATTGGAATATTAACTATGTTGAGAGTTATACATTATATTGTCATCGTCCCCTCTATACTTAAAAAAGAACGATTTATTTATTCTTATCAATATAGCCTTCAAATATTCAGATTGCCATATAAAGATTGCAAATGAACCGGAGCGCGGATTGCAAAAACGGAACCGAAACTGGAAATTTGAATATTTAATTTCTAAAATGCACAAACAATGCGCGACCGAAAAATGTATGAAAAAAAAATTTTTTTTATTAAATGTTTCCAACGTTTTACAGAACCAGTTCTTTAATATTCAAATTAAGGAACAGAAATATGTCTCATCGTAGCGATGTGTATGGCCTTCAGTGCTCTTAAAATTTGAGATGTAAAGTCTAAATATGAAATTGTATTGATTGATTAGTAGCAATTCTATTCGCATATTGGTGTGAACAACAAAATACATTTGCTTCCTCTTTTCGGCTTCACAATTGTCGTGATCAAAGCTACATGTTGTAACGATTTTATTAAGCGCCTCAACGTAACTGAATGAATGAAAGAAACAAATTTGCAATTAAAACATAATCAAAGACCCGTACGTTTCAGGATAGATGTGACAAACAGAATAGATGTGGCAAATAGAATAAATCTTGCAAAAAGACTCGAACGTATCTTAATATAGTAATAAGCAAACAATCCAACGTTTTATGTTCTTTTATAACTATAAGAATTTCAAAGATCCATAGAAATTACCCAAGGTAATGTCAAAGGCCCTACCGAAGTACATCCCAGACCAATCAAATCTAGAAATGGTTATATCCAAGGATTGGGCCATTTCCCCCTAAAACCCTGAAACTTGTGTTCTCTAAAATTTTATTCTGTACCACTTTGCCTTTTGAAGCAACTTTCTACCTTTCATAGTTCTAGAGATATGGATCATCCCTCCCAATTCTAGAAGTGGTCATATCCCAGGATTGTGGCATTTTTACCCAAAACCCTGAGACACTCGTTCGCTAAAATTTTATTCTCTACAACTTTGCTTTTGGAAGCAGCTTTCTACCTCTTATAGTTCTAGAGATATGGATCATACCTCCCAATTCCAGAAATGATCACATCCCAGGATTGTGCCATTTTTACCCGTAACCCTGAGACACGTGTTCTCTAAAATTTTGTTATCTACAACTTTGCTTTTGGAAGCAACTTTCTACCTCTTATAGTTCTAGAGATATGTATCATCCCCCCAATTCTAGAAGTGGTCATATCCCAGGATTGTGGCATTTTTACACAAAACCCTGAGACACGCGTTCGCTAAAATTTTATTCTCTACAACTTTGCTTTTGGAAGCAACTTTCTACCACTTAGAGTTCTAGAGATATGGATCATCCCTCCCAATTCTAGAAGTGATCATATCCTAGAAATGTGGAATTTTTACCCAAAACCCTGAGACACGTGTTCTCTGAAATTTTTTTCTCTACAACTTTGCCTCTGGAAGTAGCTTTCTAACTCTTATAGTTCTAGAGATATGGATCATTCCTCCCTATTCTAGAAGTGGTCATATCCCAGGATTGAGGCATTTTTACCCAAAACCCTGAAACACCTGTACCCTAAAATTTCATTCTCTGCAACTTCTCCTTTGACAGTGAATCTCCATATTGCATAGTTAAGGAAATAAACACGAAAAACTGTTTTCGTAAATGGCCAAGAAACTCAATTTCGTCGATTCCTTTGGTCCCGGTGCCCCGACCCCTGACCCGATTCCCACAAAAATTTTTTTTTCAATTTTCTGACATCAAATCCTTTCATTTGACACCAAAATGAGCAATTTCCGTGCTATACTTGCTGAGATATTTGCGAAAAAGCTTCACCGACCCTCGAAAAACCAAGTTTTTGGTAACTTCCTCGACCATATCTCCGGAACCACTCGATCGATTTTGCTCATCTTCGAACTTTGAATCATGGGAGGCATGTATCTTTCAGAGAAAAAAAGATTAGGGTTATCGGTTGAGCCGTTTGGAAAAAAAAGTGGAGACGGACGGACGGACATTTTTTTATTGTTTTAGACATTTTTTACGATAACAAATGCATCCCCCCAACTGACACCTCGATCTACTCCAAATTGTTTGTAGTAAACGTATAGGACCTTCGTACTTCGTACGGGTCCAATAAAAGTTTTTGTTTAATTTTGTCGCTCACTCAAATTTTCTTGTAGAAATTTGTTGAACTTATTCGCTAATTTTCTCTTAATTCTTTTTGCTTGTCGCAGTGTGGAATAATTTCATGAAACTTCTAGGAATCGCATAAAAACCTTAGAGGGTTGAGAGAGAAAAGGTATGCAATTCTCTCACCTGATGACGTCATTAAGTTTTTTAAGTGTTGCGAGACACATCAACTTTTTGCCATTAAGTAGAAACAGACATAAGAGCCGTCTGTAAAACTTAGGAGGCGGGCGGCTACCTGAAAAAACAGTAGACGGCGGCTGAGACTCCCTTTAAGCCTGCTTAAAACGGCGGCTGAAGAATCCTAACTTAAAGTTGAATTTCGTTAAACAAATGAACAAATCGTTTCAAAAAGTTTTTCTGTCAAAAATAGTAAAGTTTCCAGCAGAAGCGAACTTCTGATAGACCTGTTGGCCGGCTATTCGGCTGCGGGTCGAATGGCGGTTCTCAGCCCTGACAGGAAATGCCAAAAAGCACTTAGATCGTTCCGTGCAAAAATGGAAAATCGAACGTTAGAACGGCTTCAACTGAGTAAACGACAAAAAGCTGAGATTTTCTTTGTAAAGAGAACATGCTCTCAGGACACGTTTCTGAGGCTTTGTTCCATACAACACAAATAAAACTTTTTTCGTGGATCGCGTAGTTCAACCCGTTCTTACTTATCACCCTGCCGGAATGTAAAATTAACTGTAGATTCTTTGCCTATCTATCATGAATACGATGCACAACATTAATTTCCCGTTGATTGTGATAGGTTGTGTTTACCAATAAACGTCATTGTGAAATTTCGCTTAATGGACAAAATTAGATAATTTTTAGAGGTGAAAACATAATTTATTCTAACCAATGAATGTCAACCTTAACCAACATCACGTATGTGATTTAGATCATAAATATGCATTTTTATTAAAAGTTACTAATTGACTGGACACGACGCATCATATCAAAACTATTAAACTGCCACTTTTCATTAGTTGTAGTCGTTAATGGCTTAGAGAAAAATACAGCAGCACATCTATCGACAAAGGTCGGTCGACTACTTCTTTAGCAATAAAAATAAACTTTTACTTTCGGCAGAACATTTTAATTTCTATTGGCTTGTAAAGTATAAAGAATCTCAAAGAAATTTAAATATTTGTGAGTAATTTTGTTTCTTGAAGACTTTTCTATTCCATAAAAACAAACAATCTGGAAATTTGACGTTGATAATTTATAGACTTTTTTGATGGTTCTCCTCAGATAAATATACGATTTTTGGCGTGAGAAATAAAACATAAATTATGGATGCAAATAAATTACGAAGCGAATACAACGCTATGCCACGTATCCAAACATATTTGTCGCTTTTAATAAATTGTTCTATAATGACACGATATTTTTGTTTAGTGGAAATTTATTAGCCACTTATGGATGTCGTTCTCTCACCAGAAGCTATTTCAGAAGATAGTTTCAAGAAGATTGGAAGAAACAGTAGAAGATTAAATTTTTGCTACGAGAGTTATTTTGCATAAATTCAGTCTCATTCGTAATCTTTTAACTTTATTAGTTTGTGGAAGTGGGTTTTTCATACGTTACTCTTTGTGAGTTTCCTTCAAAATTTCAAGGAAATTTTTTACAGGGTACTTGATGATCCACATTTTCAAAGTTACGACGCATTTAGAAAGATTTATAAGGTTACAGTTTGCGTGTAGATTCTACACTGTGGAGTTGGGAATGAATGACTTCCGAATGTGATTTTTAACACCTTCTCCCCCACTGTACTGAAAAAGTCTGGAAAATTACGAAAGACAAGATAATAGCTCCAGCTTTCAATTCAGTCTGTTTGTGAAGATTACGACAAAGCGAAGCAATATAATAGTATATTATTAACCGAGGGATATAATAGTGCGATTATAGTCGAGGTTAAGGTAATTTTCCGAGGGGTTATGCCCCGAGGAATATTCACGTACCGAGACTCTAATCAAGCTATTTATCCCTTGGTTAATACGATAGTTTATATCATTTGGGCACATAATTCGCCACTTGACTTGTGTTTTTTTTTTATTTCTTTTGACGTTTGACGTCATGATATTACAGTCGGAATATAATGAAAATTATAGTCGGATTATAATGAAAATTATAGTCGAGTCGACCATAATATACCTATTATATACCTACCAGTTTGTATGAAACTCGACTATAATATGGTCATTACACCTATACTTTCAGGTATGTAAATGGCTAATTATATGCCCGAATGATACAAAATAATATTTAGATCATTTGGCATATAATTAGCCATTTATATACCCGAAAGTAGGGGTATAATGACCATATTATAGTCGAGTTTCATACAGACTGAGAGATATATAGTAGGCATATTATGGTCGACACGACTATTATTTTCATTGTAGTCCGACTATAATATCAAGACGTCAAAATTTAAAAAAGCCACGAGTCTAATGACTAATTGAGTTTGTTGGGAGTAAAACTCGGTATATTTCAACTGTCAAAGTGACGGTTTAAACGTCAAACTAAAAAAATTTCGAAATATCCAAAACCCATTTATTTTTACTCAATTCAATATCCCTAACTGAACCGAGGAAAATAAAAAGTATTTCGATATTTCGAATTTTTTTGGACCTGTTGATTCCAAAAACCTGTGCAAAATGCCAGGTCCAAGTTGGACAAGATGTGATGGTTGCACGACGTAGCCTGCGTCTCAGTTGAAAGAACTGTGCGCATTCGCATATCACGTGAATACCCGTTTCTTCTTCTGATCCGCACGCACATCTGGAAGTTGCTGAAAGCCTCATCTTTTTCATGTGCCCGTCTAGCCCGCAGTGTCCAGTAATCGCTCCGACCACCCTCCTAATGCGATTCCTGCCATCTCTAGCAGATCAATCCAAACTGGGCTTCGGGAAGAAGCGCTTTATATGAACGCCTTCATTGTACCTGTTCCGGTACTCCGCATGCCTTTGCACCAACCAATCTCCCGTGCTTTGAAATAGATTGATCGAGCAATCGGCAGATACGGTTCGCCGTTCTTGAGAGCCATAACTTGGCTAGCTCGTCCGCCCTCTCATTTCCTTCCAATCCCGAGTGTCCGGATACCCAGATTAAAGTGATCTGAATATTCTGACCTATTAAGTTCAGGAACTCCTAACACTCTTTCACAAGTTAGGAAGTGGCAACTAGCGAAACCAGTGCTTTGATCATCTCCTTACTGTCTGAACATATAAGGAAATGCTTTCCTTGCTCGTCCTCTGACAGTGCTTCGTGAGCTCCTACGAGCACTGCAAAGACTTCTGTCTGAAAGGCGAAGTTGTAGAGAATAACATGTTAGAGAACACGTGTTTCAAGGTTTCAGGGAAAATTACCAAATCCCGAGATAAAGCAACTGAAACTACGTTGGTGCTCCTAATGATATGATGCAGAGAAGAACAATTAGGCCATCGAAATCAATGGTCTCAGACGTACTTCGGTAGGGCCTTTGACATTACATAGGGTAATTTCTATGGATCTTCGAAATTCTTATAGTAAAAGGCACATTGGCTTTTTTGCTCATTTCTATATTTAAATACGTTCGAGTCTTGTTGCGACATCCATTCTGTTTGCCACATCTATTCTGATACGTACGGGTCTTTGGTTATGTTTTTTGTTGACGTTTAAAACGTCACTTTTATAGTTGGAATAGACCGAATATGCCTGAATTATATAAAATATCGTATTAGCCAAGGGGTAAATAGCTTGATTATAGTCTCGGTACGTGAACATTCCTCGTGGCAGTGCCTCAAGGACATTCACTTCACCTCGACTATAATCGCCCCATTATATCCCTTAGTTAATAATATACTATTATGTAGCAAGTGATATTTTCCCAACAGCTCAAATTGATCGGAGATAATTTGACCTAAGGCAATAGTCGGATTTTCAAATAAAGGCATCGTGTGGAACCAAATTTTGTCAATGTTACAAAGAGAACAAAGAAAGGAACCATATGCTTGTTCTAATTTAAATACGCAAAGTATGAGCAATCGAATAAAAATCTTGAAAATTTATGAAAACACATATTGAGCGAATGTTTGTATCGTTTCGATTAAAATCGTTTAGGCTATCGTTGCCATCGGGTGAAGATGAATTTTTCTTTAATTCCCACACATTGCCTCTATCAAGAGAACTACGACCGAAATACGTATATAATTATACAACTTATCTCGAAAGCAATATCAATTTAACCGAAATATTTCAAAATTCAACCAAATAATAAAGAAACCAGAAATTATCTTAATAACTCCATTTTGTTTTTATTTACTAAACTACAATTCAAATTTGAAGGAAAAGATCAAAAAAATCCGAAATTGTTTTATGATTATTAACGTACACTATTTAATATTTCTCCTCTCGAAGGTACAACATCACTTTAGACGTTTTTTAGAGCTTTTTAATCGATCAATAAAGTTGGTTTTTATTGTTTATTACACTTAACAATTTTATTTTCATTTTTATACTTTTTTTATTTATAAATAAGTTTTTCATCACACGTGCAGATTGGAAATGCCTTACCATAAACAAGTAAAATTCCATTTGAACATATGTTTCACGGACCCGTACGAAACCCCCTATAAAGCCAACATTCTGTCGGTCGCAAGGGATGAAGGTGAATGTTAAAAAATCGCTAAATTAGTGATTACGTATCTCACTTAATAGCATTGGAAATTGAACAAAAGGCACCAAATTGCACAACCCCTGGAACTATTTAGGCTTCCAGGCTAAAGAAAAGTATGTAGGAGCGGATAACATAACAATGGATCCATAGCACAGCACTTCTAAATTTTTCTCTAAGTCCGTTGAAAGACAAACTTCTTTTAAATTGTACCAACTAATTTTTTATTAATTACCAACCGCAGGGTGTCTGTAATCAACTAAACTCTAATCATACAAAATATCTAGACGAAATACACTTTAACTAAAATATTACAAACATTCCTTTTATCATTATAACAGCAAACAAACCATAAACATAAATCATAGCACAGAAACCTCATCATTATTGTGTTGACAGACGGAGTTTTTTTGCAGATTTTTCTTACTTATACCTCAAGACGAAAAGCCCACTAAATCCGGAGTCGAAATTCGACTGGTGATAAACGTTGTGGCAAACACATAAGACAAGTACTTCGTACGGGTCTAAAAATGTGTTTCGTTTAAAACAATTTGTTTTGCATACAACAATGCTGTAACAGAGTCGATTAGTCAACATTTTAAACAATATTCCAGGGACCTAATAAGTGGAAAAATGTCTCGAAAAACCAAATGAGTTATGCATGTTTCGAAAGATTTATCGTTGCGATTTTTTCGGAATTGAATTGCAGGAAATGTCAATTTAATGCATCGCGATATAACCCTTGAACGAAGCAATTGCGCTGCCTGATGTCTTGTTAAGATATTTTGATGGAATTAGAGAAACACATTCGCATTCAATCTCTTTAAGATTAGTGGGGCCAGTACAATCGAATGTAAAGCATGTCGTTAGTTTTCCTTCGTTCTATAAATTTCTGCGGATTAATTTAAAATAAAATTTCGTTTAAATTCCTAACTCATTTTCGACAAAAATATTTTTCGCAAAGTTCTTAAAGCTTTTGAGACTGTTGAGTGTGCTTTCAAAAACAGTAAACTCAACAGTCTCAAACAGTCTAAAAATGACTGTATGTTGAGTACACTCAACTGTCGTAGGAGCTTCAATAATTATTTTTTGATTTGAGACTCAACAGTCTCAAATAATCTCAAAATGAGCAGACTCAACGGCCTCAAAAAGTCTCAAAACGAGCACACTCAACGGTCTCAAATGATCTAAACACCAGAAATGAATCTTTTCGTTCAGACTGAAATGAGCGTACGCATAATTTTAGATGACGATGACTCTCTCAAACCTGTCTAAAACGTTCGTGCTATACACAAAAACAGTCTCAATCCACGCCTTTAGTGTGTCAACGGCTTATGTCAAAGTATACTGTTTTTCGAGACACAGCTTAAGCATCGTGTCATAAAAATCAGTATACTTTGACATAAGCCGTTGACACTGAGACTTGCATGAACGCTTAACACTGGTTTGACACATAAGCCGTTGACGAACTAAAGGCCTGAATATCAGTATCAAGCGTATCAAATCGCATGTTTTTTTACTCGGGAGATTAACAGCATTCTACACTAGGCAAAATTTTCACAAAAAGAGTGCGATAAAGCATGCCTTTCCTACTACTGAGTTACACAATAGTAATTTATGAAGGTGTTTTTGTCACTAGATGTGGAATTTTCAAACGAGCCTAACGACAAAAAGAATGTTTTCGCAACTTAAAAGTAGTGACAAAAAAATCGGAGTGACTAATCGCACGCGCGTGCGAATAGCCGGTCCTTGTAGGAGTACACTATTCGCACGCGCCTGCGAATAGCCAGTCCTTGTAGGAGTAGACTGATCGCACGCGCGTGCGAATAGCTAGTCCTTTCAGGAGTAGACTATTCGCACGCGAACTGTCTAAACAAAGAGAGATATTATAAGTGCGTACAATAAATATTCCAAAGCATCTAAAAGACATTGGAATTAACAGAAACTTGTGGCACTTACGAAACCGAAAGTTTAATCTGCGTTTAACTAAAACAAATTTTTATACCTTTAAAAAAAGAGTTTTGTATAAAGGTAAGTCCATTTTACCTAATGAGAATGGCCAAAATAAATTTCATTCTTATCTAAAAAGAATCATTCTTATCAAAAACTAAATCAGCAACTGCAAATGAAAAATTAGTCAATTACCAATCACCTGGGGAACGAATGTGTTTTTCTCATGTTAATATAAATCACATTGAAAGAGTGAAAGAGATAAAATTCGTTACCCAGGTGACGGTACCGATGGAATTAGCCATAGATAAACAAATATTTTACGAAATGTGACGAGAAATCGGGTTGATAGCAAAACTCGGAAATTTTCCCTTTAACGAAAAGTCACGAAAACCTGCCGAATTTTCTTTTGTGTGCCACTTCGACTTTGCTTGTCAATTCGAAATATTTCAACTCAATTCCTTCGATCAGCTGGGATTTGAGACGGGATCTTCATGGAATTTATGCGGCGGTTTCGTGCGGGATTTATGACTGTAACCTAGGGAATTTTCCATTTTGCGATGTCACGAAAACCTACAAGGAATGGCTATTCGCACGCGCGTGCGAATAGTTTACTCCAACAAGGACTGGCTATTCGCACGCGCCTGCGAGCAGTCTACATCTATAAGACCTGCAATTCGAACGCACGTGCGAACAGTCTACTCCTAGAAGGACTGGCCATTCGCACGCGTATGCGAATAGCATCAGCCCAAAAAAATTGTTTTCGCAACTCAAAGGTAGTGACAAAAAACTGTTTTTGTAACTGGTTTTTTAGTTACGAAAAGTATCTCATTTCGCAACCAAAAACAGAACGAAAAAGTTCCATATTCTCAACGAAATTCTACCCAAAAGGTGGGACCAAGTTTTAATAATTGGCAATTTTAAGGGTGCTATAATTAAGACTTGATTCATAAAGTATGCACGCAAGAAGGGGAAGGAGATGTGTGAAGCTCGTGTGACAGGGAGGAAGGGTGTATCTAAAAAACGTCGATTTTAGCGAGACATGCTTCATGAATAATTGGGTTATTATTTACCTTCAAATATGAAAATGATGAATGTCCAATAAAAATAATGAATGTCCTATAAAAAATAATTTTTGTCCAATAAAAATATGTAATGACCAATAAAAAAACACATTTTCCTTTTACAAAATGAATTTATTTTTTTATTGAACATTTAATATTTTTATTGGAAAAAAACATTTTTTATTGGACATTCATTATTTTTATTGGACAAAATCATTTTTTCGATTGGAAAGTTTAATACGGTCCTGAATAATTTAAGGTATAATTGGCATAACTTTACTGTTTATGGCAATGCCTTCCACTAGTACGAATAAGCACTCACAGCTTTTCTTCTGCTTCACTACACGATGTGACGTTTACAATCTTCATTGGAACCAATTTTCATTCGGCTTAAGTCATTCAAATAATTTAAGCGATCGTTTAAAATTGATATAAAATTGCGATCACATCCTTCAACTACTTGTAGCACATCTTCAGATTATTTTTAGAGAAAAC
The DNA here is from genome assembly GCA_029228625.1 of Pseudolycoriella hygida. Lineage (NCBI taxonomy): Eukaryota > Metazoa > Arthropoda > Insecta > Diptera > Sciaridae > Pseudolycoriella > Pseudolycoriella hygida. The sequence continues at coordinate 126,043,550 of CM055406.1, forward strand.
AAATTTACCGATCGTCGAAACTTATATTCATAAAATGAAAATGCAACAAATTTGCAAAATGGCAAACGGAAATAACTTTTCTTTTCGAAATGGAAAGTATAATGTTCATACAAATGAATGAACAAATGCACGAAAATTGTATTTCTTTCATTAGCAGCGAAACCAATTCACATAAAAAAACCTTCTGAAAATGCAAAAACGAATACAATTTTTGTTTTCCATTAATTTTAAATATCATAGACGAACACTTGCAAAAATTAATTTTTATTGCCCGCCAGATATACTACAAATGAAATAACTGAGGCACATATACAAAATGAATACGAAAATAGAATTAATTTTCACTTCAATTTTATAATTATTGTTGAGACGCAAAAAGAAAGCGTATTTTTTCATTCGGTTCTAAGATTAAAAAAATTGAAGGAAATAAGTTTATTTTTAACATTTTATTTTAAACTTTAAATCTACATTTTAATTTTGGAAAGTATTCGGAAGACTTTTTTGAATTATTGTCGCTTTTTTATACAGTCGTCAGATATAGACGATAAAGAACATTATTCTCGTACGGCGGCGAACAGCAGATGTTTAGATCATTTTTTTATGGTAGTAGTTTATTTTAGTCGAACAATGTTAATTTAACCCAATTACTAGCATCATCGGAGATATTGCAAAATTTAGAATGGAAATAGCTTTTAGGTCAAGGTCAATAAAAACGGACGAGCTCCACTTAATTTCGTTATTGAAATACAAGAGAAAGGGGTAACTTTTGTTAGATTTTATAGACCGCCAGAATCTCTTCCGTCTGAAATGATTACTAGAAAAGCATTTCTCCTGGGAATCCTCTTTGGTATAATTAAGGCATTGAACCTATCTATTTCTTACGCTTCCGACTAAAGGACTACATTACGTCAAAGGGGTGAGATTTGTGTACCGATATCGACACAGCTGATCTAGAAACCTAATTGAAATACTTTGTGTGTGTGAGAGAGAGAGAGAGAGAGGGAGATGGAGGACCGAAAAATGGAACTCAGGTCGGATTGCAGAACATAAAGTGGTCTTGACCACAAAAATTCGCTTTTCTGTCATAACTGATATGAAATTCTATTCTGTGATGACACTAGATGCTAATATAATTCGACCTTTATGTAACACTAGTGCTGTACCCGGCCTTCGGCCGGTCGCACTTACACCAGGATGAATCGCTAAAACCGAGTCGCTTAAATTTTCTTAAGTTTTTACCCATTTGCTAGGGATTTTTAATTTCAATTAGGTAATTCACACTTAGTTGTTAGTCTGGTTGTTAGCTTTAATGTAACAATTAGATTCAACAAATAGCAACAGTTTCTATAGATTATCCTGAACAGAGTCCAGAGCCGAAAAAAAAACAGCTGGTGGCGGCTAGAGGGTGAAAAATGTTCGAGGGCGGCGGCTGAATTTGGCTAGTGGAAAAAAATCTTGAGCGGCGGCTCAGAAGCGCTGCCGGTCAAAAAGCCGGCTGGCGGCGGCTGAAGGCAATCATTTTAATTTTCACTACGTGCTACTTTCAAAATTTCTTTATTCGAAAGTAATTGAAAATTTTCATTTTAATTCATTGCTGATATAAGTTCGTACTACATCTCAGGACAAATACAAATAAGCCAATGTAAGAAATATTTTGGTTTGTTTATCGGTTATCCTACTCTCACGCGCGCGCAAAGAAATTTTTTTTTTCGCAGAAATTTTTTTCCGGTGAAAAATTTTTTCAGAGAAAATTTTTTTCGCAGAAATTTTTTTTTGGAGAAAATTATTTTCGGAGAAATATTTTTTCAGAGAAAATTTTTCTCTGAAAAAAATTTTCTATAAAAATAATTTTTTTGTCCGACAAAAATTTTCTCCGAAAAAAATTTTCTTTCAAAAAAATTTTCTCCTAAAATTTTTTTTTTCACCAATCTCTATAACTTTCCCGAAGCTGTCTACCAGCTGTCTAGGTATTCCTGTATTAGAATAGATAAGATAGCATTTTTCAGTATTACAAAACTACTTTGACAGCTGGCAGCTTTTTCTTATAACCCCAAAAAATTCTCCTTATCAAACTCTATGACCGTTCGGAAGAGCCGTTGTCATTCCGGAGCTAAAATTCGAAAACTCAAAAAAACATAATTAATTCTTACGAAAATCGAAGATGGCGGCATTTTGACAGCTGGCACCACCGTGTGTGCTTCTATATCGCTTTATATGGTTATCGTCCTCGCACGCGTGCGCGTGTCGGACGTACAGTCGTATATAAACGCATGAGAACACACACAGTGGTTCGTTCGGCGAAGCCGACATAGTAGGTCAAAAATATTTCTTCCTTCGTTGAATTTTTTTTTAAATAAAAAATTTCTCTACATTTTCCAAACCATTTACGAAAATGCATTCCAGCCGCCGAGTCAGCCCCTGACAATTTTTACGACGGCGGCGTGGCGGCTAGCTGTTCAAAAATCGTTAGCGGCGGCGGCGGCGTTGATTTCAGCCGCCAACCGCCGTTTTTGGCGGCTCTGATCCTGAACCCTGTAACAGTCTGTCTTTACCCGTCTTTTGAACGTGCCCGAATCAGCGCAGACGACTGACACTTGCCACCCTTCCACGCACGAAACTCCTAAAATTTTTCCAAAAAACTCCGCTCTTGATATGATTATCCCACTGCTCCCTCCGAATACAACTTTTCTACATTCCTGAGAATCTTCCAGAGATATCCGCAATCCACCCAATTTTCACTACCATACATAATCGTTTGCCTGAAGATTGATCCATGGATACCTAACTTTCCTACTTAATTCCTTTCTGTTGAAAACGTGAGATCTCAACTGACTGGTTTCCTATTTTTCTCCTTTTTTAACATCCCCTAACTAACTTGCCATCCATGAAAAATGGTTCTTAACTATTTAAATTCTGAAATCAGCTCAAAATTATGAAGCGAAGTGGAGAGAGACAGCAACCTTGACAAACGCTCTCAAACCCCAAAAGACTCGGTAATTTCGCTATCTATTCTTACCGCGGGCGTTCAATGATTTTAAGGATTCCCAACAAACTCCAGTACCGTGATACCGTACCGCTAAAAACCTCGAACAACTTTCGCCTTGGTACCCGGTCGAATGTCTTGTTCAAATCGATGAAGCATAAAGCTTTATAATAGTCTGCCTGAGACAGACATTCTGATCCTGAACCCACTGAAACCTACTTTGACGCCTGAACCCACTCTGAATATCATACAGTACACCTTCCATTAGCTTCCTAACACCGTCTACAGGTACATTAGGTAGTTTCATTTTTCAAAAAATCTCATGAAATTGTTTCTTCTTTGACACAAAACATTGGACATCAAAAACATTTTTTTATAAATTTTCTGGGAAAAGCTTCTCAAAAATGTTTTTCATGTTTTTGCAACAATACAATATTTTGTGTGAAAGAAGAAACGATTTCATGTACATTTGTACATACACTTGCGTAAACCTTACCAACCACGCCGAGAGCGATATACCCCTGTGGTTGCTGCAAACCTTACGGTTGCTTTTCTTAAAATGGTGAATTGAAATCTCCAATAAACTCTGCTCGTGAATAATAATCCCTCCTAATCTAAAATCATGAACGCACGTTAGTATCAAATTGCAATCTGCTACAACGAATTATTTAAAAAAACAATTGATGTCTGAGGAACATATTTACAGAATCTTTTAGATTTTTAGACTTTTTTACTAACTTCTTTATACCAAAGTGTACGAAGGTGTAACGCAGTGCATTGCAAATCAATGTAGCGCATCCGAGTCTACCGTGACGCATCGTTGTGCATGTGCATTGTGCATCCTGTAGCAGTGCACCGATGGTGAGGTGCAGTGAAGTGCATCAAGGTGCATTGAGGTGCACCAAGGTGGGATGAGGTGCATTGAGGTACACCAAGGTGGGGTGAGGTGCATTGAGGTGCACCAAGATGGGATGAGGTGCATTGAGGTACACCAAGGTGGGGTGAGGTGCATTGAGGTGCACCAAGGTGGGGTGAGGTGCACTGATAAAGTATTTTCTATCATAGAAACGCAAAAAATATCTTTTAGATTTGAATAGTTCCACCTATTTTGATATATTTTTCCCAGAATGTCTTTTTCTTTACCTATCAAACGACACCCTATACGATAAAATCAAGTGAAAAATGCATTTGCTAGGGATATTTTCTTGAATTTATTTCGTGATGATTTTTTTTGGAAAATTCTCTCGTGAAGAAAAATTAATAGTGCATAAGAACATCCAACACAATTTGTTCTCATAAAAACCGCCATTTGAGATTCATTTTTCACTTGATTTGATTGTGTGAGATGTCGTTTGACAGGTAATGAAATGCACACTCTGAGAAAAATAAACAGAAAATCAGAGATATAATAAGTTGGTACATCTGCTCGATAGAAGAGGAACATGTGAATAAAAGTTGATTTTCATTGGAGAGGATTGCGAGAAATTGTTTCGATTCTCTCCCATGGAAAAACTGAACAGACTTACGTCATAAGGTATAAGAGTCTCCAACTGTCATTTCGTTGTAAAGCCGCAGGTACTTATCATTTCTCTGTATGAAACAAAATTGGATATAAGAAGGCGCTGACAGTTTGAAATTTGGGAAATGGCGGAAAACCATGTCTTTGAAATTCTGTACTATGAACATAAGATGTGGACAGTTGTTTTTCATCACCACAAATATGCATGTAGAAAGTTAGAAAAAATATCATTAATTTTTTGTATCGAATTTTGTACTCAATTTTTAAACGTCATTCAAAAAAAAGCTAAGCTAGAGCTCAATTTGGATTAAATTATATGAAGTATTTGGCAAAGGTAAGTTTTTACATTGACAAGATTTTAGACGTTGGCTTCAATGTGTCCCCATTTGTTGGATACCAAAATGCAGGCGGGTGTCAAAATCAAAAGTAAAATGTTTCGAAGTATCAGACTGCACTTAGTTTTGTTGATTGAAAAATAAATTTTGTTTTTTAAAACCTCAAAACTTACTTATCAAATTGGAAAGCTTTTTATATGATTTCTTCGATAGAGTGTGTCAAGTATGTATTTTTGCGAGATAAGGCTATGAATGAAGCATTTGACATTTTTTGGTGACAAGACACGAAAGTAGAGTTTGCAGCCCCGGCCAAATGATAAAAGTACAAACATCGAAAGGACGTGACAAAATTTAAAAAACCATAGGGAAATGCTCAAGTTCTGCACAATTTAACATTATTATCGTAGTGGAGAAATTGTGCTCAATTGGAATGCATTTTTGATTATGTTCCAATAAAGTTTTAATAAAATTCCCATTCCCACCTATATTTCATGATAATTGCTTATTCCGAATTGAACAAGTGAAATGCTAAAACTTAAAAACCATTAAAATTGTCATGGGTATAACAATGATAGCGCAAAGTAATTAATTTCAAGATAACAAATGTAAAACAAATATAGCTGTCGTAAATAACAGAAAATGTGCTGAGATAATTATGTACTCACATTTTTTATGTTTTTCTAAGCTTCAGTTTACTTCGTAGTATAACATTCACGCCCGAAAAATGTTTATTAATTGTATCTACAAGTTTCTTGTTAACAATGAAATGTAACTTTTGTTAGAAGTTCAATTTTCTAACATTGTCACAAAGTTGGGAAAAATGCACGTGACTAACGAAACTCAATCGTCGATACACCACTTTCATGTTGTAAAAAATACCACTAAGACCCCACAAAATCCTCTTCCTAACCCTCCACCCAGCCCTCTTTCAACCCCCCATTTAGTTCCTCTTCCAGCTCCGACTCAACTTGCCTACCTTCCGAACCCCCACCTAAACCATCTCCTAGCCCCCAACTAATATTTCTGTAAACTTAAGTCCAATTTTCTCTACATCATAGCAAAAAAATAGCATAAGGCCGACCTTAAAGAGGCGCCCGAATCCCTATTTCGATTACTTCTCAATTAGGGAAGAGAGAGAGAGAGAGATACATAATCATGGGCGCATGGTAGCAATGCGCCTGTGACACAAGTCCACATCATCATCATCATCATCATCAAACTTTATAGACCGTTTATACCTTCCGGTGTGGGGTCTTTAAGCCGCAACCCGGTGGTCATTGACCACCCCCCTCCATACCCTTCTATCCTCTGCCAAGGAGATGGTTTGCTCGCCCAGTGAAAGCCCCCTAACTTCTAAATCTGATTTAATTGAGTCTATGAACCTTCTCCTTGGCCTACCCCTAGGACGTACACCCGGGACCTGTGCAAAACTTTAGACATTATGTTAAAACTCTTTCAACAGTACTAGATTTATGAACACGAAGATAGCAGTTTTTCCTACTGTCGCGACGTACCCCTCGAAAAATATTTTTTTCGGATTCTAGATGATTCCCTGTGTGTGAAAAGCTTAGACAGATTATTACGTTGGGGTGAAGCATTTTTTTAATCGAAAGTGAAAAAATTTCAAAAGAATTTTTCGCGTTTCAAAGCTTTAAGCGTCACCCGAATTGATATCAGTTGTTTTGGAAGGAGGGACGAGGACTTGCGTCACATGTCCCTTTTAAAAAGGGCTTTTGTTGGGGTTTAAAAAGTCTAAGTTGTTCGAATAACGAAATTCTGGGAAATGTAACATTTGCGCGCCCGAGGTCACATTTTATAAGTTGTTGAATATGAGTCAACGTAGCGTAAGTAAGTTTAAACAGCTGGAGCACTTCAGAAAAGTTGTGTAAATGGCTTTCTGATATTTTTTCACCTCTACGTAGTTTTCATTTAAATTTGAAAGCAGACTATGAAGACGTCAAACTCACTTAACTAGTAAAACTCAATGTAATGACTTCAAATAATATCAACATTTCGGCCTTCATTTAGTTACAGACTGTACTACTGTACTGGCAATATATGATGAACTTTCTTAGCAAAATGTCTAATCCACCGCCGCTAAGTGAATTTCTTCTAAGTTTACAGAGCGCTGTAATAAAGCAAACTTTGACTGACTCTTTTCATCAGCAGCTCTCCTCGAAAATTGAATTTCCAACTCACTCTACTGTTTGACTCACTCTTCTAAATCAATGTTTACCCATGCAAAAATTGTACCCGAGAAACTCACAATGATACATTTTGTGCACATTTCTTTATGAATAATTTATTGCAATTTGTTTATTTTTAGCTTTATTGTTACAAGATTAAAATTTACATAGACGCTAATTAATTTATTACACGGATCGTGAGTACATTGATTTTATAAACAAAGCCATTGAACATTTGAACATGAGGTGAAATCATTAATTAGTTTACTCTTCAAATACATTTACCTGACACAACCGACATACATTGTTGTAGAAGAAGAAACTTCGACATAACAATATTTCACGTTATGTTGTTTGGGTGGTTACACTAATTTCTTAGGGGCCATCCATAAAGTACGCACGCTTAGGCGTGTGATGATGGAGGGAGAGTAAATCAAAATCGTGCGCCTTCGTTTTCGTTTTCATTTTTTAGTCATTTCACCAGTGGTTGTTGGGGCTCTTACTATTCATCCGATTAATCCAGTGACGAATAAATTTTATTAATTCTATGAAAATACCTTGCAACTGATAAGTGTGGCGTGCATATTGAATACAGTCCACAAATTAATATTCATACAACTCATACAATCATAGTAAAAATCCCTTGGAAAGGAAAATGTGACGCAAGTCACACCTGAAAACGTAAAGAAATTATTACGTTGTTGGGTCTGTGACGCATTTTTGGACCCGTACGAAGTACAAAACAGTTTTTCGTGTTTATTTCCTTAACTATGCAGTATGGAGATTCACTGTCGCAGGCAAAGTTGTAGAGAATTAAATTTTAGGGTACACGTGATTTATGGTTTTGGGTAAAAATGTCTCAATCCTGGGATATGACCACTTCTAGAATAGGGAGGGATGATCCGTATCTCTAGAACTATAAGAGTTAGAAAGCTACTTCCAGAGGCAAAGTTGTAGAGAAAAAAATTTCAGAGAACACGTGTCTCAGGGTTTTGGGTAAAAATGCCCCAATCCTGGAATATTACCACTTCTAGAATTGGGAGGGATGATCCATATCTCTAGAACTATAAGAGGTTCGAAATTGCTTCTAAACTTAAAGCTGTAGAGCATAACATTTGAGCGAGCACGTGTTTCAGGGTTTTGGGTAAAAATGCCACAATTCTGGGATATGACCACTTCTAAAATTGGGAGGGGTAACCCATATCTCTAGAACTGTAAGACGTAGAAGGTTGCTTCCAAAGGCAAAATTGTATAGAACAAAATTTTAGAGAAAACGTGTTTCAGGGTTTTAGGGGAAAATGGTCCATTCCTTGAATATAACCATTTCTAGATTTGAATGGTCTGAGATGTACTTCGGTAGGGCCTTTGACATTACCTTGGGTAATTTCTATGGAGTTTTGAAATTCTTATAGTTATAAAAGAACATAAAACGTTGGATTGTTTGCTTATTTGTATCTTTAGATACGTTCGAGTCTTTTTGCAAGATTTGTTCTATTCGCCACATCTATTCTGTTTGTCACATCTATTCTGATACGTACGGGTCTTTGGTTATGTTTTTTAAATACAAAAACTTTTCTTTGGATCAAACTGGGCAAAAATGATGCCACAACGTTCTCTAAAACATGCCGAAAATGATTGGTCATTTCATCTAATTCATTGTATGACTCACACATACACATACAAAACATATTTTTATGTAAATGTAAATGTAAGATTCCGAAAAACCTAGTCTCAGGGTGTACCACGCAAAAGGGGATAAATCGATAAATTATTTTTTAGCTCATAGTGGACATGCTTCACTGATGCGTTGCTATCGCGCGTCCATGATTCATGCAACATTTATACTTTACTGAATTTTATCAATTGATAACATTTTTTTCGAATATTTTGCAATTGAAAAACTGCGCAGTTTTTGGTATGGGAAGGGGGAGTTTCAAAAAAAATTATTGCAAAGAAAATATGTATAAGATCACAACAAAAACCCCTTTTAAAAGGGAAATGTGACGCAAGTCCTCTTCCCTTCTTGAAAAAAAAAAAACTGATATCAATGTGGGAGACGCTTAAAGCTTCGGAACGCAAAAAATTCTTTTGAAATATTTTCACATTTGATTGCAATGTGTACGTCGCAAGGGGCTGTATATGGTTCCACAGTCTACCGCGCCGCTGCAAATAATGTTTTCTTCCCAGTATCCAAAATCCGATTTTGCCATATTTCCCGGTATCCGTGAAATTTGGGAAAATCTCCAGGTGGAAAAATAAATATTTCACAGTGAAAAAATATTGACTTCAGTGCAGTAGGGAGAAACATTGTCAAAAATTATGATACTGAACGTCAGATGAACAATTTTGATGAGTTTTCATCTGTTTTTCAAGTTAAAGCCCCAGGTGAAATAATTTACTTATAGGGTTGATTATTAGTAGGATTTCTGTTCCTATAGGGAAGCAGGCGAAGGTTTTACAAAGAAATGTTTAAGAAATATTTTTTAGAATTTTTTTCTACAAAGTGGTTGAAATCTCGACCAAAATCACAACTATTCCAGTTTTTTCATAATTCCAACTCCAGATCATTTCCGTTTTTTTAATCATTAGTTAACATTTTTTAGCTTGAAGTCGTTTACCATTTTCAGGCCATTTCCTATTTTCAGGCCATTTTCTATTTTCAAGGTGGGAATTTGATACCACTGATACTGACAATCTCCACACACTGCGATGACCTATAGTTCCCGGTCAGTTGTACTTCTCGATGAGCTATACATCCCCGTCAGTTGTATTTGCCGGTCCGCTTTACTTCCCGGTCAACTTTATTTCCTCGTCAGCTGTACTTCCCTGTCAGCTTTATTTCCCGGACTACACTTCCCGGTCAATTATATTTCCCAATTACTTACCGGACAGTTATATTTCCCTGTCAAATTTTACTTCCCGACAAAGATCACTTCCCTCTCAGCTATACTTCCGGGTAAACTTTACTTCACCGTCAGCTATACTGCCGGTCAGACATACTTCCCGATCAACTTTACTTCCCGGTCCGAGATATACTTCCCGGTGAGCTATACCTACCGGTCAACTTTATTTACCGATCAGTTATACTTTCCAGTCAGTTTGGAAAGTTCATTTACTTGAAAATGGTTATGCAAGGACCGAAACTTAAGTAGTACTAATAAAAATATTTTTGTACAATTTAAATGGTGTTTTGGAGCTTTTTCTTAAAACTATTCATCGAATTTAAATTAATTGTGCCGGTGTTCGAAGCTACAATTAGCAAAAGTTGATTGTGGAAAACTGATTTTTTTTTTTTCCAGTCAACTTTACTTCCCGGTCAATTATACTTCCCGATCAACTTTACTTCCCGGTCAGACATACTTCCCGGTCCGAGATATACTTCCCGATGAGCTATACCTACCGGTCAACTTTATTTACCGGTCAGTTATACTTTCCAGTCAGCTTTAATTCCCGGTCAGTTATACTTCCCGATCAACTTTACTTCCCGGTCAGACCTACTTCCCGATCAACTTTACTTCCCGGTCCGAGATATACCTCTCGGTGAGCTATACCTACCGGTCAACCTTATTTACCGGTCAGTTTTACTTTCCAGTCAACTTTACTTCCCGGTCAATTATACTTCCCGATCAACTTTACTTCCCGGTCAGACATACTTCCCGGTCCGAGATATACTTCCCGGTGAGCTATACCTACCGGTCAACTTTATTTACCGGTCAGTTATACTTTCCAGTCAGCTTTAATTCCCGGTCAGTTATACTTCCCGATCAACTTTACTTCCCGGTCAGACCTACTTCCCGATCAACTTTACTTCACGGTCCGAGATATACCTCTCGGTGAGCTATACCTACCGGTCAACCTTATTTACCGGTCAGTTTTACTTTCCAGTCAACTTTACTTCCCGGTCAGTTATACTTCCCGATCAACTTTACTTCCCGGTCAGACATAACTTCCCGATCAACTTTACTTTCCGGTCCGAGATAATTCCCGGCCATCTTTTTTTCCCGGGTCCCGGCCAACTTTACTTCCCGCTCTCATATACTTTCCTGTCAGTTATAATTCCTAGTTGGTTTTGTTTCGCATAGTTACTTTAAAACTTTAAAATTTTCAATTTGTCTTCCCGCTAGGCTAGATGCGTTTCCCGGTATCCAAGCTTTCGGACCAAAAATTTCCCGGTATCCTCGATACTGTGGATACCGACTATTTGCGGTCGCGTATCGCGCGCCCATGATTCGCTCTTTTATTTTGTAATATTCTCTTTTTTGGCTTAACGCTTCAAAAATGGAGATTCTCCTTTTACAATTATTTTCGTTTTAAAAATAAACCAGAAACTTACCAATTTTACCACCACAAATCGTTTTTATATACGAAAAATGCAGCAAACTTACCTGAAAGAAAGCAAAAATATGAACAAAATTGACAACAGGATATGGCAATTAAGATTTTTTTTTCAATAAGTAATGATTAGAAGACAATGAAATCACTACTGGCATATAAGTGCTAATGCACCCGTGTCTTTAAACTATTGCATATGCATATGTTTTCCCTAAAAAAGTTTTGTGGTGCAATCATTTCTCTGAGTCAATGTACTTCTCATGACTAGTCGCGATGATTTCTTGTATTTCCGTCCACATACATTTTCAATCGACTCTGAATGACAACACTTTGCAAGCGGCTGTTATCAACTAAGGAACAAAGAGCTTTAGATAAGTTTTCAGAAATAAGTTCGTTGAATTTTACGTGAAAGAATCTCAAACACATATTTTACATACGAACCTAAGCACATTATTCATTGATAAATGAAGTAATAAAGGCGTAACTTTCACAAACTCATCTCCGAAGAATGAAAAATAAATTTTCAACTTCTCTTCAGTTAGTTAATAATAAAGCAGTTCATTCCGGTGATTATGAAAACGTACATCTCTTTTGCGAAAACTTTATCGTTTCAACATTAATCCAAAGTTATTCTAGAACCACAATCACGCAACGTTCTTTGTTAACCGCACGAACGTCAACTCTTATAGGCAACCAAGTATCTATTCATTAAAAGTCCAAGACAGGAATAAGAATCGAATAATTTAATAATAGAGTAGTTTGTAAACAAAGTCTTGCACAAATTCCAGATTCCTTTGCTGTATGGTGTGCAAAATAAAATATTTTCATTTCAAAAAATTAAAAGAAAATATTAAGCCAAAGTGCACCACAACTAAAAGCATTCCTCATCTACCTATCAATCCAATGTAGATATTTATCAAAGATATCGTTTTTCCTAATACAAAGAATTCAATAAACAAGTGATGGACGATATTCTGAAATATCTAATTCAGTTCAGTTCAAATGTACCAAAAAGTTTTCTTCGTTTATAATTGAATAGAACTTGTTTTACTTACCGTATACCTTCAATTCAAAAGAAAACCAGGAACTACCAAATTTGGAAGAAGTTCATGTTCATTTTTGGTATGAATGGAATATGTTATTATACTCTATTTGTTACAATATGTATATACTACATATTTGTGGTATACATTTTTGTTAAGGTCGAATCAGTGGTGGAGTTATGTTAGTTATGCAGACAAACGAAATCGTCGTTGGGGGTAAATTAAGCGAAAGAATTTCCTGATTTCTTATATGAAACATATGCAAGTGAATTTGAGCCTAGTTAACGATTCTCCAAATCGCAGAAAACCTTAAAAGTCGTTAAAACCTACACTCGTGCTCATATACATTTCTATTAATCCCAGGTTTCTGCTTGGTGTGATTTAAAGTACTTAGAATTATAGTAACACTTAAGATCTGAGGCTAAGACTTTGAGAAAAAAGTGAGGGGAAAATTTTTGTCAATGGAAGAATGGGTCAGAGTGTTCTCCTTAGTGTTATATGCCGGCTTTAATCTTGGCTGATGCTATTCGCCCGCGCGGGCGATTAGTCAGCCCTATGGGGTAAAGATTATCCGCCCACGCGGGCGATTAGCCAGCCCTATGGGGAGAGGCTATCCGCCCGCGCGGGCAATTAGCCAGCCCTATGGGGGCTGACTTAAATAATTAACAAACTAATTACGAAGAGCTCGAATCGTTCATTCCCACTAATATACATTGGATAGGGGAGTGTTAGCAACGTCTTCTTTTTAGCAGTAAGGACTTTTGAGATAATGGTTGTTGGTCGATCACGTATATTATCCATGGGGGAATTATCACCCGGACGAATGGGAAATTGATCAAACTCACCTCCGCTGGCAGCGCCATTAGATTGGATAGGGGAGTGTTAGCAACGCCTTCTTTTTAGCAGTAAAGGCTTTTGATGTTTTTTTTTCGAAATTTCCTCTTGTATTTGATTTTTTTTGGGCAGCGTAGCTTTTTTTGACCACTTTGACTGAGTCTGAACCACACAATCGATTTTCCCAAGTCAGTTGTCATTTTCTTCGTTAGGTAAATACCTTTCATTTGACACCTCACTGCCCCCATTACGACCACTACTGACCGAGATTTAGCTGAAGAAGTGCTCCCGTTATGGGCTGAATCGTCGAAAAATGTCCTATACCTCAGGAGTATGGAATTTTTGCGACCAACATTGTAAACCAGTTTTGTTGCCCTGCACCTCCGCTAACTATTGACGGTCAAAAATCAAGTCTACTTTGTCTAACAGTCAAAGTTTCCTAACAAAAAAGTGAGCATCCACTGAAATTTTAGCTGTTTTCGCTGTCTAGCTCCTTCGGATGAAGTCGGATGAAAAAATTTTCTTTTACAAAGTTGTTGGCAATCCAAACCTCTAAGACTTTTCTTCCCCGACCAAAACTCAAAACTCTGCAACTGCTCCGTAAGTAACTTTTGGAAAATTTCCAATTTTGAACCATTTTTGACCCAAAACTCCCAGAACAATATCACACACCGCACCAAATTTTCTCCACGTTTCAGACCATCACCAACAACATATAAAAAAGTATTTTTTTTTTTTGGTTTTCGGTGGTAAAATCGTTACCCACTGACAGACATTGAGTTTTTATAATAGGTGATAATTCGCTAATCGTCCGCGCGGGCGGATAGTCTCTCCCCCATAGGGCTGGCTAATCGCCCGCGCAGGCGGATAGTCTCACCCCCATAGGGCTGGCTTATCGCCCGCGCGGGCGAATAGTCTCCCCCTCCCCCCATAGGGCTGGCTAATCGCCCGCGCGGGCGAATACTCCTTCCGTTTAATCTTCAGCTCAAAAAAATTTGGAAACATTTTCGCTAATGGAAGTGATCACCAATTTGATAAAATAAATCGATGGCGCACATTTCGAGTGACTGATTAGCTCGCTAAAATTCATTTTGCTATTTCGTTAAGTTGCCAAATTATTCGATTCGATATTTTTTATTAACATTTTTTTACTTTTATGTTGTTAAACAAATTCGAAGAACAAACTAATAAGAAGGTCAATTTTTTTGGGTTTTTTACATATTTATCCAATGCGCAACAACTTTTACAATCCAAATGATGTTCAGTTTACCCACTACCTTTACTTCACATAACGTTTTTGATCGGTACGTGTTACGTGAAAAAATCGTATACGTGAGTTGCATTTGATTTGCAAATGTGAATCACGTGCAAATCACTTCGATGATTCACTGAATCAAAATGCGTCCGTCTTTAGTCTAAAATTGTTTATATTTTGCTTTTGTAGAAAGTCTAATTTCAACCTCATTTTTCTTTTTTGCTTGGTTCTTACTTTTAAAGTTTTTTGGCGAAGTTAGCGGTCGCCAATTCATCTATCATTGTTAGCGTGTTAATTTATTGGTAGAGCTTACACCGCTTGCACTCAAGTACGGTGCAAATAGTGTCAGTATTATTGTATATACTGGGGTTTCTATAAGAAAGAGCGAAAAATAAAAATTGACGAACAAAAGCAGTCATGAAAAAAAGCTTTTCGCTCTTTCTATATCCACCCATTTCGGGTGCCAATTACATTTGCACTCTGGTAAAATCTGTGTTGAAGCAAATAAGACTGATAAGTCTAGAATGAATGTCAAACAGAAATGTACGAGTCTCATCTAATGTTTATTCATTTTTTATTGATTGACAGAAATTGAGAACATTTGTTATGATTGACATTCAACTAATTCGTGGTCGTCATGTTTAATGCTTTGCATACAATAATGAAAATCACTTTGTTTTGAAACAACACTTAGTGAGAGTACGATTTTAAAACATCCATTCAATGATTTTTTATTTGAAACTACCTACTTAACAACAAATTTTGAGATAGTTTTAAATAAAGTTTGATGTTAAGAAAAGTACATAGATCTAGCTATTTATCCTTCGCTTCGCATGTAAAAACAGTTGTTGCAGTTAAATTAATTATTTTACACGCGCCAAGATACACCGTACGTTACGCGCCAAAAGTTATTTGAAATAATTTTTTTTTTTTTCGACATTTTTTATTTCTCAATTTCATTATTACACATTTATTTATTTATTTATTTATTTGAAATAATTGTTTTTCAGGTTTTCCACTATTCCACCTTTCTAATGTAAGCCGAAGAAAATATATTGAATCACGTGGTCCCAAAAAGTATCTTCCCATAAGTATATGATCCTTACTTTCTGAACTGTTAGTTAAAATTAGGGCTTACGAACAAATGCCGAAGTAAATTTGGGTGACCGGTGAAGAATAATTCTTATCCATTAAAAATACAGGAACTGCTTAAAGTGGGGTAGACATCCTGGATGTAATAAATGTTACATGAACTACTGCGCATTGAGAAATCAGTTCAGTGCCGCTCAATCACGCGCATACGACTCGTACGTGAAGAAAACTGAGGAGAACTTGATATCACTCCCATCTGGTCATATGTGAATGATATGAAAAAATCGGTTGGTCATCCGAATATGATGTACTGAGGTGAGAATTGTATCACGACGATGCAGGGTAAGTTCGACCTGTTTGCAGGATTTTTTAAGGACGTTTTTGTCAACAATTGCTGTACAGAAAATAAAAAATATGGGTTAGCTGAATGCGTGGATATTGGGTCGATATCTCTGAGCGAAGAGCAGATTTTCAATGCTCTGGACCATATATAGACACGTCGAAAGGTGACGGGCAAGACAACATTTCACCAATCTTGGTGAAAAATTGTTCTCAATCACTAGTTACACCATTGTGTCACATTTACAACTTGTCTTTGTCCACCACTTTTCCCAGTCGGTGGAAAGAATCGTAAGTGGTTCCAATTTTTAAGATGTAGAATGCTATAGGGGTGTTGCAATTTTGCCCACATTCGGCAAACTATTCGAGTCCATAGTCTGTGGGCTGCTTACGGAAAAATTCAAAAAAGTGATTTCAGTAAAACAACATGGCTTTATGAAAGGTCGATCAACTTCTACGAATCTAGTCGACTTTGTGAACGACGCTATCCGAATAGTCGAATAGTGTAATCAATTAGAAGAGTGTGCCACAATTAAAAGGTGCTTTAAATGTTGTGGTTTTAATCATAATTCATCGGACTGCAAAAATAGAATGGCGTGCATTAAATGTGGAAATGAGCATATTAAAAAGGACTGCGAATCAGACATAACAAGATGCATAAACTGTATGTCTGTTAACAAAAAATTCAAAACGCAATTCGATACGGCACATCCAGCATATAGCAAAACGTGCCCGGTATATTTAAAACAAGTGAAGCGTTCTACAGAGCGAGAAAATGAATCGTTGTAGCAATTAGAGAAGTTGAGATCAGAAAAATGCAACAAATGTGTTTATTTGAATGTGTACGGACTGACAACTAATTACGATAAAATTGAACGAATGATAACAAACAAGATGCCGTGGATAGTTTTAATGAGTGAGACACACCTGACGAGTGAAATAAACAACAGCGAAGTAAACATAAAAGGTTACAAGTTAATAAGATGTGACTCTCATTCAAATAAAACTGGTGGTGTGGCAATTTACATTAAAAGTGGAATAAAATATTCGATTATTAAGAGTGAAATTTATAAAAAAAATGTTTGGTCATTGATGATAAATGTAAAGTGCTCGATCATGAACGGTGATTTCACGGTTTTTTACCACTCACCATGCTCCCGGGTGGTGAAGTACGATGAATTTTTGAATTATTTTGAAATGTGGTGCGAAGATACAATAAATCACGATAATAATAGCCTAATATGCGGTGACTTTAACATTGATTTACTTAAAGCATCAACGCATAGTGAATGTGTGAATAAGATTATACAAAACATGGGAATGAAGCAACTTGTGATGAAACCTACGAGGATAACGAATAGATCGAGGACGTTGATAGACTATGTGATTTCCAACATGGTCAACTTGAATGTAGAAGTGTTATTAGACGATAAAATAAGCGATCATTCAACCATTACTTTCGAAGTGAAAAGTGAAGTGAAAAATAAAGTTAAAAAACATACGATGCTAAGTGGTTATACAAAGGAAAAATTTATAAAAAATTTAACGAATGTGGACTGGTCTAACGCAATTGGTATGACCGTTGATGACAAAGCCAATTTCCTAACAGACAACCTGAATGAGTGTATAAGTGATTTTGTGAAAGTGAAAACGATAAATAAAGAAGATAAAGTCTGGTACTCGCCCAGCTTACTTAAACAGAGACAAGAAGCGACTGAAGCGTATAAAACAGCGTACTTCACAGACAACCCACTGGACTGGTCAGATTGTAAAAGGGTGAGTAAACTTTACACTTCCAACGTAAAAAAAGCCAAAAATGATTATTATCACAACCTGTTATTTGAAGCTGGAAATGACCAGAGGAAAGTGTGGAAGGTGCTAAAGTCTATTATAAATGGAGTTGAAGAGACTATTGACATTGTTGAATTTAATGGTGAATTGAAAAGGAAAGACATTGACATAGCAGAATCATTTAACAGTTATTTTATTGACAGTATAAGCGACATTAATTCCAGTATCCCAATTGAATCTGACGATTGTGAAATAGTGACTGATATAAAAAGTGAATGTAAATTTGATATCGTAAATGTTGAGAAAATAGAGTGTTATTTGAAAAATATAAAGTCTAATGGGGATCCGGAATTCTTGTCGAAACGAGTTTTATTAGACGCATTACCGCTTGTTGGCGGCCTTTTTTCTGATGTCATTAACTCATCAATGGAATTCTCATTTTGTCCAAGCAAATGGAAAAAGGCTTTAGTGTCACCTATACCTAAAATTCACGGAACAGTAAAATGCGATCAGTTCAGGCCCGTCAACACCTTACCAACGTATGAAAAAGTACTTGAAGACTCAATAAAAGAATTCCTGGAAGAACATGTGGAAAGCAATGGAATAATTATTGAAGAGCAATCTGGATTTCGTGCAAGGCATTCGTGTGAGACCGCACTGAACATTATTCTATTTAAATGGAAAGTGGAAATAGGGAAGGGAAAAATGGTTGTGGCAGTTTTCCTAGACCTAAAACGTGCATTCGAGACTGTAGACAGGAAGAGGCTCATACGGAAGTTGGAACGAATGGGGATCAAAGGACGTGAATTGGATTGGATCAAAATTTACCTGGCGCAACGGACACAATCAACAAAATTTGGTGAGGCAAAGTCATCGGAATTGGCAGTGGAAATAGGCCTTCCCCAAGGGTCCAAATTAGCAGCTTTATTATTTTTGCTCTACGTCAACGACATCAAATCCTGCCTTTGTCATCTAATGATCAAGCTATTTGCAGATGATACGTTGTTGTATTACAGCGGTGACAATATGAAAGACATTGAGACGAAAGTGAATCAGGACCTTGATCGAATCAATAAATGGCTCAATGCTAACAAGCTGAAGCTAAATTTGCAAAAAACTAAATTTATGGTGATTTCAAAATATGACAATTGTGACTGTGATATAGATGTTAAAATGAACGATGAATCGATAGACAGGGTTTTTAAAATGAAGTACCTAGGTATGATGATAAAGTATAATCTTCAAATGGATGATCATCACGAGTACATGAGTAAAAAGATAGCCAAAAAAATTGGATTTTTCGCGCGCATTAGCAACAAGTTAACAATAGAAAGCCGAGTGAAAGTGTATAAATCGATAATCGCCCCTCATTTCGAATATTGCTCATCAATACTGTCAACGTTCAACGTGGGAGAATTCGATCAATTGCAAAAGCTACAGAACCGAGCGATGAGAATTATATTAAGGTGTAAAGGAGACACGAGTATTAACTTGATGCTAGAGACGCTGAAGTGGATGAACGTAAAACAAAGAATTATGTTCAGGACTATGATTGTGGTATTCCAGATTAAGAACGGACTGTTACCAAGTTATATGTCAAACGAAGTAACATATGTCCGAGACACAAATCCATACAATGTTCGTAATGCAACCGATTTCCGGCCAGAAAAAGACGCGAGGAACTCAATATTCTACGATGGATTCAAAATGTTCAACGAGCTGCCGAAAGCAATAAAAGTGGAAAACGATTTTAATATTTTTAAAAGACTTCTAGGTGAACATTTGAAAAATGAGTTTTTAATTAGTTAAACGATAAAGTGAAATTTTAAAATTTTGTGGACTTTAAGGAATTTAAAAATTAAAATTGGAAATTTAAACGATTTTAAAAATAACCAACGGAATTTAAGGAATTAAAAAAGGAAATTTAAAAATGAAATTTAAACAATTCTGAAAAGAAGCGAGAAAGATGAAAATTGTTAATTGTAAAAAAAAAAAAAAAAAAGGTTTATAGCAATGCTAAATAAATTGAACACATACATACGTTATTTATACCGACGTATGCAAGGCATTTGATAGAGTGAAACATGCCTCTCTTCTGTGTATACTAGAAGAACTTGGCATGCACTCAGAGCTATTGAATTGGACGCGATCATATCTGCAAGGACACACACAATATGTTAAAATGATGGGATGGAAATCCAGTCCGTTTCTAGTAACTTATGGTGTTCCACAAGAGAGCCTTCTAGGCCCGTTATTGTTCGTTATTTTCATAAATGACGCCATTAGAGAAGAAGCAGAAGGATTTGTTCTCTTTGAATAGGTGGTTTGAATTGAATGCGCTAGAACTCAATGTTGACAAGTGCGTCGCAATGTCGTTCTACAGAAAACGGAATCCGACACGTTTCACATACGGTGTGGCTGGAACAATACTCAAAAGAGCTACCGAAATACGCGACCTGGGAGTAACTCTAACGGAGGGTCCATCATTCAACAAGCACATTGATAATATTGTGGCTAAAGCATACTCGATGGTCGGCTTCATGAAACGTATTTTTAAGGACTTTCGCAATGTGGCCGCGCTTAAGAGCATCTATTTTGCACTTGTTAGATCACACCTCGAGTACGCTTCGGTTGTATGGTCACCATACTACCAAGACCAAAGTGATAAGATAGAGTCAATCCAAAAACATTTTTTGACATATGTGTTGAGAAGAACTATCCGCCGCGATGAGAATTTTCGCCTACCATCGTACTTCAGTAGATGCAACGATATACAAACTGAGTCATTATCACGTAGACGAATCAATTTGGCTGCGATGTTCGTTTTTGATGTTCTTAGGGGTCGCGTGGACTCACCAAATTTACGTTCGAAATTAATGGTATGTTCGAATGGGTTAACCACATCTCTATTTGATCTATCTTGTGTCCAACTAATGCTATTCAAATATTTTCATCTGTTTCCTTTTCATATTATCATCTATCACGACTAATGACACTGTGATCATGACGACGTTACCGAACGCTGCTGGTCTGCGGATGCGATGACGAGGCAAAGTTGTTTGACGCTCCGACGGGTCGACTGGGCGGAAAACATACAGGAGGAGAATCATAACATTGTGCAACGTTTCGTTTTAACTCGTTTCACCATAAAACCGAGTTGTACATGCACAAAATACAAGTGAATACGTGAAAAAGGAGATAAAAGAGAAATAAAGAAGTTGCACAAGCTTATGATTCTCTCTCTGTACTTCCGGGCTGCCGAATATTTTAAATTAAGTTGTAGTTATTTACATTGATAAAAGCCAGTAAGCTTTTAGAGCTGTTGTCCAGAAATAAATAAAAAAACGAGGGGTAAACGACTCCCAAAAATGGTGTGTCATTTCAAAGATTTTCCGGTGCATCCAGGATTTTTCTTAATCTCAAAAGATTTTAAAGATTTTCTTAAGATTTCAAAGAATTTTTAAAGATATTATCTATCTAGAGCAATAATCTCGTACTTAATTCCCTAGGGCAAAACTGTTTAACTCGATATATTGCTCTCGACAGATAAAACTATATATGCACCGCTGTCCAGGATGGTTTATTTTGACGATTTGGATTATTTCCCACGCCTTCGGCTCGGCAAATAACCTCCAAACCGTCAAAATAGAGCATCCTGGACGGCGGTACATAATGTACTATTAAAGATTTTTCAAGATTTTCCGGAGCAATTTGGGATTTTTTGGGAGCCTGTGCCACGATTTTCCGAAGTCGTTTACCCCTCGCCTAAAGAAGACGTGCTCACCGGAAACTTACTTTGGTTAAAATGACAACATTTTTCGGCGTCGCTCTTTTTCTGGCGTGAGTTTTTCATTAAATATTTCTAGTCCTTCGGCTACACAGACCGATTTTTTTTTTTTTTTCGGAGTAGGCACATTTTTTTGCTTTTTTTCTGGGTCTGCTTTGAATTTCTCAACGAATTTAAAGAGTTTATCAATATTTAACGTTGACGTATTGCACTTCATGAACGGGTGCCATGAAAATGAAATGAATGACGGACAAGGCGGCAGCAAAATCTATCACGACAATCAAGCACTAATTTCGTTCAATATATCAGAGTAAATAGCAAGCCGTGGGGAGTGATGCATTTATTATTAAGACTAACACCTATCTATATGTTGCAAATGTGCAAATTTCTAAACTAAACTTCTTGGTGGTTTTATTAGAGAAACGTATAAATTAAACATTTTCACTTCAGTGCTTGAGTAAACAACAAAAACCGAATCTGTTAATTAAACCAGATAAGAGTTCAATATTCAGTTGAACTTTGATTTGCAAACGATTTGCCAGAATTGATTACAAATTGCACATGGAAACCGTAACAAATGCTTCTTGGATATGTTACAGCCAGTCGAATAGAATATTTCTTTTTCATTAGTCAAACACCATGCG
The DNA here is from genome assembly GCA_029228625.1 of Pseudolycoriella hygida. NCBI lineage: Eukaryota > Metazoa > Arthropoda > Insecta > Diptera > Sciaridae > Pseudolycoriella > Pseudolycoriella hygida. The sequence goes on from CM055406.1 coordinate 126,065,690, forward strand.
TTCGTAGGTGTATGATGATAAAATCGCTATGGGAGTCGAATAACATTTGAACTTTTGGTGTAGGCACCAATTTGGATGCATAGAGAAATATGCGGAAGATATCATTTTACCAACACTGACCGATTTATCCGATTTAAGAAAATGGTATTTCACAAAACGAGATACACAATTTTCTTGTTACGGTTTTTTTTATCCTCTTGTGCTGTTGCGTTCGAGTTCACGATATAGCTGATAGACATGATGGAGCTTACATGCGTTACGACGAAGATCGAAGTTGGTAATAGTACTGTTCCCATATACGTAAAGCAATATTGTGCATTCATATCGAATGGAGCAGAAAAAAAAAACACCTTTTCGTATGAGAAATCAGTTATTATTTAATGTACATCGCGTACATATACATGATTTACGCTGAAGAATTTCTGTAAATCGTACAGAGAAATCCACGACGCACTCTTCGACAATTTCGTTAACGAAAACAAAACTACTTCTAGAAATGGAAAAACCGCATACCAGCGAAAAGAATCAACAATGTTGATTCAACACCAACATTAATTCTCTTACTTATGAATCAATCAATAACGGAAGAGTTACTGTTTCGCATAGAAAATCAATGTAACAAGAATATAGCCGTTTAACCACAACCGGGTCTTAAATCGGAATTTACTACGATGAACGTCACACATGAATAAGAATGCTGTTCTGTGTTTCACTTCATTTAGGTACTTTAGGGTGTTCTGGAAACAAGTGGCGCAATACATTAAAATTCAGTCAGATTTTGAGAATGGGGTGGAGAAATCTGCTGGTGAATTAATTTCTTATCTAACAAAGCTTAACAATTAATCATTCCTTCGTTATTAAAAGCAGCAACTTTTCGCAAGATATAACTTCAAGTTAGATTTCAAAAGAATAGGGGTAGCTCGTCATTGTCTGTAAAAATCTGGGGCAATCATATATTGAGTGTAAGTCAGATATCTCCGATAGCTTTACATTCTTTAGGTGTCTAGTGTGTACAGGCCACCTGCTTTTAAACGCCCTTACCACTTCCTAAAGCAACATGGGTCTCGATCCCGCAACATGGGTCTCGATCCCATTTCTTGCAATATATCAAAACAAAAATAAAATATGAAACTTGACAAATTTTCAAAATGGTTTCAACTTAATTTAGGCTCTTTCATTCGAGTCCTCTGTTTCAAGGAAAAATATTTGAAGGGACCCGTACGTATCAGAATAGATGTGGCAAACAGAGTTGATGTTACGAAAAGACTCGAACGTATCTAAGCAAATATTGTCTTAACTCTTAAGTGTGTGAAATTACGTCCACATTAAGTTGTATTGGAAATTACCGATAGGGCAATATTGACAAACCCGTCCGAAGAAACGGTGTAAGCCTCCCCGAAAGCACAAAATTGATCTCCAAATAGACAAAAATTTTCACTTCAACTTTCTCAACAACATAGCAAAAGACAACTTTTTTTGTTAAGGGCGGACTTTAGGACCGACCTAGGGCCATAAGGAAATGCCTCTGACACATACTTCCATAGACAAAAATGCTTCCCTCAATCGACTCTGCAATATGACAAAAACATTTTTTTTTGGCTTAGGGCGGACCCTAGCACCGACCAGAGGCCCACTTGAGCCCCAAGCACAGTCCCAAATTTGCTTATGAATATAATTCGGTACACGGTTACCTCTCAAATAGAAAAAGAATCAACAAAATCGGTTAGGATTTGCCCGATTTATGTAAACAAAAACTGAGTCCAAGGGCATCTTATCAAAAAACTTTCTTCCATAAAATGTGGGACATTCCTAGACCTTTCGATTGAAATTTCTTTTTTGAAAATCGGAAGAGATTTATACTCGAGTTATGTACAAAAAAATGTAGTGCCCTAACAGAGATTCGTTTTTAGTGCCCTAGCTAAATCCAAGGGCTCAAAATCAAAAAAGTTTCTACTACAAATTATGGGCCATGCCCAGATCTTTCAAACAGAAGAAACTTTATGACAATCGGAATAGATTTACTCGAATTATGTACAAAAAACACGTATCGTTTTAGTGCCCTAGCTAAGTCCAAGGACTCAAATTTAAAAAAGTTTCTTCCATAAATTGTGAGCCATGCCCAAACATTTCAAACAAAAAAAATGTATGAAAATCTGAAAATATTTACTCGAGTTATGAACAAAAGACTAAAAACCACTTAAACGGCCCTAGCTCGGCGGCCCTTGGACCGACAGTGCCCAGATTCAATCCCATAAAAGATTTTTTCAGGGAAAAAAAAGTTTTTGAACATCGGTTGAGTTTTACTCGAGTTGTCGTGTTGACGGACGGACGGACATTTTTTTTATTGCTGATCCAAGGACCACGATCGTGGCTCCCCCCCCCCCCCTACTCCCGGGTCGAAGTTCGACTGGTTGCAAACGTCGTGGTAAACGCAATAGACCCCTTTTCGAAGAATTTCGTTCTTCCTACTGGTCTAAAAACCAGGAGAAAATCAGCGAAGATTTTCAACGAAATTCGGCGAAAACAATAAAATTAGCGACAAAATCTAAACCAGGGATTCTCGGCGGTATTTTGTTTAATTTTGTCGCTAATTTTATTTTTTTCGACGAGTTTTGTTGAAAATCTTCTCTGAATTTCTCCACATGTTTTTCTTTCGACGGACGGCAGAGATAAGAAAGAATCTTTTTCGATGTCTTTATTGGATATATCTTCGGAAGTTCTGGTCCGATATTGCTCATCTTTGAAAGAAATCACCTGACCTGTTGACTTGTATGCATAGAAGAGACAGAGACATCTCCACCATTTTGTTCGAAGTGTATGTTTTTTTCGTTCCAAATAATAAATCAGAAAGGGAATACGTGGAGTTGATATAGATCCTTTGGTAATTATGCAAATCATGGGTACCTCAAAATCTAACAAGAAAAATGTTTTCATCAAAGTTACCTACAATTTTGTAAATCTTTAAGTGTTAAAACAGACAAATTTTGTTCGAGATATGAAAATGTGCTAATCCAATTATCGAATATTAGGTTCCTATTTTTAGAAATGCCTTGATCTCATGTGAGCGAATGCTCGTTTCTCTGATCTCTGCTTAGTTTTGTTTTTTCGATTCTCAACAGAACAATCTACGATTGCAATCTCCCAATACGATGGGATGGGATGGCATAGTGGTGAACGCGCTTGCCTTCCACTCAGAAAACCCTCCGGGATCCTCGGGATGTATAGGATTTTTCTGTAATGTACTATCAATATGGAACGCGTCCCTAGGCCTACCCAAGCCTCAGAATCTGGGTAGTTTCGGTATTCGATGCCTGAAACGAGAAATTAGGCACAAAAATGTGTGACGTCACTCACACATTGAGAAAGGTGAATTATGTGCACTATGACCATGACACCTGGTGCCATCTTGTAGATCTTGTGGATCGCACAAAAATAAGAACATTATCACTTCGGCTCGTCCAACCTATTACCTGGTAACCTCTCGATGAGAATGCATCGTAAATATCAAATATAACAGTTGAAATATACAAGTAGTTCTTAAGAATGTATTGTAAATAATATGAAAAATGTATGTAACAAAATGTAAGATGTTAGATGTGAAAAAGCCATACGATCCAATAAATAAATCTCTCAATACAAAAATATTGAGCAAATGTCATCATAATTTGACATTTCGTCACCATATAAAATGCATAGAAAAATTGTTCCACCAACCGAAAAACAAAAGGTTTCCGATCCCTGATCAAGATTGTATATGCGCGTAACTTGATCCGAGACGATTTAGGGGTAGCTGAAAAGCGTTAAAGTCAAAAATTCGACGACTTTCAAAGGCACATATTCACTCAAGTAATGAGTGAATCTATCGGTTGTTGTGGTGTATTTGGAAGGTCTTAGGACACCCTTAAATTTGACATAGAAAATTTAGACAAGGCAGTGTTTTCGTCTATATGTCCCACATGATTGAAATTCATGAGAAAATTGCTCCACTTTAATAATGTGGGACATATGGACCAAAACACTCTCTGGTCTACTTTTTTTATGCCGATTTTAAGGGTGTACTAAGACCTTTCGATTGCACCACAACAACCGATGGATTCTCTCATTACTTGAGTAAATATGTGCCTTTGAAAGTCATTCAATTTTTTACTTTAACGCTTTTGAGCTACCCCTAAATCGTCTCGGATCAAGTAACGCCCAAATACAATCTTGATCAGGGATCAAAAACCTTTTGTTTTTCGGTTGGTGCCCCAAACTTTTCGACACTTTTGTATTTTGGACACCCCTACTGTAGATTTACATAGCAATACGAAAATGACAGATGCAAAATTTTTCGAATTTGCAAAAACCGAAATTCATTCATTCACACACTAAAATACGTGTAGAAAATCCTTTTGCACTCAAAAAAAGCAAATTGTTAAGAAAATCTTCAAATTCATTGAAAATCCTCAAAAAATCCTTTCAATTGTGTGAAAATCCTTGGAAATCAAAGGGAATCCTCCTTGCAAATCAAAGAAAATCCTTGAAAAACAAAAGAAAATCTCTAAAAGTCCCAGAAATCCTCAGAAATGGAAAAAGAATCGAAAAATCATTGGAAATCAAAAAAAATCCTTTCTTTAAGAAAATCCTTTTGCACTCAAAATGCACTATTATCTGCTCTCCGAGTGCTGAAAGCAATGTGCTAAGCAAGCTCCCGGTAATTGGGAATATCCCAACTCCTCTCAAGGCGTTGTGCGGTTGAGACTTCATTTTGGTACTCACGTAGATCTGAAATTTTAACTAATGTCGTGCGGTGGAATTTCAACACTAACACGAAGATTTAATGAATTAAAATATTCTAATGGTTAAGGTTTACCCCTAATGATTTACTCAATATTAAGTCACACAGCGATTATAATAAATTATCATAGATGTTGCTGCTGATTAAGTCTGAGCAGTTGAAACGAATGACATCAACTATTGAAACCTTGTGAAGAGGAATTGCATTTCTAATTATACTCTACGATTTTATAAAATTCCTCTAAACAATGCACAGTCCTCTGTTTCAAATATCTTGTTTCAACAGATTCAACGTTGCGTTGTAAGACATTTATGTTATAAGTTAATGACCAATCGATAATTCTCATTAATAACACAATTCACTATTATATGATGTGAGAGCATTTCCAATCAATTTCCTTTGGAAATAAGTAGTAAGTGTTTACATAAAATGTGCGTGGGAAATTTTTCTTCCATCTAAATGAGGCTAACGTTTTCTGCCTTTTAATGTGCGATACCACGTATGATATTAAACTATTGTAGCAAGACGTTATTTATGTATGGACGTAATATAAATGTTCTTAAAAATCGAAAAGACTTTATATAAACAATTATATTGACAATTTCAACGTCAACTCAACAGTTAGTATCGATGGTCGTTTGTGGAGAATATAATGCGGTTGCCGTAGGTGTTTTGTTGTTATTCCATTCATTTAAATGTAAAATGTTATCTTTGTCTGCAAGACAATCGTAAATGGTTGACATTAAGACACTCATTAGAGATGATCAGCAGAGGTCAGTCCTAATTTCCATTATTAGAAATTTATTTTTTAAGAGCATGGAAATAGACTAGTGTGCCGTCACTAGTCACGCCGCTCGTCGTCGAGAAAAGTCAAAAATACAATGCCGCCACCCGCCGCCTAAAGTTTAAAATTGCTGATTGCACCACCTACTGCCAATATCGGAAAAAAATCTTTGCAGCGTAACTGTTAAACTGATACAAAATTTCAATGGTTTCAACAGTTGAGAACAGGGCCTATTTTTGAGAATTTGAATTCTCGAATTTCTCAAATTTGTTAAACTTCTCGGATAAAATATAAGGTAAAATTACTGATTATTCTTTCAAGCCAAAGCAGTCCTCACAATTAAATTAATGTGATTCACTTGAATGCTATTCGTAATTCCACACAATTTCCTGAATCAAAAGGCTCAAGCGTACTGGTTGCATGAATAGATAGCACTTTATAGAAAAAGTAACAGAGGATACGCTCTTCCCTTGCCCACGCTGGACCACGTAAAATGAATAAGTAGAAGCAGAGACGCTGTTTCGACCTCGGGATGGCATTGGCGGTCCTATATCAGCGCGGTCTCATCATCATCAGTCAATTCCAATGTTCCCTTCATAAGACAGCCGTGAATTTGCAACGTTGAACGAGTTGCTGACAAATTCACTGAAAAATTGCGATCTGCTGATGGAAATTCTTGGACATTGATGAGAAGTTGCTAAGTATATTTTTAGCCCAAAAATTGCAGCAAAAACAACACAAACACCAAACGGACATCATACAAACATCATTTGCAAACAAAATTTAATTGAAAACATAACCAAAGACCCGTACGTATCAGAATAGATGTGACAAACGGAATAGATGTAGCAAATAGAACAAATCCTTTAAAGAGACTCGAACGTATCTTAATATAGTAATAAGCAAACAATCCAACGTTTTATGCTCTTTTATAACTATAAGAATTTCAAAACTCCATAGAAATTACCCAAAGGCCCTACCGAAGTACATCTCAGACCATTCAAATCTAGAAATGGTTATATCCAACGATTGGGCTATTTTCCCCTAAAACCCTGAAAAACGTGTTCTCTAAAATTTTGTTCTATACAACTTTGACTTTGGAAGCAACCTTTTACCTCTTACAGTTCAAGAGATATGGATCATCCCTCCCAATTCTAGAAGCGCTCATTTCCCAGGATTGTGGCATTTTTACCCAAAACCCTGAGACACGTGTTCGCTAAAATGTTATGCTCTACAGCTTTGCCTTTGGAAGCAATTTTGTACCTCTTATAGTTCTAGAGATATGGACCATCCCTCCCAATTCTAGAAGTGGTCATATCCCAGGATTGGGGAAATTCTACCCAAAACCTTGAGAAACGTATTCTCTAAAATTTTATTCTCTACAACTTTGCCTTCGGAAGCAACTTTCTACCTCTTATAGTTCTAGAGATATGGATCATCCCTCCCAATTCTAGAAGTGGTCATATCCCAGGATTGTGGCATTTTTACTCAAAAGCCTGAGACACGTGTTCTCTAAAATTTTATTTTCTACAACTTTGCCTATGGAAGCAACTTTCTAACTCTTATAGTTCTAGAGATATGGATCATCACTCTTAATTCTAGAAGTGGTCATATCCCAGGATTGAGGCATTTTTACCCAAAAGCCTGAAACACGTGTACCATAAAATTTCATTCTCTACAACTTTGTCTTTGACAGTGAATCTCCATATTGCATAGTTAAGGAAATAAACACGAAAAACTGTTTTCTTATATGGCCAAGAAACTCAATTTCGTCGATTCCATTGGTCAATTGGTCAACAATTTTTTCCAAGTTTCTGACATCAAATCCTTTCATTTGACACCATTTGCGAAAAAACTTCACCGACCCTCGAAAAACCATGTTTTTGGTCACTTCCTCGACCATATCTCCGGAAGTACTTGATCGATTTTGCTCATCTTCGAACTTGAATCATGGGAGGCATGTGTCTTTCAGAGAAAAAAAGTTTAGGGTGATCGGTTGAGCCTTTCGAAAAAAAAAGTGGAGACGGACGGACATTTTTTTTTATTGTTGATTCGTCATATTTAGACGATGATAAATGGCCTCAACTGCCACCTCGATGTACCCCATGTTACATTAAAATTGTTTGTAGTAAACGTATAGGACCTTCGTACTTCGTACGGGTCCAATAAGATCACAACTTACGCATTCATTGGAACGATCCTTTCATTCTCATTTTTCATCTTTCCAATTTCCATTTTTCACTTCATTCAATTTTCTTTTTTCTAATGAACTCAATAATCCGTAAATGAACGAACAAGAATTCTGATAATTAAAATTCTTTCGTCAATGATTCCTAGGTTTTTACGGATAATTTCTTCCTTGAAGGCTAGAAAATTCTTGAAAGCAGGTAAACTGCTGTTTCATTTTTATGTGGAATTCTTGAGTAGCAGGAGAACGTTCTGGTGAAAAGTTCTTTAAGGCAGGAAAATCCATTCAAAACTCAAAACCAGAATTCTCTGAAAGCAGCAACGTCACGAGAGCCAGGACGGATCCTAAAAACCGAAAGTCCCGCATTGAGGACAGGAAAATCTTGAAAACAGGCAATTCGATTCAAATTGTTTATAAGCTCACAAATTTTTGAAGGTAGGAAAACCGATTCAACTTTGAGTGCAACTCTTGAGAAGCTTGAAACTGGAAACTTAGGAAACTTCTCGATGGCAGGAAAATTTGAAATTGAGTTTTTGGGAGGCCGGAAAAACGATCATGTGGACAGGAACTTCGTGTTGAATTCTGAAAGGCAGGAAATCGATCCGATCTGAAGAATGGAATCTTGAGAACGTTCTCGCGTACTGGTAAAACTACAAGATTTTTGAAGGCAGGCGATCCGATTCAATTCAAATCTTGAGTCCCGGAATTTCACGTAACTCGTAATTTCTTAAAGCGGCTATTCTTCGGATCTGGTAATCTCAAGAAACACCTTGGCTTGTAGGCAGAAAAACCCTTGAAGGCGGGAAAGTTCTTGAAAGCAGGAAATTCTTGGAAGCTGGCAAACTTTGAGGTGATAAAAATGTTTTTCTTGTAAACTGCAAAACAATTGAATTTTTGACGAAATGTTCTCGTGAACAGGAAGATCCCGGTAAAACTGAAAATTCATTGAAGGCTAACAACTTTGAGAGCTGGTAGCCTCGTAATCATCAAGCTTTTGCTCCTCATGAAACTTGTGAGATTCTTGAAATTCCTGAAGAAGTAAACGTTCTCGTGGACAGGAAATCTTGATAAATTCTCCTAAGGCAAGAAAATCGTTCTCTGACCAGGAAATTTTGGTCAAACTGGAACATTCTTGGTGGCTTTTGAGGGTGGATATCTTCAGATCAGAAAAACCTGGAAACTTTTTTGTAGACTGGCAAACAAGGAAGGTAACCTCGTAATCTCTCGTCTGACGTAATTTGCATAAGAAACTTAGTGACGTCATTTGGAGAGAGAAAATATATGAAATTCTCTCTTAAAATGTCATCACAAAGTTTCTTATGCAAATTACGGTAGTCAGTCGTCAGGAAATCTGGGTGAAACTGAAGCAGAAAACGTAATTCACCTCCAAAGACTAACAAGAAGTGAAGAAGGCGATTATTTCTGAGTTTTAATTTCTTAAATTTCTCAAAAATTCCTTGAATATTTCTCGAATTTCTCAAATATTTCTCAAATTTCACGAATTTCTCAAAGTATTATCCAAAAATAGGCCCTGAGTTGAGAATGTGTTTACATAATGTGTTACGCCCTGCCCCCCACTTTTTATTTTGGATTATGTCTTCCTATGCGTGAATCCTGAGGCTCATATCTTTTGGCTACAGCCGTGGAGAACAAACTCAGACTCAAATATGGAATAAGTGTTGTCCGTGATCGCAAATTGACATGTTTGAACGGAAGACCTTTAACTTGTTCGCGAAGAGACTAGCTTCACCTATGAAAGGTAGGCCTTGCATGTCATTAATGAATAGCAGAAACACCAATGGTCTCAGCATGGTACCCTGCGGAACTACATATTCAGAGACGCGAAGCTGACTGAACAATGTTTTAATTAAAAGCTTCCCCTCAGTTTAAAAACAGTATACATTCTTGAATAGATAAGTTCGATTTTCTGCAATTATAATGAAGCACGTCACTGGTTTAATTTGTCGACACATAAATGAAAACTTATAAGTCTAAAATAAAACATTTTCCACAGAAGAAACCATCCCCGAAATTCTTAACCACTAATAATTCACCTGACTAAAGGAATACGCATTTACTATGAACAGCCCCACCGAAACAGCACAAAAAACAAACATCTAGTTATGTAATCAATTAAAATGTCAACAACTTTTACCTTTTACAAAAATCTCGGAAAATTGTCTCTAGTTTATCCTTTGCACCAATCGCTGTCTAAAGACTTGCCTCTATTGAAAAAAAGTAATGGGACGCTTTTCGACGAAAAGATCTATTCAATCGTTTAACTTTATTTTATGCTACCGAAACTGACGAATATTCTTGTAACATTTGAAATCTTAATGTTATACAACAAAGTCTTATGGCTTTACATTTATCATCACTGGCGAGAATATGTTTTACGCAACAAATGTTTGCGTGAATATTTTCGAGCTAAAGAATCGAAGAAAGTATGAAAAATAATGTAAAAATTGCCACGTTCTTGCGGGTCGGTATATTTGTTACGGTCAATTATACTTACACCATCCGCTTCGTGATAGACTACATTAAATGGTTGAAAAAAAATCGGTGATTTTCAGGTAGGTAGATAAATGATAAAACCTAATCTTAATGTGGCAGTTGGAAGTTCTTTATGTTCTTTGACTTACCGACACACCCCTCATTCAATAGCATAAAAGTCGATAAAGGTGAGATACCAAATGTATCCAATCAATTGAATTAAATAATAAAATTTTACGCTCTAAGCGTTTCGTGCATTTTTCAACAATTAAAGGGGGAACTTTTATGTTTATTTAATTGAAATTCGATCAAAATAATTGGCTTCAAATCAAATCAAAACTCACCAGACTTTCTCGTCGCACGGTGGCATATCCCACCTCCTGGTCACTAGACTCATCAAAACTAGACGAATCTGAGATTGGATTCATCTTTTTCCTTCTTATTTGCACTCGGTTCGCAACATCTTTACTACTGTCAACATTTTCTAATTCAGCTAATGGCAAGGCGTTATGATTAATATCTAACGTCGTTGTATCGAACTTATTGCTTTCAGGTACTACAGTAGAACTTTTGGTGCCGTTATCGTCATCTTGCACTCCTGCTACATTCAATTGAATCACCGTTGAACTGGGTCGATGAACGTCAACTGTAACGTTACTAGTAATCGGCACCGAACTGCATCTAACATTATCCGTTTCATCGACGTCATCATCGCCATCGTACAGACTCTCATCGGAGTCGTCAATGATCAGGCTACGTTTGTTTCGTTTTCGATCGAGTGATCGACTTCTTCGTTTCTTTAATTTTTTTCCATTCGATTCGGCTTTTTGTACCACTGATCCATTTTGTTTCTGTACAATATCGCCGTTTTGCTTTGATGCTATCGATCCATTTGGTGAAATTGCATTATCGATTGATTTGGACGATTTGTGGTTTTCGATTTCGTTGGCTGGCGATTTGGGATGCGGCACAAAATTGTAGACTACGGGAAATGTTGCTTTCCCGCCCCCTTTTTGCCATTGTTGGAATATTATGTAACTGGTGTCGGTATATCGAATTTTAGGCTGGAAAAATTAGATTTAAATCGAAATTGAGTTCTTTCTGATCAGAAAGTTTTACTTTGAATTGCCGCCGTATCGTTTGGTATTTCACTCTTTTTTATGAAACTTCAGTCAGTCACTCCGAATTGAAAGAATTGTTTAATAAAGTGACTATTCGCCTGCGTAGCCAGATGTATCTCGCGTAAATCTTAGCATCACAACTATTTGACGTGTTGTTAATATCACAAGGTAAGGGAAAGAGGCAAATGTCTATTCGTTCAATGAGATGGGATAGGGTCACGCCAGAAAAAACGGTCTCTTTTGCGCCGTCGCCTTCAACAGTTCTTTGGACACGGAAAATACAATTCCCGTGAAGTAACGCCAATGTCAAATCGCCAAGGTGTGAAGAAATGCCAAAAAAGAGAAGAAACGCCAAATTAATTTTTTTAGCTCTTGGCGTTTGTTCACACTTTGGCGATTTTTTTTGCGTTTCTTTACACTTTGGCGTTTCTTCACATTTTGGCGATTTTTTCTGAGGATTTAACAAATAATTACAAAATGGTGAATCACCAGAAAAAATCGCCAAAGTGTGAAGAAACGCAAAAAAAATCGACAAAAAAAAGAGAAGAAACGCCCAATTAATTTTTTTCAGCTCTTGACGTTATTTCACACTTTGACGATTTTTCTTGGCGTTTCTTCACACCTTGGCGATTTTTTTGGCGTTTCTTCAAACTTTGGCGGTTTTTTCTGGTGATTTATAATTTTGTAGTTATTTGTTAAATCATCAGAACAAATCGCCAAAATGTGAAGAAACACCAAGAAAACCGCCAAAGTGTGAAGATACGCCAAGAGCTGAAAAAAATAATTTGGCTTTTCTTCTCTTTTTTGGCGTTTTTTTTTTGACGTTTCTTTACACCTTCGCGATTTTTTTTTTGTCGTTTCTTCACATTTTGGCGATTTTTTCTGGTGATTTGCCATCTTGTAAATATTTGTTAAGTCATCAGAAAAAATCGCTAAAATGTGAAGAAACGCCAAAATTATTTTTCTTTCAGCTCTCGCCGTTTTTTACACTTTGGCGATTTTTTCTGATGATTTAGCAAATAATTACAAACCTATACCGCCAAACCACGAAATTTTTCTTTTTTGTTTGCGCCTGCTCAGTGCTCAGCAATTATTTTCTTGCTTCACGTGTTGCGAGTTCAAGACATAGTTCAGCCATTTTTTTTCGTTAGAAGATCAATTTCATTGTGATTTGTTCCATTAAAACAAAATTTTCTTTTATCTCAATATTTTACGAGTACAAACAAAGGATGCCAACATGAAAGTCCAAAGGTCGAAACGCGTTACATATTTTTGCTATTAAGGCACGACCGAGTAACGAGGTGGAAGATCGCTAGAATGAGAAGCTATTGATCGGCCTTGATTCTCCCTGGGACAAAGAAATTTATATTTAAAGTCGTTGCGAAACTTGAAGATCATTCAGGGGGAATCAAGTGAACATCGTCTCACTGCAAGAGTTCTCACGTTCAAGATCGCTGACATTGTGCACAGGCACCAACTCGTATGTGGAAGGCCAAGGTCAAGGTCAAAATTATCGTTGCACAGCAAGGCTGCAGAAACTCTTTCGATAGAAATTGCGGTCTGTCGTCAAAGGCTATTCTGTGGTTGTATGAGGCAGTAATTAGACATAGATCGAATCACAAGGGCGATTTAACGCTATATTTCCAAGTGGGGAAGACTGACTAGATTGCTTTTCAGCTGATCTATTATCTTATACACGGGCGGCTCCAAAACTTCCAATGGAGCAGGGACTGGAGGGTATGCTTCCAACAGAGAAGGAGGTGAGAGAAGTCTTCGCGGCCCTCACGGGCTCACTTCAACTTCAACTCAACTTCAAAAGGGAACACATGGGAAAAGTACTGTCATTTGCTCAGACAATGCGGAGATGATTAGGGCGCTTGTATCGCCTGTCGCGAGAGATTGCAACTTGACCCTGAACTTGATGGGTCTGAGCATCAGATAACTCTCGTCTGGGTACCTGGACAGTCGGGCGTGGAAGGAAATGAGAAGGCAGATGAGCTAGTTGAAACGAAGTACGAGCAAGTACGTGAAGGTACGCAAAATTAATTGCGATCTGAATTTAAATTTTGTTTGTTCAAATTTACTGTTCAATAAATATAAACAGCTGTAACAAAGAGAAACGGCAATTGTTAAATAGCGATCTGAACTGAAAAAATCATCTTGGCGTTTCATCTCTTTTTTTTCGATTTTTTTTTTTTTTTTTTGCGTTTCTTCACATTTTGACGATTTTTTCTGGTGATTCAAGAAATAACTACAAAATAATAAATCGCCAAAAAAATCGGCAAAGTGAGAAAAAACGCCAAAACAATTGCCAAGGTGTGAAGAAACGCCAAGAAAAATCGTCAAAGTGTGAAATAACGCCAAGAGCTGAAAAAAATTAATTTGGCGTTTCTTCTCTTTTTTGTCGACTTTTTTGGCGCTTCTTCACACTTTGGCGCTTCTTCACACTTTGGCGATTTGTTATTTTGTAGTTATTTCTTGGATCATCAGAAAAAATCGCCAAAACGTGATTTGACTTTGGCGTTACTTCACGGGAATGAAAAGACACTTCCCGATTGCTATACAAAAAGTACATTGCGATTGTTTCACCCTGTGCTAAATACGCGTTGCAATCAGAGACGTTAGCTGCTTAAAGATTAATAGCTCACGAGGGCTAAAGATTATTTACCTGCGCGTTCTTGATTCATCGTACGGTAATTTATCATAGAATATTAGAACAACATCCAATTGTCCGTAACATCGTCGTTCGAAAGAAAAATATTTCCGGCTTATTTAGTAAAGCATGGCTTAAGTTGATAAATGTCTTTATTAATTTTGACAGAGTGAGGTCCCATCGCAGTCAACATTTTCATTTACAATTTGGTTCTCACAATGGAATAACATCTCCGATAATAATATCCTCGAACATATGTGTACACATTTACCGAATGAGTAGGCAGACTACCACAGAGCAAACGTAAGCCCCCAAAAATTCACTTTATTTACCTGTAGTTTTTTTCCTTAATCATGTTAATTTCTATAAAGTGCTAAATTGAATCTTATTTTTATTAGGTGTCAGATTACACTCTCCGGAAATGACTCGTTACACATAAAACGCTTTTTTTACCCATGTGTTCTCAACTTTACCAAGATTTTTGTTTAAATATCTCTAAAAACAATGTTTATTTAAAGAAGAAATTCATATATGGTTTATGTTTATGAACAAGTGTAGACGCATAATGCAATATGAAAAAAGTGAGAAAATGCTTTCAACTTCAATGTTCAAGTTAAGTTTTACGGGCTATTGAATAACTTGTTTTTGTACTTATTTTAACATAAAATTTGTCAGAACAAAAAATTCAACTTAAATGTCATAACTTCACGATATGGAACTTCGTTCATATTTTCTTTATCTTACATTCTTGGAAAATTTTCGTTTTAAATGTTTCCTAATAATTTGAATATCAACAGTTAATGATCTACAGTGCAATTCGTTTTTTAATGGGTTAAGTCTGGGGTCAACGACCTGTCATGTTTGATAGGTAGAAATGCAAAATCAAGTTCTCGTAGTCGAAAATCTGAATTCGAAGGATATTGTTTTGGCGTCTTATCGTAAGTTATCCGAAACAGGCCTACGATCCTTTGGGAAAAGTTCGGGTTCTGAAAATTCATAAAAAGGTTTGGGCTCGGAGTTTTGTAAAATCTCTAAATAAGTGGAGGGTACGGGCTTTCTCTTAAGTTTAACAAAAAAGTTAAATTTCTAGATGCAACCAATCGAAAGAGTTAAATTTGTTTATTGAGATTGTTTGATATAGAATAAAAAAACGATGAAAGAAGAACAACAGTAAAAAATTCACGTAAAAGTCTTATCGTAAAATTTATAATTTGGGCAAACAAAAAACTGTTTTTCCAGTAGCAACTGTTCGGTTCAAGGTGAAAAAAAACGGTTCGGTTTTAGGTTCAAGGGAAAATGATGCAAAGGACCCGTACGTATCACAATAAGGTGGCAAACAGAATAGATGCTGCAAAAAGACTCGAACGTAAATATTGCCCTAACTCTTAAAGTGTATGAAATTACGTCCACATTAAATTGGATTGGAAATTGTCGAAGCAACGGCGCAAAAAACCTCCCCAAATCCCTAAGAAAGCCCAAAATTTAAAGAAAAAGTTTAAAAAAATTATCAAAACTTTTTTTGACACAAATTTTCAAAAAAAAAAACTGTACGAGGGCCTATCGTAGAACCGACCTAGAGCACTTAGAAGAGGCATCTGATCCATATTTACACGAACAAAAAAGTTCGCCTCTTTTTTCTCTACAACACTGCACAAAAAACTCATCTAATCATTAAAGAAATATTCACGAAAAACTACTAAATATCGGATAGGGTCGCGTAGGGTGATTTTTGCCCACACTAACGACTGGCAGTGCAGTTTACCATTGACTAGAGGTGAGCGGGTTACGCGAATGTACTAAAAAACCCGACCCGAACCCGAATCAATTTTATCGGGTTGACGGGTTACGGATTTTTCAAAATCGAATCGGGTCGGGTCGGGTTTTTGCAATTATTTGGCAAAAAACCCGGTAACTTTTGTAGTGACCGCAACTGCGTCACTCCAACAACAAATATTGTTCGTACATTTATCCGTAGATAATATCAGATTGTACAAACGACGATCATTCCATCGTCGACTAGTAATGTAACAACATCATTTACAATAAACATAATAAAATACAAAAGTGATTTTTATACTTCTACATTGGTGACCCCGACGACCGCAACTGCGTCACTTCACTTTTTTTGGTGAAATTATAGTAAATAGTGAGAAAGTTACGCGTGCTAGTATTGGTGTATTGAATAAATTAAATTAACATTTGTGCCATGCCGTATCACAATCTTTGTCCTTGGGTTAGTTTCTTTGCCGTTTTGATAAATAGTTTCTTGTATTTCTTGGATGATAGCCGCTATCATCCAAGAAATATAAGAAACTATATATGCCGTATCACAATTTTTCGAAATATTTCGACCGCACTAACAAACTTGAGACTGACAATTTTACGAGCAGTTAACCATTGAAATTTAAACTGTAAAAATGATATACTTTTCCGAACTTGTATCGAAATGAAATGCCCATTTCGATACAAGTAACAGAAAGTAGTCTCATGACTTAGATGGCTTTAGGTCAAAATAACTCCGGACGTAATAACACCGACAAAATAACCCTGGTCAAAATAATCCCCCCGGGCTTATTTTGTCCGGTTTTAGAGAAGCAGTTGAAGTCATTATTGCATTAAGAGAACATTGTATCGTGTTAGTGGGGCTCTGCCCCCTCACTCCTCGCCTGAGGTGAGCTTCAGTGCGCCAGCGGCGGGCTAGATTACGCCATGCAGGCGATTTTACGTTCATGGGGCTCTGCCTAAAACACCGCAAGGCTGCTCTGCCCCTTGGACCCCGCAACGGGGATATTCCCCCTTTGACCACCCCATTGGGAGAGGCTGCCGTCCCTCGACCCCGCTTTTTTATTAAATTCAGGAATGCGGCGCTGTTTCGCCATCATAACACAGTTGTTACGGTGACTGCATCCAGGGGTTATTTTGATCGATGTTATTTTGTCGGAGTTATTTTGTCCGGAGTTATTTTATCCAGTGGTTATTTCGCCCCCGAGTTATTTTGGCCGAACACCGACTTAGATAGTTTTGATGAATGTATGTCAGCGTAATGACATAGTGTATGATGGGATAGAATAATAGTAATATTTTTCGATATAACTTGATGGATAAAAGTTTTGTTTAAGAATTAATTGTTCGATTGTCATGTCAGTTAATTTATGCTTACCTCATTGTGATACGGACATTTCGCACAAAGTTGTACACCTCGTTACCGGGTTTTTGAAAATAGAATAGGGTCGGGTTCGGGTCGGGTCGGGTTCGGGTCGGGTCGGGTTTCAAAAAAAGGCCGACCCGCTCCGCTCACCTCTACCACTGACACAGTAAAAACTTCGGTAACAAAAGGACCTCTAAGAAAAAAGCTTACAAAAAATTGTGGAACTAGTAAAAAATGATCTAGTCTCTGACCCGGACGGGTTATAACGGCGGATTATAAAGATGAGCGGGTCGACCATTTTTCAAAACCCGACCCGGGCCGAACCCGACCCGATAAAATTTTTCGAAACCCGAAACCCGAATTGTTTCTAAACCCGACCTGGACTGAACCCGACCCGATTAAAATTTTCGAAACCCGAAACCCATTAACCCGAAAAAAACAATTCGGGTTCGGGTTCGGGTCGGGTTTTTCGAAGTTTCGGGCAACCCGCTTATCTCTAGCGGATTATTATTATTATTATTATTATTATTATTATTATTATTATTATTATTATTATTATTATTATATGAGTCAAAAAGTTCCACCAACTTAAAAAAACACGTTTTCGACCACTTTTTCATGACTCGTGCAAGACTACTTGCGTCATCTACTAATGAATCTTGAGAGTGGCTGCAGGTGGTCCCATCGAGTAATACAGGTTTGCTATTAGATAACAATTCCGCGAGAATTGCTGTTGGTCTTCGTTTAGGCTCTCAACTATGTGAGGAACATGAGTCCATTTGTGGCTTTATGGTTAAAAAGGACGGCTTGCATGGTTTGACTTGCAAGAAAAAAGCAGGGATAATTTCTAGGCACGACGAAGTCAATAAAATTATTTCTCATGCATTTTCTTCTGCAGGATTCCCAAATATAATACAACCACCAGGTATTTCCCGAGATGATGGCAAACGACCTGATGGTATGACCCTAATTCCGTGGAGTCAGGGAAAGTCTCTTCTCTGGGATGTGACTATTCGAGACACGTTAGCTCGATCATACGTCACTGAATCTTCTAGGAAAGCGCGTTCAATAGCCGACAACGCGGAGAGACATAAGCATAATCATTATATATCTTTAAAAGAAAATTATTTATTCACTCCTATTGCTTTTGAAACTTTAGGTTGCATGGGTCCAGAAACGAAGAAATTCATAGGCAAACTAGGGTCATTAATGAGAGCAGCTTCAAGGGAATCACGCTCGAAAGACTTCTTATTACAGAAGATTTCAATAGCTATTCAGAGAGGCAATGCGGCTTGCATCCTGGCAACATTAGGGAATAGTAGAGTAGATGAATTTTATTTATTGCAATTTGTTGTTGAAAAGATCGTTTTTTTACAGGCTGCGCCAATGTCAGCAGTCTTTTTTTTCGCTTTTACTTTTTCATTCCGTAACTTTGAGAGTTTTCCACCTATTTTGTCCAAATTCAATTCCGTCATCGTTTTTGTTCAATTATCTTTAGGGAAAAAGAAGCAGAATTTGAAAATCAGATAAGATTTACCGGATTTGTTTAGGAAAAACACGTTTTAGGGCTCTGGCTGAGTCCACAGGCTCAAAATCAAAAAATTTTCTTCCCTAAATTATCGGGCATGCCTAGAACTTTACGCGAATACAAAAGACCAAAAACAACTTAAACGGCCCTCGTTCGGCGGCCCTTGGACCGTCAGTGCCCAGATTCACTTCCATCAAAGATTTTACCTTTCAGAGAAAAAAAGTTTTTAAAAAACGGTTGAGTTTTACTCGACAAAACTTTTTTCCATTTTTCTCTTATTTAGACCTCGAAACGAAAAAGTAACCAACTGCCAGGTCGAAATTGGACTGGTTACAAACGTCGTGGTAAACGCAATAGACCCCTTTTCGAAGAACTTCGTTATTCGCACGAGTCTAAAAATCGGTTTGGTTCTTACAATTGCGGTTACGGCCTCCTTATGTTGAAAATTGAGTGTTTCAATAATAACAACAGTTCATTAGGTGTTGGGACTCATATACAAAAGGAAATACTAACTGGTTTATTGACTTTTTGACCGGATCAGTTAAAGGCTGACTTTGCAGTAGGCGCTGTTAAAGTTTTGCATTGACATTTTGACACTGCCTACAAGTGATCTTTTTAACACGCAAACAGATCAGTTCAGCAATCAATACTAATAGCAAGCGTGTCCTTATACTTTATCAATGAAATAACGCAGACAGATTAGCCCCAATTTTCGTTAAAAGATTCGTATAAAAAATTCGCTGATGATTTTAATTTTCTGCGCATAGAATATTAGACAAAGAAGTAATTAGAAAGAAAAAGCAGCGCTCGCCGCAGACCATGAAAATAAAAAGTTAGTTTGAAGAGGGACAATCCTCACTAAGACGGTTCAAGGAGGAAAATCCTCTTATTGGGTCGAAAGGGCAGAGCTCCATGTATTCAACGTAGTTCAGACATCCACGGGGGCACAAAGGGAAGGGGCAGGAATATGTATTTTGTAAATCAAATCATTGGTTAGCAAAACACAATGAAATCTTTTGAAATATCAGTCTTTTATTTTGTTTGAGCAATGGATTTGGTCCTAGAGCCGTTTACTGTCCGAGTCATATAAAATATCTTATACTACGACGGTGCGGCGGTACGTCGGGGTCACCAAATGAGGGGAACGAAATGAAACAATCGAGTCGATCAATAGATGAGTTTATTAATCGCGTAATTTGACCGGAGATGCTCGCGTTGAGACAACTCGTCGATGACTAGATTTGAATGACTGTGTGAATGATGAACATGCGAGAGGTGAGTGAAGACGGTTTCACATATAACAACTAATGTCAACACAGAATACAATTTTAGAAAACTTAACGAAACTGAGAATACAGTGTATTTCGCCTCCATACAAAATGTACAGAATAGAAGAATTAGAATTTTTTCTACTTTTGTATTTCATCTGTCAAAATTTTTCCGAACTTTCCGTTGCTGCGGTGCGCGTTTAAATTTTGTTCGTGCAACTTGTCAATATGTTTAATTTTAATTTAAATTAAAATTAAATTTAACATTTCGCTTCGTATTAAATAATTAATAAATAATTGTCAATGCGTTTTTCACGATTGAATAAAAATTTATAACCTCAAAATAGACGGAAAAAGAAAAAGTGACGAGGTCACGACGCCCATATGTGCGGAAACGTGCTGTGGTCGTAAATGTAAATGAATCAGATGCGATCACCCCAGAAAACGACTTAGATCTTGACACCGAAGTTGAAAAAGTTGCTGAAAAGTGAAATTCTTCTCAAAACAAATTGACACCAATTGTTGGTTTTCTCAAATAGCGGAATGCATATTACACATCTAACAATCGGATCGTTCAATATCGTTAAATTTCCCTGTCAAAGGAATTGTGAAAATCAAAGAATACAACGAAAGTAATTGCTAATGTGTAACCGCCTTGATGAACGATGTGGACGAACCGCCGCGCCGCAACGGCTATAACTTTATAAGCTGTATATTTGACGAAGTCGCGTTCGTTTCCTTGAGTCCTTCGATCAATAAAGTGTTTTTGGATGCTTGTAGTTGTAAAAGTGTAAATTTCGGGAAAATGAGAACAGTCGAACGGTTGATAAAGATTTGAATAACCAAAAAGCTTAACGTACGGACAATATATGCACTAGTTATAAACGTAAATTTTTATTTTGCGTATTAAAATCTTTCTCTTGTGTTAATCTCGTTGATGACATACGCGTAGGTCTTTTTTGAAAGTTGTGGATATTTTTGGCCACAAAATTAATCAAATTTTTTGTGGACTTTTTGCAAAATCGTTATTTTTTCTTTAAAATAATTTTGCATTGACTAAAAATAATTCATAAAAAATGCCTAACCTAATTAATGAAGACTTCACCATCGCTTCTAATCTGAATGACCTACAACATATCCACACATAATACGAATGAAAACATTTTTTTAAGATTTAATTAATCGTCCGAATCGTTTAAAAAGCTTTAATAAATTTAACAAATTTGTCGACCAGTTCTTTTATTTGTTTATACGATAAATCAGGGTCGAAAGTCAATTGAAAGATGCGATAAGCGAATGAGGAATTCTTCTGCCAAAAAAATATTGAAATCTTATCTGCACGAAAATGTAAATGTATTGCACGCAAATTGAATATTTTACCAAACAAATTCAAAATATTTCCTTTTTTCATTTAGAAAAAAAAAACACTTTGATTTGATGACCTCGCTGACAAATAAATTTAAAAATATTATAAGTGCGATACAAAATCCAATTCTGGGAAAATATAAAGCATTTATTTGCGTGTGAGAATGTTTGATCCGTGGAATCGCTTATAAGGAAGCAGTACGAGCCGGAGGTGAGTCAGTAATATATTTTTATCTATCTAGAACGATAATCTCGAACTTATTATAAAATATCAATTTAATTTAACTTTGTGATTGTAGAAAAATGTACACGATGTTATTCAAATTGAAATAAATAAATAAAATCGCTCAAGGGCAAATTTACTTATCTCCCTATCCCACAATTTTGGCAAGAAGGGCATAGTCTACTATTATCGACTGCGAGAACACACATCCGCACAAGGCGCAATGTATGCTCCAATCATGTGTGTGATTAACAAATTAGGGAAACTATTCGCATACATATTTTATTCGCACAGTAGCAGATACTAATTAAGAAGGGCTGTAGGACCGATTATCTCCAGTCAAAATATCCCCGGACAAAATGTCCCCAGACAAAATGTCCCCAGACAAAATATCCCCAGACAAAATATCCCCAGACAAAATATCCCCAGACAAAATATCCCACAAAAAACGGACAAAATATCCCCATATGTAATGTCTACTCAGCAATGGTGAATACAGGTAGGTGTTATTAATTAGATATTATATTGTGTGTTTGTAGGCTCTGCCTCCTCACCACCGCGGGCTTTTGTATGCCTTGCAGGTGGCTTTGCCCCTTAGACCCCGCAAGGAGGTATATTACCATCTTGGCCCCGCTTTTCGCGGGCTGCCGCCCCTCGACCCAGCTTTTTTGTTTTTGGTTGTTTATTTCAGATCTGCGGCGGTACCTACTTTACCTACTTTACATTGAATATTCCTAATTTTTTGAGTGTTGATATTTTGTCTGAGGGGATATTTTGTTTGGGGATATTTTGTCCTTTTTTTATGGAAAAATTTTGGTCTGGGGATATTTTGTCCACGGGGATATTTTTTTGGACATTCGGTCCTAACCTCATTGAGAAGAACTGTTCGCAACAATGGTGTGGACAGTATGTTAATCCTGACAGTAGAAATTGTTTCTTTTCAAGTTGAAGGAAATTTCAAGTCTTTTCTGTTCTAAAATCTAAGTCGTGGTCATAGTCTTTTTCCCAACAATTTGTACAAGAAGAAGCACAAGTTTATTATGACGATTTACGACCGAAACATATAAGACGACAACCGCTTTCAAAATATGAACTAACTGTAAAAAACAATTGTCTTGAAAGGCCTTCCTCAAACGTTTGTTCGGATGAGAATCGTAAAACGGGTCGTTTATAAATTATTAGTAGGTTAGGGTCAGCGGCGCCGACTTGTTTACCGCCCATGGGGGGCAAGCAAAATATTTTAATTTGATGATGCGTATTTGGCACACATGCCAAAGTAAGCAATGAAACGGTAGCTAATGTTTACTTTTATAGCGAAAGCTTTAAGAAAATTTTTGAAGCTGCGGTATTTGCCGTTTATGTGACAGAAGTAAGTGTGCACGCGAGCGAAAATTTTTCTATTTCTGTTATTTAATGGAACCCACAGCAATCATAGATTTTACAAGAAATATTCTAAAGCCCTAAGATACCCTATAATTTGAATCTCTCAATCTGTGAAACGAGTTTTTTTAAATTATTGGAAACTTTCGAAAAACGAGTCTGTTCTGGCCATTAGGGTGCAATTCTGAGACATTCTCATGAAAAATTCAGGCCCGTTTCGTTGAAAACTCTACAGATATATACAGATATACAGATATTATATACAGATATATTACAGATACTTGTAGTGGTTTGCAAGTACAGGTTAAGCACAACAGGGCCAAAGGCGGCCTAGGTGCTGAACCTCTGTTCACCGACGTAACCTATACATCAAGAAGTGACTTCAAAAATGTATGGGGTTTGGAATTGACGCTTTTAGTGCGGTTTGAATTTGAATTTTTCATGCGATATTTGCGTAAATTACGTACGTTTCCACGCGATCAGAACGTAAAATACGTAAACAAACAATAGGTTTTTATACTGCCACCTAACTTAATGACAAATTTCAAATTTTGCGTCAATAACACTTCATCGATACAAAATTGAGCTAGGTATTCCAAAATATTCAAAAAAAATTTGTCGGTCCTTGAAAAACGTCAAATGTAAAATGGATTGCTAATCCTGTAGGATGGAATATGCCTTCAATGTGCCTTCAATCTGTTCAGAAAGTGTTTAAATTTACCTTCCGTTTAATTTGTTATGTTTATTCCTCTCTTCATGGGAGGCGTGGCCCCCCATCGATCACTTGCCCCCCCCCTGCCCCCTATACTCGGCGCCGCTGGTTAACTTTTGGGGCTAGATCACTTGAATCTGCTGGGAGTTGGGATCAAAAGTATGTCTATTCCAAATGTCAAAATGACATTTTAAACGTCAAAGTTATAGAGCAAGCGAGCAGGTAAGCCAGAAAAAAACTACAAAGTTTGTTACGTCAATAATAAATTATTTGACCATAACTATTATAAGATAACCGTCAAAATTAAATTGTTTGACATTTGAAACGTCATTTTGACAGTTAAAATAAACAGACTCTTGATTCCTATTGGCTAGCAAAAACAGTTGGCGACGTCTAAAACTCGACTTCGGAGGCTGCAAAATTGTGACTTTAAGTTGAATTTCGAATTAATTTTTTTCATAAATAGCCAAGTTTTCAGCCGATTTCTAACCGATTAAAAAAATGGCGGACATGTGTGTTCAGTTTTTTGTATTGGTAGTAGTTGGATTTGTTGGATTTTTGTTATGGGAGCGAGGCTCAAGGGGAGTACGAAGGAAGTTGATTACGTAGGGAAAGGGAGTACGGGTTAAGGGTGGCACGGGTGAAGAGGAGCACGGGTAAGGGGAGCACGGGTGAAGTAGAGCACGGGCAAGGGTGAAGTGTAGTACATGGTAAGGTAGTATGTATGGAAAGGGGAGTACGGTGTAAGAGATTGCGGGGAGTATAGGAAAAGGGAAATATTTGGCGTGAATTTGAGGCCTTGCGTATTACATGTACGTTTTGCGACACAAGAAGTGATAATTTCTCCACCCACTTCTCCTGTAGCATTTAGTGCACCGGTTGATACTAGTATCAAATCAACAATACATTTAGTATGAGAATGCCGTGCAACGTTTGCATAAATCGTCAATTCTCTACAACATTAATTTCCAACCGTCAGTCACTAAACTAAATTACAATATTGAAAAGTAGTTTTTTGAGCAGCGATGTTATCAAAACGTTAATAATGTACGATGAAAGATCGAATCACATCATCATATCATACGTGAAAACAAACGTGTTCCATTCATTTGTACATTATTGAAACACCAGCCGTAGCAGACCCAACACACGCTCATCTCTAAATGGTTCACGGCGGTATACGATATTTTAATTAGGCTCTAATAGAACACATCAATTGGATTAAGTCTTCGGCTTGTTGTTCAACTATTTGAGAAATAAAAGTAATGAAAATTTTCGTAGAAGTAAATCCAACAAAAACCGTTTGAAAGATCAACGAAGCATATGGTTTTTTCCTATTTGTACAATAATACAAGGGTACATTATGTTGAAATACTAGTCTCGTTAAAAACATATTTTATTTATTAATAGATCTTTCAGAAATATGAAAGTATAATTAATAACATGAATATTTGATATGCGTAAAAGATAGCTAGCTCACATAAAAGTTTGAATGGAAAAAGAGGCTGAAAAATTGAAAAATCATCGATCTATAAAGCACACCGCAGATTTTAAATTGATTCGCTGTTTATGAATACAATGAGAAACATGTTGCTACTTAATTGAAAACTTCAAATATTGATTCATGTTAGCAATTTGTTAATGACGAATAAAATTCAAATATAACTACTGGCCTGGCGTTGATGGCAATATAAATTTTACAAAAAATTGAAACGTGATGGAGATTTGGAAGAAGATAGATGCACGAAAGCATTTTAATCGAAAAGAAAATTGTATGGGAAGTGTACAGCAAAATGTTGGCATTAGAGTTTTTAAATATCTGCAAAGAAGTTGCACAGACTTCATTTCAGAGACAAACAACTCACTAGTGTCCGCAATTCACTTTATTTTTGAAAAATGCAGTCTTGTTAATCATTTGATCTTATGCAAGTGAGATATTTCTAATTTGAATTCGCTTGGAATGTTATATTTTTTGGCGTCTTATATGTACATCTGGACACCACAGTGAATGCATTTTCTTAGAAGATTATATTTTCAAGAAAAGTAGATTTTTGATCATATTTCCCGACAGACTATTAACCGATTGTGGTGAGAACTTGGAGTTTTCCTTTTGTAGAAAATATCGACCTTACAGACGACTAGCGTTAATTTTATTAACTCCCACCTCTCCCCTATTATCCATATCCATCGCATGATGTGTAGAATTTGTGAAGTTATTCCGAAGATATAGCGAATTGGGATTTTTCGACCCCCTTTCTGTTGCGCGGCAAATGTGATCCAATTTTGTTAGAACTCTCACACTGTCCCTGTGGTACACACATGAATCAAGTTATCATTTGGAAACAAATTGCATTAAATTGAATGCAGTTGCAGTTGCATTCGCTAGAATACCGTGCATTTGTATCAAAACTATTCATTCAAACAAATAGATTCAAACTGAAAACATGAATTTGTTTTACTCAGTTTCTCATATAATTGGTGACCCCGACGCGACATGAACACGCAACCTATGTTTCCCATAGCCCCATCTCCTATTGTGTTACGTAAATTATGAACGAAGCCAAAGCTGGAGAAAACGGGGTTCTTCGAGAGGGCCGTTGATAAATTAGAAACCCCCCTTTACCCTGTCAAGCAAAAAACCACCTTTGACCCATTTTTTTACAACTGACACTATTGCCTTTTACCTCCTCTCCTTTTGCGTTACATAATCTATGAACCACACCGGGTCGGTAAAACTTTTTCGCATATATCTATGCGCGAGTATAGTATGGAAACCGGTTGTCAAATGATAGAAATTGAAATTGTTTAGGGTCAATAGAGTAAACCTAACTCACGCTAGGCAGGAGATAACACTGAAATAGGGAATACATATTTACTTAGCCAGCACTACAAACCATTAAAGGTCTTGGCCTTCTCTGGGTCTTAGGGAACGCAACCGGTAAAGACTTTACCGGTAAAGCCATTTACAGTTTACCGGTAAATTAAATTACATTTACCGGTAAATTAAATTTATATTTACCGGTAAATTAAATTTATATTTACCGGTAAAAATCTTCGTACATTTTGATGTGAAAACAAATTATTTTGCTTCAAAAATTGAATTTTCGCTCGGGAGGTGTATACTACTTTAGATTGAGATTTAACTAGAGATCTGGATTGAATGAGTTTTCGTGAGCTCTTCTTGGTATAGTTAGAAGCATGTATGAGCCAGATACTCAGGAGAGTTTTAAAGTGAGTTGATCTGTAGACGTATTGGAATATTGGAATAACTGTTGACGATTGAAGAAAAAAAATTTACTCGAATGATTTTAATGAATGAATGAATGATCAGGTATTTTAAATCCAAAAACAAGAAAATTTCGTTAAAAAGCTCATTTCTAAATAAAAAAAAATATGCAAGCGACCCATACGTATCAAAATAGATGTGGCAAACAGTGTTGATGTTACGAAAAGACTCCAACGTATTCAATTTTTTCTATAACATAGGAAAAAACCATTTTTTTGTCTAGGACCTTTGGACCGAACTAGGGTCTTCAGGAGAGGCCTCGGACACATACTTCCATAGACAAAAATGTTTCCCTCAATTTGCTCTGCAACATACACTTACGGAAATATATTTTTGCATCAAATAGAATTTTGTACCTCTGCGCAAGTTTTTGCAGTGTTAAAAAGCTGCGCAGAAGCACAAAATTCTATTAATGCAAAAATATCTTTCCGTGAGTGTAGCAAAACAAATTTTTAGACCCGTACGAAGAACGAAGTTTATCGCGACGTTTACCACGACGTTTGTAACCACCCCAATCTCGACCCGGCAGTTGGTTAGTTTTTCGTTTTGGGTTATAAATGAGAGAAAAATGCAATAAAAATGTTATCCTTCTGTCACCGCTTTAACTTGAGTAAAACTTGATTTTGAAAAACTTTTTTTTCCCTGAAAGGTAATCGAAATAGCATTTATGGGATTGAATCTGGGCTCTGTCGGGCCAAGGACCGCTGAGCTAGGGCCGTTTAAGTGGTTTTTGGTCTTTTGTACATAACTTGCGTAAATCTTATCCGATTTTCATAAACTTTTTTTTTGGTTGAAAGTCCTGGGCATGCCGGACATTCTATGGAAGAAACTTTTTTGGATTTTGAGTTTTTTTTTAGCAACGTGTTTTTTAACATAAATCGGGTAAATCTTATCCGATTTTCAAAAACTTTTTTTTCCTCAAAGATAATTACTGGATCGAATTCGGGCAAAATCGGTCGAAAACTTTCGAGGTAACGGTCGCAAAAGTGGTCAAAAACGTGGTTTTTGGAAGGTTCGTGGAGCTTTTTCACTTATATCTCTGCGAAATTAGAACGGAATTCGCTCTTCAAGGTTATGAATGAAAGATGTGGACATCAAAAAATCACGAAAATTAAATTAGTGAAAATCTGTTGAGTGGTTCCCGCTGAAGAGTCTTCAGTGTGGGCCCAACTCACGCGACGCGACCACATACGATATTTGGTGATTTTTCGTGACTATTTCTTTAATTATGAGGTTTGTTATGCGGTTTTGCAGAGAAAATAGATGCGAACATTTCAGTTTCATGGCAGTATGAGTCAGGGGTCTCTCCTAAGTGCTCTAGGTCGGTTCTAAGATCGGCCCTAGTACGATTTTTTTTATATTTTGAGATTTTTTTTAAGGATTTAGAGAGGTTTTTGCGTTGTTTCTTCAGACGGAATTTTCAATATTGCCCTTTCGGCAATTTCCAATCCAATTTAATGTCGACGTAATTTCATGCACGTAAGAGTTAATGCAACATTTCGAATATTTTTGCAACATCTATTCTGTCTGCCGCATCTATTCTGATGCGTACGGGTCCAATGCATGCGTTTTTGGTTAGGGCCGACCTTAGGACAGACCTAAGGCCCACTTCAGCCCTAAGCACATGCACAGGGATCAAATTTGTTTTTGAATATAATTACCTCACAAATCACAAATAGAAAAAGAATCAACAAAATCAGTTAACATTTATCCAATTTATATAAGCAAACACGTTGGGCCCTAGTAGAAACTCAGTTTTAGGGTCCTGACTGAGTCGAAGGGTTTTTAATCAAAAATTTTTCTGCCATAAAACGGGAGACAGTGCTAGACCTTTAGATCAAACAAAATTTGAAAATCGGAAGAGATTTACCCGAGCTATGTACAAAAACATGAGCGCTAGCAGAGACTCGTTTTTAGTGCCCTAGCTATATCCTAGGGCCCAATCTCAAAAAAGTTTGTTCTACAAATTGCTGGGCTTTCATAGACCTGTCGACCAAAATAAGAATTATGAAAATCGGAAAAGATTTACGCGAGTACAAAAGACCAAAAACCACTTAAACAGCCCTATCTCGGCGGCCCTTGGGCCGACAGTGCCCAAATTCAATCCCATAAAAGTTATTTCGGTTACCTTTCAGGGAAAAAAGTTTTTGAAAATCAGTTGAGTTTTACTCAAGTTATCGCGGTGACCGACGGACGGACGGACGGTCAACGTTTTTATTGTTGATTCGTCATCTAAGCACCAGGATCGATGTTTCCCACCTACTCCCAGGTCGAAATTGGGGTGGTTACAAACGTCGTGGTAAACTCATAAGACCCCTTTTCGAAGAACTTCGTTCTTCGTACGGGTCTATAAATCGAAAAGGATTATAAAGAGTTGTGAAAGAGATTTGGAATGATGAAAGAGTTACCAATGAGATATAAGTCTATTTGTCGAATTTCTTTAAAAAAGCTGACAAAGGCTGAAAGTTTCAATGAAAAAAAATCATTACTATCTAACAATTGAGCCTCAATCGGCTTTGCGCCGACGATTGCTGATAACTTTATCCGTCGAGAAATACATGCCGATGTTTCATTCAAATCGTGTTTATAAATAAATATTCTTCGATATCATCGGCAAAGACTATCTCAATTTTAATTTTAAAATCTAAATTACCGGTAATTTTATGATATTTACCGTTTATCGGTAAATTTCAAACTGACGGTAACAGCGTTCCCTACACTGAATAATTTACTCATTTTCAAAACTTTGCAATCGATTGAGTGATTCAGCCTCACAAGATAATGGGTGATTTGCTTAAGCCGAAGATATATAGAGAATCGCTCCCAAAGGGTCAAAAGTTCGTACGAAGGTCGACCGATAACATAATCTTAATTTTTGGTGTGTTGTACGAGCGATTGAGGATAACATTTTTGTTTACGGAACCAAGGGTTCCAGAGCTCAATTTGATAAAATATATGGAAGGAATTACATACGGCAATGTACGGATGTTTTCATTCGGTGTCGTAAAGAAGAACACAACTGAGAGCATAGTCCTCTAAATTTCAAAGAACCTATGAATTGTGTAAACAAAGACGAATTACATGAATCGCAAATTAAAATACATGACATCAAATGTGTCGTCATGAAGTGAATCAAGCTCTGGTAGTAATTTAAAAATAATATTTCTCATTTAAACGACATTTTGAGATAATAACCATGTCGTCAAAAGTACATGACTCGACGATACCTACGACAATTATTTAATAACATATTCATATCAGTGGACCAAACGAAACGACAGCAATTTTTCTTAATTACACTCTCATCAATTAATCAACATTGAAATAATTTACCGATAAGTCCATTATGTAAACTCCATTGATGCGTGAATAATCCAATAATAACAAAAATTATGTTTTTGTTTTGTTGTCTTTTACCATAAACATTTTACCAACTGGTGTTGAGGCAACCTAAAATCAATTCACGCACAAGACATCGAAAAAAGTTGATGGTGTCATCACTGCATTTAATTCTTCTTCTTCTGCTTTTTTATTTATAATCCACGACTTTGAATATTTATTTTTATCACAAATTATATAATTTTTAATCACTGTTGCTATTGTATGCGAAGAACACTGTTTGTTTTCATTAAAAAAAGTTATTTGCCATTGCACAATTCCATTGAACGTAAACGCTGTTCGAGTGTTCGATGTTTTATATTTAATAACGTACTTAAAGTTTCAATAAACGAATAAATTCCACTGTTCACACTGTGACTTAAATCAATTTCATTAGATTAATAATTATTGTATACGAAAATGTTGGAAAAATATCGAATTTCAAATGTAAAGTAAGCGAAGCCAGTGGAAAACAACAGCCAATCTTAATTCTCACTTCTTTAGTGAGTAGGTATATCTAAGAGTGTGAATAAATGAGAGAGAAATTGTTGATATATCTCGCCCACAAACACATGATTTTTTTCATTTTATAAGACAAAATTGACAAGACAATAAACTGCGGTTGAAGCGATAAGACTTACTTTTATTCAATGAACTAACACGACGAAACATCACTGGCTGAGGCTCGAAACTTACTGTCGATTCAAAATTGTATTTTTTTTTCAATTCGCATATATAAATATAATTGATGATATGATATCATGGATGAATGAATATTAGTTTTATATAGAAGTGTTGACTAGTGGAAATGAAGATATTGATTTCGATATTTATAGATTTTTGATATGTTCCTTTCCTTGACGTTGGAATGGCACCCTTGTATATCCCTTGTATAGTGGGTGCTAATTTGATTGGTGAAAGGAAGTTGATAAAAATAAATAAGAAATTTAACACACCTCTTTGCGGTTGGTTGGACGTCATTCGGAATTTCTTATCAATCTTACGGTTTGCTTTAAAGAGAGTTATACTTAGAAATGATTCAAGGCTTTGCGAGTTTAGTTTCTGAACTTGTATACCGTAGAATCGTTTTCGCATCTTATAGCTTAATGGTATCTACGATATACTGACAAATAGTCTTTGGATTAATAAAAGGAGCGTCATACCCAAGAGTGCAATGAAAGGTTAATAAGAGACCGATACATGTAAAACCGGTTGGAAGGCTCCCCACTCTCTTCACTCTTCACTCGCTGAAAAGGCGTTGCGACAAGCATACATTGTGTAGTGTCTTATCTTCTTATTTAAGGTCAGCTCCCTCTGGTCGATTCCGGAAGGCAGCCTTTCACAATGTTGGATGATGAACATGATAAAGCAAGTACATAAATGTTCACTTGGTTCCGACTCGGCACGAGGCTGCGTACTTGAATAGTATTAACAGCCTTGTAGAAGGCAGCCTGGTGTCGAAAATCTGATAGAGTAATTGTTACGGCAGTAAAGAATGTTAAACGTAATATGAATTTCATTTTGGCACCAGGCTGCTGCTGCCCTCTATGTTGACAGTAGAATATGTTGAGTAGGCAGCCTGGTGCCGCGTTGAAATTAATGTGACGTATAATATTCGTAACAGAATGTTGGCACCAGGCTGCGCACTTTGTGGTTACTTAAACATGTCGAGTAGGCAGCCTAGTGCCGAGTTGGAACCGAGTACATTGTAATGTACTCGTTTTCCACTCCAGCGTTGTCAAAGAAATTTTTTGGCACTAGGCGCAGACCTCTGTTTGTTGCAATTTTTCTCCATTAAAATTTTCTAGACGACGATAAGATAAAGAGTTCAGGCACTAGACAAAGGACCGGTCTAGTGCCTGAACACATCATTTCATCGTGGTTTCGAACATTTTCATGTAGTAAAAATGCAACAACCAGAGGCCTTTTTTAAAAGATAAAATTTGACACCAGGCTGCACTATGCATTCCTAGCAAACAAAGACAGAATAGTTTCAGGTTGCGTTGTAAATAAAACGGTAGGGCTTCTTCTTTGCAATTAGACCCGTGCGTCGTCGGTCTAACTTTTTCTGTCGGCACGGTGTAAAAGTGCGGCGCAAAAATTGAATGGGGAGCCGACGTTTTTATGTAGGCGTAAAATGACGAAAAATCGCGGCGCGTGGGTCTTTCTTGCACTAACTCTCTTTAACCTGATCTAATCTTCTTTTCAAGAAAGTGTGGGAGAAGGGAGATTGTGTGGAAGAGTGAAGATTTCTTGAGTTTCTGAGAGTAACCTGCAAATTATTGTTTTCTTAATATTATTTTCTTCGTTCATATTCTTTGGTGACGAATTTTTGAGCGACTTACCACAACGTTTTATTTATACAAAAAATCTACACTTTGTTTCGGTTCTGGACAGAATTACTGCTTAGTTCAGCTTAATGCACACTTATATGCGACGTTGTCTTTTGTCAAAATATTCGAAATTTCATGACGAAGTGTACAAGATTAAAAGCATATCATTTTTCGTCATTTAACGAGTTATGAAAGTCGTCATGAGGTTTTCTCTACTTTGACATAAGCCGACGCACTAAAAGCGCTGATTCAGACGTTATCAAAATAATAATCCACATCTTTAGTGCGTAAAGGGCTTATGTCAAATTATACTGAATTTCATGACATGATGCGTCAACCATGAAACTAATGAGCAAGGTTGGGTTAGCGTCGCTACTAGCGACGCTTATTTTCAATTTTGCACGCTAGCAGCGACTAGCGATCGCTAATAATGACTTTAGCGGACCCTCTTTCGCTAGTCGCTAAATTACTTTTTTTTCGCAAACCTTGTTACTTCACAGAATAAAACAAATCGTTTTCTGTTAGTTAAATCGCTGTAGAATATTGAACCCCTCAGGCAATCAACGTCCCTGCGTCAAGTTTTTCAACACGAATGCAATATTCTATCAACCTTTCTTTCTTGATATTATTCTGATTTACCTAATTTAGTAGGGCTCACTCTTGAACATAATTTCGATTTTCGTGCACTTAGTCACAAAAGCATGAATTTTGGGCCATGAATAAATGTTGATAAGAACGATTAGGAGACCTTTAGGAACCCCCCTATTTCGCCCCTTAACCCGCTCAAAGTTTTCAGTGCAAAGCTAATTTTCATGAATTATTGTGAAGCGACCTTTGTAGCGATTATGATGATATTAAGCTCGAATGAAAGATTAAAATACAAAGTTTTCTTTTGAAAGTAATAGTTGTTTCGAGTTTTCCATTTTCCCAACTGTTTTTCCTGCTTTTCCGAAAAAGTAATTTTTTTACGGGGAAACTTTGTATGGGGAGTTTGTTCTCCATTTTATTTTCTACAAAATTGCTGAAGACACGGATTTGTTTTATTAGGCAAAAATTGTTTGGAAGTACCAAATAGCTCTTAACAGCATCCTAAAAACATCGTAGTGTTGGTTGATGATTCTTTTAATTATTTTTATGATAAGGATAGTTATTGATTGTGCCGGGATAGTTGGAAGATTGCCTTCAGTGGAGGGATGGAATGATCATTTACTAAGGAATTTCAGAGTTCTTGGGATGGGAGCCAGGAAGACCTTCAGGAAGCAGCTTGCAACTTCCGAATACAATATTCAGAATTAACATAAGAAAAATTGATGAAAGTTCCCAATTTTTCATAGTCTATAGATAGGAACAAAGTGAAGAAGGAGAGTTGAAGCTAGTTCTTTAGGGACTGGATCGAAAATATCCCAATTAGTCGAAGTCCAGGACAGAGCCTACAAAATCTTAAGAAAAGTATTCAAATATCGGTGTTCTGAGTGGTGGACCCTTTGGATAAGGAGTTTCGAACATTTTATGCATCACCTGAGAACTCTAAGTATTTCGAAACAATTACCTTGCAGGAACTGCACCTCAATGCGATTTCCAAATAAAGATTTTTCAAAAAATTTTGCAATTTTTAAATAAAAAATTTGTTTTTCTTTCTTTTTTTGAAAATTGCTAGTTTTAGCGACCGCTAATCTCGCTACTTTCAAAATTAGTTCGCTAGTAGCAACTAGCGTCGCTATTATTTTTCAATTTTAGCGTTAGCGTAGCTAAAAATTTCCGTTAGTGAACCCAACCTTGCTAATGAGACTAATTACTTAACAGCTTAAGCATCGTGTCATGAAAATTACTATACTTTGACGCTATAGTTGACGCACTAGAGGTCTGAATTACATCAACTTTTGTCAAAGTATAGCGAATTTCATGCTATAATACGTAAACAAAAATCTCTTCATAGTTTTCTAGTATGAAGTGTATGGTAAACTGTGTGTTATACTTTGACAGAAGCTAATGCCGCACTAAACGCGTCAATTGCCATTTTTTATGAAACAGTATAGAGCTCCGTTTTCATTCATTTCTCTCTTCTAGAGAAAGAGCTCTTCATGAAAATATTAGACAGAATATGAATACGAGGTTCACATGCAAAGGTTTGATTATATAAATAATTGAAATTTACTAAACGATTTGAATGAAAACACATACATGTTGGATGCAATGTGTGATACTAAAATCAGGCGTCTGTGAAACTACATGTTTTGCATAGTAATTTAGAATACAAATTTCGAGATGTTAGTAAGTGAAGATTTTTTTTTATTATTTTGCCGCTTAATGTAAACTAACAATTGGAATTGTAAATATTTCGAAATATCTTTTAAAAAAAAGTTATAACAATCGGAGCGCATATTATTGAATAATAATATTTGGAATTGTTGGTAAGAAAGAGTGACAGAGATATCTGTTGTGCTTTATTCGATTTCAAATGAAGGAAGCCCATGTAGTCAAATGGAAAATTAATTATGACGAGGTAATTGATTAAATTGCTGCTCGGTTTTATTTCTTATCGTTTAATTTTGTTCTGTGATATTCGGACCGAGTTAACGATCAGTAAATAAACCATGAGAAGTGGAAAAATAAATAAACGAAACTATTTTCGAGACATCCCACCAATAATTTTTTTTTTTTTGTTTTGAGAAACACTAACTGGCTCGAATATAACTTACATTCATTGATTAATTCAATCAGAAAAATATTCAAATTGATCGTATCGGTTTTGATTTCATTTCAAAATTCCAACAACAAACTGTTGATTTCTGGCTGTTTTTGTTTATTTTTTTCCTCTTCAACCAGTAAGATAATCCCACGTCCCTAAATTTTTGACATTACCGCATTGGTGGTCGGTACATTATATATTACATAGCAAGTAAGAGGGTGTAGCGCGGCGGAATCCGAACACTCGTTCACCACCTGGGTCTAAAACAGCCGTGTTAGCTCCTTGTTATGTAATTTAAAAGTCAGATTCCGAATGAAAAACGATAGGAAATAATTGACAGGTGGAAAATACAGTAGGGAAGTCAAAAGTGAGCCTAAGTGAGTTATTTCTGGATCTAAATTCTTTGAGGAAATCGGACGTTTTTTGTCCGTCTGCGCATCGATTGAAGTTTTAATGCTTGAAATGACAGTATCTAAAGCGGCGTATATCAACCCTAGGGTTCAATGGATAATAGGCAAACGATACAAAAGTAAACCAAATCTGTGACAAATTAATAAGTCATAGACACTTGATAACCCTCCCATTTGTATTTCAATGAGTAACTTAATGAGTTAATACTGTAATATGCTATTACATTTGTGATGAGATTGGTGTGTTATTTTAATTATAGTTTCACAGGCTGCACAAGAGCTTTCAATCTTTTTGTTGAAATTTAACAGTTGTGTCTAATTTTGAGAACGTGAAGATGATCGTAATGCGTAAAAGCAGCAGGTGGGATTTTCTGCGGATATTTTGCACTCTAACCCAACGTGACCAAAATGTTTCTCTAAACAGTTTGCTAGAAAACTAAAATCATTATTTTGTTGTTCTTGTAAATCGGAATATAACGATTCGACCGCTTCAACCGATAACTTTTTATTGACAGCCCATAGGAATTGAGAATGATTTCAGAAATTTTTTTAAACTTCAACAGAAATGTTTAGATTCTAATTTATTATAAACTACAGGAATTATTCGTTTGATAATGTTTCCGTTAGCCTTTGAACATGGCGTCACTAGTCGTTATGCATATCGACGTTTTATTAACTTACCAACAACTACGTTGTAAGGTTCTAAGCCACATAAATTTGCTGTCTTAGTTTTCAAATTTGACATTTGGGCGAAAAAACGTTCAAAGAAAAACAACAAGGAAACAATGTCAGGCGTTTAAGGAAAGACAATCTAACGAAACAAAACAAAACATGCTGATTTCGGCGTATCACGCCCTCATATACCAAACAAAGTATGTGATTTCATCAGTACACCTATGTCTTGCAGGACAATGTGTATATCAGCGCAGACACAGAACAAATACAAATTTTGAACTTTCAGCGCTAGCTTTTATACATTGAAAAACTTCCGTAATCTATTAACAAAACTCTTCAATTTTGTTAATTTTTTTGGAAGTACAGATGCGGCAGATTGTGAGATGGTTCATTTCTTGACCATTTACATTAAAAAATGAAAATCGTCACTGGACTGCACAAATCTGGAAGTTCCATCTTAGATGGTATTAACTCCAGATGTTTTTGACTTCCTCGGCGAACCGCACCACTACGTAATAAAGTACGTAAACTTGCTTTCAATGCTCACAGAGTGAAAAGAATGAAAAAGCTGATAGACAGACTTTTTATAAACTCCCATGGTAATAGACCACAAAGTAGTCAATAGGGTGGTCCAAAAAACTAAGTTATTAAAAAGTCTGGGGCCCCACCCCTAAAAAGTTTCTAAATGTGTCACTGATGAAAAGTGTATATGTAGCCATCTGAATCCAAAGCCGTCCTGAGGGTTCCCCGAAGCAAAATAGTCAAAAAAGCGTGAAAATCGTGTAAAACGTAGGTTTTAAGAAAATTGCATGAAACTTGTGAAAAATGAGGAGCGGTTTTAGGGCAACTTTGGTTTATTCCGTTCAAAATAGTCCCGAGAAAATACTTTTTCATGTGCTGGACGCATCCGAAGTGTTTCGGTGTCAAGAGAGTCCGTCAAGTGGCTTTCTTAGTTCACAACTTCTTTGCTCCAGGCCTCGGTGAGTTTCACAGTTTTTGGAAAACGGTCTTCTATGAAATTTTGAGTCTAGATAGGACTTCAAAATAACGCCTAAACAGTTTGTCTTGGAAGCATAAAATTCATTAAGTCTGAACAAAAATTTACTTTTCGAGAACCTCCATGAAATTTCATGAACTTCCATGAGCCTACCTAAGTGGCCGTCCGTGTGTTTCGTCATTATTTGGCTATTTTAGGAAGGACTAATACTATAAGAGTAGAAAAATGCCAAAAGTCACTTTGAATGACAGCTAAATGCTTGCTGGTGATGCCTTACACGTAGGCATGTCACTCTACTCGAACTCATACGGAGATTATTAAAATTTTGAACGAATTTTAATTATTTCTTGATTTTTGCCGATTATTGTGCGGTAGACACAAAAAATTGTTAGAAAAATACTTTTATTGAAATTTTGCATACATCTGTGAAAATTCATATGAAGTTCGAGTAGAGTGACACGCCTACGTGTTAGGCATCCCCAGCATGCATTTACCTGTAAACCAAAGTGACTTTCGGCATTTTTCTACTCTTATAGTATTAGTCCTTCCCAAAAAAGCCAAATAATGACGAAACACACGGACGGCCACTTAGGCAGACTCATGGAAGTTCATGAAATTTCATGGAGGTTCTCGAAAAATAAATTTTTGTTCAGCCTTAATGAATTTTATACTTCCAAGTCAAAAACTCTCGACCGCGATTTCAACAACGGATTAAAGGCCGTTACCTTACTTCAATCGTTTTGTTTTGTTTCGTTAGATTGTCTTTCCTTAAACGATTGAAGTAAGGTAACGGCCTTTAATCCGTTGTTGAAATCGCGGTCGAGAGTTTTTCTCGTAGCGCAGTGGTTTCAAAAAACGTGAAAGATTGTACTCCAAGGCATATGTTGACTACTTTGTGGTCTATTACCATGGGAGTTTATAAAAAGTCTGTCTATCAGCTTTTTCATTCTTTTCACTCTGTGAGCAACAATATCAGGTTTTGAGTGGGAAAATCTTTTTTCAAATTTTGAAATAAAGCAGATATTTTTGAAAAATGTCCTGGCAGGACACAATATCTGGAACTGTAGGTAGATTTTCATTCGAGAAAGTTATCCAAAATGGAATCTCTCAAATTGGTAATGCAATTTTCTATAACACTTTGACTAAATGCCGAAATTTTGACTCTTCACTGCAGGCCCGCACTGGCGACCGAAGGGCGTACCGGGCGAGCCGACTGAGGGCGCCAATCAAGCAATTTTTTTACATGCGAGGGTGTCGTTATCATGTTGTAGTTTTCGTGATAATTGTGCCCAGATTGCATCGGCATGTGGAATTACGTGGTGTTTGTCTGCTTGGAAACTGTTTGTTGAGATTCCAAAATTACAGTACTCGTCGTCGGCTCATGTACCCAGGATCAAACAATGTCCAAGCAAGCAAGCAAATAAAAATAACTATACAAAGACAAGAGCGTTTCTGTTTGTAACAAAAGCATTATTATGGCAGTAAGTAAAAGATACAAAAAGTGAACTATTCAATCAAATGACGCTGCAGTTCTTTCGATGACTGCTCTATCCAACTGGCGGTCGATCAAACCAACCGACGGTCGCTTATAACCAATCGGAGGTCGATTAAAACCAACCGGCGGTCGATTAAAACCAACCGACGGTCGATTAAAACCAACCGGCGGTCGATTAAAACCAACCGGCGGTCGATTAAAACCAACCGGCGGTCGATTAAAACCAACCGGCGGTCGATTAAAACCAACCGGCGGTCGGTTTAAACCAACCGGCATTCGACTTAACCAACTGGTGATCGGTTAAAACAAACAGGCGGTCGATTATAATCAACCGGCGGTCGATTAAAACCAACTGGCGGTCGGTTTAAACCACCATC
The DNA here is from genome assembly GCA_029228625.1 of Pseudolycoriella hygida. Classification (NCBI taxonomy): domain Eukaryota; kingdom Metazoa; phylum Arthropoda; class Insecta; order Diptera; family Sciaridae; genus Pseudolycoriella; species Pseudolycoriella hygida. Next base: position 126,104,970 of record CM055406.1, read on the forward strand.
GGGACCATCGTGACAGAATACTTCATGACGATGACTCTTCTGAAGGTAGTCGTATTAAAATGGTGCAATAATTTACATGCAGATGCCATTTACGGCATTTTTACGGAGACCCGTAAATGCAATCTCTAGCTAGGGCGTAGCGTGCGATGCCCGGTCAGCCTATATGGCCAGTCCGGGCCTGCTTCACTGTAAAGATATTTCGGTGGAAAAACTTAAGTTTTCTGGTCAAGTCTGACAGCTAAAACTAATTTTTTTTCTTTTTTTGCATTTTTTGAGTACTGGGTGAGTGGTGAAAGGGTGGTGGAGGAGTGACGGAGTGAGATATGGACCCCTCGGTTCGTCACTCAGTACGAAGAAAAGACCCTTTTCAGGGCTAATGGGTTACATGTAAGCAGCCGTCACGCGGCGTATCCTGAGCGAGTGTACACAAAATTGATGTCCATTCAGCGAATGCTTACATTATCGATAAAATTTATATTTAAAGTCCTCAGTTTGCCAAATGTGCGCTCTTTAAAGCGTCCAATATATTTTCATGGCAATCTTCGCTCTTCCGTCACTCTCCCACGACCATTTCACCGCTCATTCAGGCTTTAAATGTACTTTCCGACCTCTTCCTCTCCTCAGAGGGAAGACCGCCTCCATACGACTAGTGATCAGGGGTGGTCCCCTCTCATTGCTACTACCCCCACCCCAATCCCCAACTTGACCAGAAAAATTAATTTTTTCCCTTGATTTTTGTAGGAATGGTAAATACAAACTGTCAAAATTTATAATGAAAAGCCTATTGTGCTCGGTTTGTTGGTCGTACGCATCTTAGTGACGTCATAATATTTCGCAATAAACAGAAAAGAGTAAAGAGGATGATGCAGAGGATTTCCTTTTACGGGAAGGGGTGGGATAGTTGTTGGTTGACAGTCGGATAGTTCATACTTGACAACTATCTAATTTTATCAATTACCTAATCATTCTAATGAAAATTTGCACGACTTTGAGTTTAATCTGCGTTTTTTAATCACAACGGAAAAGCCGTACAGGCGTTTACGCCCCCGTCAACTTGTTGACAGTAGCCATCGAGAATTAAGTTCCAGCAAAAATACCACCTCTCTGACATCATCTCTAATATTTTATAAATTAGCGTTTTGCATGAACGAAACTCGTTCTGGTGATAAAAATGTTTACGTCCTAGTGACGTAAATAATTATTTTAAGATCGAGAAAAGTTTAATTTTTTTTTTGTAATGTGTCTGAGTTAACATGGAATTTTTTGAATTAACACGCTTCGCACACAGTAAAAACATCTTCAAAAGTTTTTGCGTTTTTAGATAGCATTTTCGCGTCGAATGTTATTGCCTCCGATTAATAAGACAATATTTATTCAGCTGTTTGAAGCAGGGCATATTTCGTTTAAAATAAAATGCAAATCAATTGATTAGCATAACAACGCATCAAATGGATACATCATCGCATTATGCGGAAGAAGAGGAAGTCTATTATAGAATTCTATCGAGTGAAATACCTTTCTATGCGGTTTTAACATTCAAATATTTTACGTTGGAACAAAATGTGAATGTAAAACACATGATAGTTTTCAATTTTAAAATTATTGTTGTGTGTTGCACCGCAACTATAACTAAATAAAATTACAACAACAAAAGCCTCTTTCACATTAAAATGTTTTTATTTTTTTTTTGTCGATCTCGCGCACTTAAATTATTCAACGCACATTTACAGCAACTAAAAGGCGCAAACAGTCAGATGGATTCCATAATAACATTTTCCATGCTCCACACGGTGTGAAGATGATTCCTATGTATGCTATGCGTTCGGAATTTTATTTTCGGATTTCCGTTCTTGTTTGAATACGAAAAAAAAAACAACAAAATTGAATGTCTGTTTGTGTATTCCGATTAGAACTTTTTATGCAACCACAATATTATTGTAAACAGAAACAACTTAATGTGTGGCGGTGTAAATGAATATTAATTTTCCTGATTTTCAATTGGCACCACTAAGAAGAAAAAAAACACTCGAATAAATTATGCTTTATTGGTTTTCGCTGTCGAACAGTGACTGAATTCGAGCATTCTTTTTTTTTGCAAACTGATAATGGGTTCGGTTATATAAAATAATTTTAATAAAAACATTTGCTATTGCTGGCGAATTTTCCTAAGCAAAATACAAAGTGGGCATGTTTTACGAACAATTTCAGTATTGCGGCTTTGGCCACGTTTTGTTAGTTTAGTGATAAGATAAGATTATTCATTTAATATTTTGCTTGCTGTTTTTTTTTTAAATATTGAACCGGCAAACTTAAAAATTAATACGAAGAGAAGAAAAATGCAAATTGCTTTCAAGTTTCGTTTCGCTTTACATACACCAACCTTGGAATGTTTCCTAATGACATTGAGAATCAACCTCGCGTCCATCAACTTCATACATTCAACGGTAAACGAAAATTGATTGAGAACTTTTTTGGTACCTCAAGTTGACTTTTTTCTAAGAAATCTATTCGCGACTAGATAATTCGTTCCGGCTGTGCTTTCTGTTTTTTATGTTAATTTAAAGACAGACTGACAAATAAGATTAGAAAAGTTTTCCTGTCACAGGTAACTTTTTCACAGGTAACGTGGTTACCTATTACATGAACGACTGTAATTCAGAGTAAATCAGATTACCTGGAGACAATGGATGATTCCTTAAAAGGTAAAGTTCTACATATTGATGGCGCACTTTGTTACAGTTTTACTAAGAATCTCCAATAAATTCAGCAATTATAGTTCTTTCATGCACTAGAATGATTCTTCCTCTAGTGCATGAAACTACTGGATCTTGAATCCGAAGTCCGCAGCCTTCAAACAGTTGCAACAAGTGGAAGACACTATTTTCGGCTAGGAAGCCTGGGATTTACAAATGATGTAAGGCAATGTTAAAGCCAATAGCAAGTAGTCCTTGGAAAAATAATTTTCAATTTAACACCAGGCTGCGTACTTTATCATGATTCGACGGCACAGAGTACGCAGCCTGGTGCCAAAAATTTGAGCATATCACTATGAGGGCATTCACAAATGATTCACAACGCATCAATTTTTATATTGGCACCAGCTATGGTCGTTTAAATGTGGAAGGCAGCGGCAACCCGATGCCAAGATGAATATTGATGCGTTGTGAAGCATTCGTTAATGCCGTCATAGTGATATTCTTCAATTTTTGGCACCAGGCTGCCATCTTTTTCATTGTTGGCACCAGGCTGCCTTCGTTTTCATTGTTCAAGGTCACATAGAGGACAGCCTGGTGCCAAATCAAGAAGTTTTGCGCCGCAATGTACTGGATACAAGATTCAAACTTCCGTACTATAAGTTTTTGGCACCAGCCTGCCTTGCCCGACTTTGCTACTGCGACACCACCAATAAAATAAACCATTGACATGGTTATAGTAAAGTAGCGATAGAGTGAAGTCAACAAAGTTGATTCCCTAGGTGCAGCTGGTTGGAGCTAGGTGCAGTGAGGTGTAGCGCACAGAAGGACGGACGTGCATTAGGATTGAAAGCATAACGTAGCTAAAGCTGCTAAGTAAATGGAACGGAATTGTTCTGCCCCAAACTGGAACTCCACCCCTCAAAAACTTCCTTATGGGGCTGAGGGTATTTTCCACTTCCTAATTTTCACACAATTTCCACAATTTTCAAATTGCACACCAGTTTTGTACCGAGCACCAAGTTTTGTCTTAAATGTTCGAATTGTTGCCGACAGATGTTTTGTCCACCTTCTGGACTTGAACGATGGTTGTCATGATAAAAAGTCAAGTCCAAGTGTCATATAAGTAATTTGAAACATAAAATTTCAACTGTTTTGCTGATACAAAAGACACACATCTGGGACATCAAATATAATTTAGAACATAACCAAAGCCCCGCACGTATGGATTTGACAAGCAGAATAGATGTGGCAAATAGAACAAATCTTGCAAAAAAGACTCGAACGTATCTTAATATAGTAATAAGCAAACAATCCAACGTTTTATGTTCTTTTATAACTATAAGAATTTCAAAGATCCATAGAAATTACCCAAGGTAATGTCAAAGGCCCTACAGAACCTACATCACAGACCATTCAAATATAGAAATAGTTATATCCAAGGATTGGGCCATTTTCCCCTAAAACCCTGAGACATGTGTTCGCTAAAATTTTATTCTCTACAACTTTGCCTTTGGAAGCAACTTTCTACCTCTTATACTTCCAGAGATATGGATCATCCCTCCCAATTCTAGAAGTGGTCATATCCCAGGATTGGGGTATTTTTACCCAAAACCCTGAAACACGTATACCCTAAAATTTCATTCTCTGCAACTTTGACAGCGAATCTCCATATTGCATAGTTAAGGAAATAAACACGAAAAACTGTTTTCGCATATGGCCAATAAACTCAATTTCGTCAATTCTATCAATTCCCCGACCCCTGACCCGATTCCCACAAACATTTTTTCCCAATTTTCTGACATCGAATCCTTTCATTTAACACCAACATGAACAATTTCCGTGCTATACTTGCTTGAGATATTTGCGAAAAAACTTCACCGACCCTCGAAAAACCATGTTTTTGGTCACTTCCTCGACCATATCTCCGGAACCACTTGATCGATTTTGCTCATTTTCGAACTTGAATCATGGGAGGCATGTATCTTTCAGGGAAAAGGGGTGATCAGTTGAGCCGTTTGGGAAAAAAAGTGGAGACGGACGGACATTTTTTTCATTGTTGATTCGTCATATTTAGACGATAATAAATGCATGCCCCGAACTCCCACCTCGATCTACCCCATGTTACATTAAAATTGTTTGTAGTAAACGTATAGGACCTTCGTACTTCGTACGGGTCCAAACAGCATTCTGCGATAATAGACAAATACTTAAAATTATGGCTTATCTGCTGTGCTCTGGGAAATTAATATACAAACAAGATGATAGATGAATCAAAATTTGGCATGTTTCAAAGGTCTTAAGTTGATTTGAAAGAATATCGCACACTAATTTCGAATGCGATGTTTTTTAGGAGCAACTTGAAACTTACTGAATCATTTTTGATTCTGAATCACTATTGTTTGCCTGAATGCGACTTTCGCACAGTGTATGAGCAATAAGTTGAAGCAATTTGCTATTATCGCATTGATGAAACATTTTTTCGAACAATGGAATTCTGAGAAAATATAAAATTTGAAAAAGCCGACAAAAATATATGATAAGCATTGTAACAGCTCGGCGACATGAATGACCCCCCGGAGAGGAATTAACGCCCGGGGAATAACGCCCGATAAAATTGGAATTATCACCCGGGGAATTATCGCCCGGACAAATGTGACAATGAATGTTCTTCCGGGCGATAATTCCCAAGGCGTTGATTCCAATTTTATCGGGCGTTAATTCCCGTCACCTAACAGCTCACATTTTTGCGGCTTGATCTTCAAAAATAATGATTTTACCAAGAGCTGCAGAAAGTTTGGACTCTTAGACTTTATTCAGAACTCTACCATCAGGAAAAGCGTTATCTAAACTCCCACTTTAAATAGGTCCGTTGGTACCTTAAAATATCGATTGATGCCTAAAAAAGCATTCTCTATGGTAAAACGTTCTGTGGACATTGAGGCAAGAACACTCTCGCAACTGTCATAAGCTGTTCGAAGAAAATCTGCCCACAAATTATTCGAACAGTTTATAACAGTTGAGGGAGTGTTTTAGTCTAGAAACTTCATTAAGATCCAAGCCCCCTTTCCCCCCTCTTACATGCTACTAATGCTCAAAGCTACATATGTTTGGGTACAATAACTGAATTGCGATAAACAAAGTTATATTTGCGACAGTCACATTGTTTCAGCGCTTCAACTAAAAGAAATGAAATTCGATAGCGTTCGTTACAGATGACTTCAGCAACTCTCAAGGTCTTAAAAAAACATTGCAATGAAAAGAAAAATTATTCCAAAGTTTCTCGAATAGATTTTAACATCAATATCCACTCAAAAAGATTTAAACTAAATAAATAATAATATCAGAGCAAATACTTTACGCATTCCTTAAAGTTATTCACAGTTTCAAAATAAATTTGTATTTTGTATATTTGCATATAATGTAAGTTCGCACTCAAACTGTTACCACACACCAAAACAAATAATCTCTCGATTTTTAGCATATGTTTCAATAAATAAAAAAGTTTTATTTTTTTTTCCCGCTTCTTTTTCATCTATCCGAACGAACTGGAAGCCGCACAGTTACGCTTCAACTAGACGCATATAAAATCAGCAAAAATTATTTTTTTTGTAATATTATCAATTCAATGATGTCAGTTCCAAAAGAAGACTAAAAGCCATGTGTAATCATTCATCACAATGAAACAAACGGGGGAAATTATTTGGATCTACTGAAGTCGTTAAAAATAATGGCAGACGTACTGGGCATAGAACACAGCGTAAGAAATTTAAACCGACAGAATGCGCTAACGAATAAAGTACGGAGAAAGAACAGCACCGCTCGTGTCTGCATTGCATAAATTAAAGTAGTTACTAGTAATAACCATACTTTGTTCAATAAAATGTAATCGTAAGCCGCGGCGTTGTTAATAATTACATAGAATTCATCCAATAAAATGATACGTGACTTGTTATGTCCCCTCGCGCTTTACAGTCGAATGTACAAATGATGCCAATTAAATAATAAACAATTTATGATTATTCAGAGAGCTGACCAGTTGAATACTGTTTTTGTTTTCATGTTTGAACCTGAAAAGTAATATGTACAGCGTCCGTGGTATTATTGCAATTTAGCTAATTTTACGAGAATTCATATCTTTTCGATTCGTTTCGTGAGTGAATTATTATTTAAAGTACGCTCTGTGCGTTTTCTTGTATTTCATGTGAAGATGTAATGGATTTTGCGAATCAATGTTACCGCTCTTGTTTAAGGTCTTGATTAACAGATTACGTGACTTCGTTTCCGCCCATTGTAATCAATCACTTCATGATCATTTGATTAGAAGATGTGTAATGCAGCAAAATAACATCCATTTGCCGTGCCGATTCAGATAAATAGTTTGTGGTTTATGGTTTCAAGTAAATGCGGCAAAACCATTTAAGTTATAGCACGAGAAGGAATTTTCTTGTGCAATTGAAATATGTAATTTGACGATTGTGGAAGGTAATTCTTAGTCGACTGTTAAGATAGAATTGGAAACCAGAATGCTAAGCAAGACTCGCACGAGGCAGTAGCGGCAGAAGGCCACCGCAACATTCAGTATTTCCAACAAAAATCCTTAATGTGAGAAATGAAATGGCTAATAGGGAAGCTTTCAATTGCTTATTCTGTATCTCTGGAGGACTCGTATAACTAAAGAAATCGTTACTATTAAAGGTCTATACATCGTGTCACATTGACTTCTAAGACCGTATTTATAACCTTTGCAATTTTTGAAAATTTTGTAATTTTGATCATTTTTTAGTTTTTTAAAAAATTTTTAAGTTTTTTAAAATTGTTCAAAGCTTTGAAAATTTGTGAAAATTTTTAAAATTTTGAAAATTGTTTTTGAACATTTTTAAAATTTTTGTTGAATTTTTCGACAAAATTTCAAAATTGTGACAATGTTTCAAATTTTCCAATTTTTGAAAAATTATTGAATATTTTTGAAAAAATGTAAATATTTAACTTTAAAACTTTTAAATTTGAAAATTTTTTAACCTTAAAAAATTTGTTCCGGTAATATGAGAAATTTTAAGAGTATTTTCATGTAAAAAAGGAAAGTTTAAAAATGCCAAATTTGTCAAAAGGTCCCACTGTGTTAAAAAGTTGTTAAAAAGGTTTGTTTGTCCCATTATTAATGATATTATTTGATTAAGGATATTTATGATTTGTTAACGTTTACAAAATGGGAAATTGTGAAAAAACATTTACCCCCAAATGTTAAATTTTTAAACAATTGTCAAATTTTTAAACAATTTGAACATTTTAAAACATTCAAAAAAAAGAAAAAAAATCTGAAAAATTCAACATTTAAAAACATTTTAAAATTTTAAAAAAAAGTTCCTTGGCAAAAATTAAAAAAAGTTTAAATTCATAAAATTTAAAAAAAATGCAGTGCAAATTCAAAAGTTAAAGTAAAACACGTTAAGTTTCATTTGGAAATTTTCAAAAAAAATGGAAAAAGTTTAAAATTCAAAAAAAATTAAGATTATAAACCTTGTTTGTTCAAAACCAAAGTTTCACACAACTTAGAGAAGCTCATTTAAAAAAATTTTCAACAAATTTTCAAAACTTTGAACAATTTTAAAAAACTTAAAAATTTTTAAAAAACTAAAAAAAAATTTTAATTTAAAATTTTTTCAAAAATCGCAAAAGTTATAAATACGGTCTTAGAAGTCAATGTGACATCATGTACAGACCTTTAATAGTAACGATTTCTTGAGTTATACGAGTCCTTCAGAGATACAGAATTTAGTAAATTTTTAAAAAATTTGGAAATTTTTAATAAAATTGAAAATTTTTAAAAAATTTGAAAATTTTTGAAAAATTTGAAAAAAATACATTTTTAACTTTGAAATATTTAAAGCTTGAAATTTTTGAAGTTTTTTTAAACTTTAAAATGTTTTTGTAAATTTTTAATATTTCGAAAAATTTATAATTTAATTTTTTTCTTAATTTGTAAAAATTTTTTAATTTTTTGAAATTTTTCAAATTTAGAAATAATTTGAAGATTTAAAAATTTTACACATTTTTAAAAGTTTTTTAAACTTTCGGATACTCTTTAAATTTTTGAAAAATTCTTACATTTTAGAAAATGTTTGAAAATTTTTTAAAATCTAGATACCTTTGAAACAGTTTTAAATCTTCAATATTTTTTCTAATTATATTAACCGAAACTATCTTTGTTCTTTTACGCGATGTTAAAAACTTGTGCAGAAGAACAAAGTTCTTTTTTATATTGCGGAATGAAACATTTTTGAAAAAAACATATTTCAATTATTCAAAAAAATTTAGTGTCCGAAAATTGTTTGACCCGAACCCAGAATTTTCACCTTGCCTGCTGCTCAACTCTAACCGTGAGTAACACAGGTTTTTGTAGGTTTTGTGTAATCTCGCTTAGATCTGAATTGAAAATGTCCACCGGTAGCTCCATTGGTAGAGTAGCACCCCGGCAAGTTGAAGTTTCTGAATCACAGTCATAGTCGTAGTACTAACTTTTTTCAATATTCAATAATATAATTTCACTTTAAAATGCTCGAATCTTCGTTCAATTCAGTAACTGTTAACTGAAAAAAATAGTTATGGACACTCGAAAGTGGAATTGTTCATTCAAATAAATAAGCCTTAATGTTACGTATAAAAATTCAGAAAAAACAACTCATCACTTAAAGTTAAACATAGGAGGACGTGCGTCACATATCATTTCATCATATCAATTCCATAACAAATACATGAATCAAATTTTTTGCGCATTTTTCTCCTTCTTCAGTTGGTATTTCTTTACATAGCAACTGGTGGTTGACATGTGTGTTTTTGTGGTTGTCATTGACATTGTGAATTTCATCATTAAAAAGTTACGCCGGTGGTGTAGTGTTTGCTGTGAGTTTGTTTTGGTTTTATTGATTTAAAATGTCAGTTACATTTGCTCAAAAGCCATCTAAATTCACGTTAATATCATGGAATCTGGACGGATTGGACGAAAACGATTTACTCGAGCGAACTGCTGCTGTTATTGATTTGATTGAGAGGCAAAATCATACCATTGTTATGTTCCAAGAACTCATACCCGAAACATACGAATACATTTCGATGAAATGGTCATCGAAGTACCATGCAGTTCATGGAAGAAACAGTCCTGAAAGTGCGTATTTCACCGCTACATTTCTTCGTAAAGATGTTACCTCTGACGTGCACCGTCATATAGTGAATTTCCCTCGTTCAATGATGGATAGAAATTTGTTGGTGACACAATGTCAGATAGACGGTGTACCTTTGGTGATTTGTAACACACATTTGGAGAGTACTGGCGCTTACGCGTCTGAGAGAATTGCTCAGCTGAAACAATGTTTCATGTACTGTAAGACTTTGCCTGAATCATGTAACGTAATTTTTGGTGGTGATCTGAACGCGAGAGACAAAGAGGTGTATGGAAAAATACCGTCCGATATGTGTGACTTGTGGATTACATGTGGATCGAAATCGTCGTCAAAATATACATGGGACCTTAAATATAATACAAACAAAAGAATGCCCGGAACAAATCAGCCGCGCTGTCGATTTGATCGACTTTTTTTCCGAAAATCCATTCCACCGACAGTTACACCGGAATACTTTGGAATTACGGGATTGCAGAAAGTGTCCGGAACGAATAGTTTTCCGAGCGACCATTGGGGTATTGTGGTGTTTTTTCAAGCGACGACATAACTTCTTTTAGTGCGTAGTATAGTATCTACATATTCGGGGAAATAATTTCATTATTTACGAACTTCAAAAGTTTTTGCGTGTAAAAGCTGAACTTAAATAAAAATCACGTTAAAAATTTAATTAATTGTTGATACTGTCTCATGAAACAACAGCGCCTTGCCCAGATAACAATTGACCCCACGAAATGTACATAAAATGCCATCGGAATATGTGCTGATCCCATTTAATGTGCTCGAGTTCCAGGACATTTAATGTATATTAAAAAGCGCCCTTACCGTTACATCTTTTCTTTGGAACGAGAAGTGCATTTAATGTACATCAAATGTACATTAAATGTGAGCCCATTTAATGTACATTAAATGTACACTGAAGTGTGGTACATGTATGTGCATCTAATGTACATTTAAAACACCTTGAATACACATTTAATGTACGTTTAATGTACATTTTAGTGTAAATCACTAGCACATTTAATGTACATCTAATGTTATACAAGAAAAGAAAGGAAAATTTAATTTTGTTTTCCGACTTTTCCTTTTCGGTTTTTCTTATTCTGATGATCGCTACGTCCTCCATCTACATTTTTTATGCCAAGCTCTCATTTTTTTTTTTTAGAAAAATTTCTTTAATTGAACCCAAGACGCTCGGGATTATGAGTCGACTGCTTTACCAATTGTGCCACCGAATACTTATGTGTTGGTGTGTTAAATTTGTATAAAGTATACAAGCACATTTTTGGTACATTAAATGTGATAGGAATAGTGTACACCTTATCACGCACATCAAATGTGCGAAAAATGTACTTGTGATCTAGTGCAATAATTTTATTGACATTGAAAAATGTACTACATCACAAGCACATTTTTGGTACATTAAATGTGATAGGAATAGTGTACACCTTATCACGCATATAAAATGTGCGAAAAATGTACTTGTGATCTAGTGCAATAATTTCGTGTTTTAATAGCACAAAAAATGTGCTTTTTATTTACATTGAAAAATGTACTACATCACAAGCACATTTTTGGTACATTAAATGTGATAAAAATAGTGTACAACTTATCAAGCACATACAGGCACATTTTTTGTACATTTTATGTACATATTCTCAACAACATTGGATTTTGCACATTTAATGTACATTCAGTGAGCAACCACATTAAAAAGTGTGATCTGGGTTGGTTACAAAGGAAATTTTCTGCATTCTTCGCTAATTCTACATAAATTCTAAAAAACTAAGGCGGTGGAAATAGCCTATTTTCGTGAAATAATTTCATGAATTCATGAAAAAAAATCCTGAATTATCTGTTTCTGAAATTATTTCACGAAAATAGGCTCTGCAGTGGAGACGAGAGGGACTCACTTCTGAGTTTGTTAATCCAATGAAACAAAACACCAAACACATTTTTTACATGCATGGGGAGTAATAATTTGGAAAATAAAATTTTGTACGTAAACAAAGGGGGAACAATTTTAGGCTCTTGTGTTTCTAGCCCGAGCCGTCAAAGAGTTAATTTCTCCCTCTAGTCTCTCAGTACATCGTCTTGGTCGAATTTTTAACAGAAACTGCAGACAGTTTCACACAAACAAATTGCGAAAGGGAGTAAATATACCACTCTTTTGGTTGACGAAAAGAAAATCTAGTTTGTTCACCTTTTGCTACGTTTTGTCTTTGCCTAAAAACTGTTAATCGTTTGAACTAATTCCGTAAAAATGCTAAGTGTCTAAAACAATGCGGATATGAGATAACGTCTCTTATTAAAACACAAGCTTAACAATTTCAAGTTGATTGCAGTGACATCTAAAAGTTCCATGACGAAACATGACAATGTAAGTGATAATATGTTACGTTCTAAATATTTAAATATGTTTAGACAGCACTTAGCGACAGAGTCGAGACTATATTTCCAGTTGAAATTGCAATACTTTCTGTGAAGTGCAAACGGTTATCTTTTTGTAAAATTTATAATTGTTTGTATTCGAATCGGTATCATTGAAATGCAAAGACTATAAATATCACATGTGTCAGACATGTGTTTGCATGTTCAAAAGTGCAAATTTTGAGAGACACTAAATGCATAATCAGGCATGTCTGTCATTGTTCGAACAATGTGCGGTTCTAAGAAATGTCAAATTACGTCATTTCTTAATGAGTTTTGTTTAGATTGGTATATAAGGAATTTCTGAAACAAAGCACATAGAGCAATGGAAGGGAAGGAAGAGTTAAGTATTACAGTCCATGCAGGGAGGGGGTTTTAAAATCACTAAAAACAGAGAATGCGTCAACAAAAAAATGGTCAACAAAAAGACTAGAACGTGTCTAAGTAAATATTGCCTTAACTCTTAAGTGTATGAAATCACGTCCACATAAAATCGTATTGGAAATTGCCGAGAGAGTTATATTGAAATATATACAATATACAACCCGTCCGGTGTAAAAAAAACCCTCCCGAAAGCACAAAATAGACAAAAATGTTCACCTCAATTTTCTCTACAACATAGCAAAAAACCATTTTTTGGGCTAGGGTCGACCTAGGGCCATAAGGAAATGACTCGGACACATACTTCGATAGACAAAAATGTTTCCCTTAAATTTCTCTACAACACAGCAACAAAAATTTTTTTGTTAAGGGCTCACCTTAGGACTGACCTAGGGCCCTAAGTTAGAGGCCTCGGACATATACTTCCATAGACAAAAATTTTTCTCTCAATTTGCTCTGCAACATAGCAAAAAAACATAGCAACATAGCAAACACGTTGGGCCCTAGTAGAAACTCAGTTTTAGGGTCCTGACTGAATCCAAGGGTTTCTAATCAAAAAATTCTCTTCCATAAAATGTGAGACATTCCTAGAACTTTCGACTAAAAAATTTTGTTGAAAATCGGAAGAGATTTACTCGAGTAATTTACAAAAAACATGTAGGGCCCTAGCAGAGACTCGTTCTTTGTGCACTAGCTAAGTCCAAGGGCCCAATCTCAAAAAAAGTTTCTTTTACAAATTATTGGGCTTTCATAGGACCTGCCGGTTAAAATAACAATTATGCAAATCGGAAAAGATTTACTTGAGTTATGTACGAAAAACAGGTAAGGCCCAAGCAGAGACTCGTTTTTAGTGCCCTAGCTAAGACCGAGGACTCAAATCCAAAAAAGTTTCTTACATAAATTGTCGGCCATACCCAGGACTTTCAAACAAAATTTATGAAAAACCGAAGAGATTTACTCGAGTTATGTACAAAAGACGAAAAACCACTTAAACGGCCCCAGCTCGGCTGCCCTTGGGCCGAGAGTGCCTAGATGTAATTCCATAAAAGATGTTCTGATTACCTTTCAGGGAAAAAAGTTTTTGAAAATCGGATGAGTTTTACTCGAGTTATCGTGTTGACGGACGGACGGACATTTTTTTTATTGCTGGAAATATCCCATCTCATTATCCGATATATAAGAGGTCTTCGCTGATCGACCTCTGCCTAACGAATAAACCTGAGAAAGTGGTATTCTTTAATCAATTATCGCACGGTCTTTCTAAGCATGATCTTATTTTCGGATCTTACAGCTGCACTCAGCACTCAGCTCTGATGCGTACTCCATCGGATGGAGGGATGTATTTGGCGCGGCTGATGTGAGTGACAAGATTGAATTGTTTAACAGTAAAGACACTTTGCTCATGGACAAACATGCTCCACTCAAACCGGTAATTCCTAGGGGTTGTTTGTCATCCACCCAGCCGTGGTTTACGGATGAAGTCAGGAAAGCGTTGTTGGAACGGGACATTGCTGAGTTTGAATTTAGGCACATTTTCTCAAAATTCGTAATCTAGCGACCAATGCGGTTAAGAAGGCTAAGAATGACTAAGTGCAACCGAAGCTCAATGTCGGTCTTGGTCCGAAAGTACTATGGCGGAACCTTCGAGACATTTGCTTTTCATTTTGCCATCGCTGACCCATGTGTTTACGACATCTTCTGTTACCCACGCTTGGAAACTGTCAAAAATATTGCCTGTCCATAAGAAGACAAGATCTAGAGGCCTGGATGATCCTGCCATGCTTGTCGAAAGTGTTCGAAATTCTGGCTAAGGAGCAGATTGTTTCCTATCTTGGTGAAAATGATCTACAGGACGTTTTCCACTCAGGGTTTATGGCGAAACATAGCACCCAGTACCGCTCTGCTTCATGTTGCTGCTGATGAAATCAGGAAGGCGCTCGAGAGGAAGCTGCTCACTATTATGGTTTTGCTTGATGTCTCTAAGTCGTTCGACTCATTGAACCATTCTAGGCTTCTCTCGAAGTTGTCTAGTAAATTTGGCTTCGAGACTTCAGCAGTTCAGCTCTTTTTGTGACTACCTCTCGGAACGTTTTCAAAGTGTAAGCATCGGCGATCACCTTTCAGAACCTCTGCCTACTACGGTCGGCATACCGCAAGGGTCTGTGCTTGGTCCCCTTCTTTTCTCTCTGTACATTAATGACTTATCGGCGTGCCTCAGAACTGTGAACTGTCATGCATCATATGTACGCAGATTATTAAGACCTCTACGAAGTCAGCCGGTGGGCTCGTGATAGCAACTTTTCGTTAAATGCTAAGAAGTCGTCGGCTATTCTGTTTGTTGATCAGAGTGATACGCTGCTGCACCTCCATCTTCTACCGTGGATACTGTTGGATGGTGTAGTGATACCTTATACTGACAAGGTGCTTAATCTTGGTTTGTTTATGGATAAGGAGCTTACGTCTGGAGCTCAAGTCAGCGAAATTTGTTCCAGGGTGTTCTCTAGGCTTCGTAGTCTTTGGCCAAATGCTCGACTGTTTCCCTTGAAAACCCGTCTTTGTCAGAGCTGTTTCCGATTACAACTCACTCCCTGTTAAAATGAGGAATATTAGGTCGCTTGCGAATTTCAGGAGAGAGTTTCATGAATATCCCAAAGGGTAGAATGTTAGTGTTTGGTGCTGAGCATTTAGGGGGTGCCTACTAGCCATATGAATAGGGGTTAGGTATCTCCTTCTTTTTTTTCACTTTCATTATGTTTCATTTTGTATTACACGTGAGCGTTGATTGCGTTCCGTTCTTCTACGTTCTTCGTAAGGGTCTAAAAATGTGAACTCGATTTAAGTTTTTTTCTACTAATGCTCGCTGCGCTCGGACTGCAAAAATGATTCTTGCATGCTCTGATCATACAAACTTTAAGCTCCTCATATATTTCTCCACATTGGAACATAACTTCAAAGTATACCGACTACGTTGCCGTCTCCACATCCAACGATTTGTCTTTCATTCCAAATTCCTCGGCTCAACAAATATCGGACGACCGATTTTGATCAGTGATTAATCATGACGGAATATGATTTTAATAAACAAAGATTACTAATTTGGAGATTTGATTCCAAAATAGGAACCCATAGTTATTTTGCTGGGTCATGTAACTGAATGGATTTTTCGTTAGCTGGAATCTTTCGATCATCGTGCCATATCATAATAACATTTATCATGTGGCTACATAATGACTTTTGACCAATAAAAGGCATGATCTTCATTTGTATTTAATCATTTTGCTGTTATTGAAATTAATAATTGGAATCCTAATATCGGTTCGGTAGTAACGGCTAATCCTCTTCGCAAGCCTCTTTGTAACACAAATCAGAAAATATTTTACTTTCATCCTAAAATTGAACAGACAATACAGCATAATAACACCAAACGACAGATAAAAAAAATGTTTTTTAAGCCCGTACGAAATAAACGGGATTTATGAGTTTACCACATCGTTTTTTACCCGGTTTTAGGGGAGAATCGACTATGGATGAGAGATACTGAATCTGAAAGTAAAATGTGTCCGTTCGGTTGTCTAAGCGATATTTCGAGTAAGTTTTGAGATATTTGCTATTGTTTTTTCTTCAAGTTAATCGGAAAAGTGATGGAGAGTTCGAGGGGGGTGCTAAAATCGTATATAACCGACAGATTTATTCGTGCATACCATGGAGCCGATTACTCAGACTTCAAAAATATAAAGGCTGGAGTCCCTCAAGGCAGTGTTTTGGGACCAATTTTGTATCTACTATTCACCAACGACCTACACCAAACGTCATAACAGCAATTTTTGCCGACGATAGAGATCCAAAACTGATGCTCAATCAATAGCTCTATTGCAACGATCTAATGACAACGTTGAAAATTTGACTAAAAAATGGCGAATTAAGCTTAACGACCAAAAAGCAGTTCATGTCAACTTCACCAATAAACAGATCCCGCACCCTAAGCGACTGACGATGAATGGGAACCTCATCCCTCACAAAAAATCAGCGAAATACCTCGGAATAAAACTTGATGCCAAAGCTAAATGGATCGAGCACACCAAAACCAAAATAACAGAGTTGAACATCCGATTTCGAGAAGTCTATTGGATATTGAACCGCAAATCGAGAACAATTTACAACAAATTGCTGATATAAATCAAGTCCTGAAACCAATCTGGATGTATGGTATCCAATTGTGGGGATGTGCGAGCAAATGCCATATAAAGTCAATCCAAACATCTCAAAACAAAGTGCTAACGCCCCCTGGTACATCAGAAACAATGACATTCATCGTGACCTCAAAGTACCCATGGTAGCTAATGTCATCGAAATGATTGCAGCAAAACATGAAAACAGACTCATCCATCATGAAAATCCTGAGCCACATGAACTCGTCAACCGTCAGGAGTAGTCAACAACTCTACAACAAAATCACTCTCAGACAAAGTGCAAAGACTATCAATGGATACTTTGTGAAATTTTAAACTAAAACTAAACGCAGATGTATATTAATGGTTGGCCATGAAATAACATTTTAGGTGAGGGATTGTGATTTGGCTTTTAGGCTTCGGATGAGTTTTTCAATATTGTCTTTTGGAAAATTTTGAATAGAATTTCAATACATTTTTCCATATTCCGACGGACGTAGAGTTAAGCTTTACAGCGAGCCGTACGGGTCTACGTAGCTTAAGTTTTTTTTTGTGAGTTGGCGGCATATCATCAACAACAATATTTTGTATTGTAGGAAATGTTTTGGTTGTGTGGCGCTTCAACCAATGTTAAACTAAACTTAAAAAAAAAACATAATTTGAAAGGTGGGTATTGAACAACTTTATTATTCGTTAAATAATATTTTCGATATGCATGAGACGGTCTCGGGTGTAATATTACTTTCATAAACTGTTTGATATTGAAGTGGATGAGTATTTTAGTAGTTGATGAAAATCAAGTGTTGAAACCTTTTATTGCAGAGCTTTGTGTTGGGGTATAACGAATGGATATGCCTAAGCAACAAAAGTTGTTGGTTCTGTTTGAAGAACCTCTTCATTCGAAGAATCGAGCATTTTTTTTATTTCTTTTCTTGTTAAAGTGGATCGGTAAGGTAGAAAAGCAAATAACGTCGTTTTTTTATTATTGCATATTTTATGACCAAACTGTACGTAACATAAATCAAGATATGCTCTGGCGGAAACACCTTTTCCATACCTGGTTAAGGTGTAACATAATTTTTACGTAATTTCGGTGTCAATATTGACATGAAAGTATTGAAGAATTGAAAAAAAATATGCATTTTGTTGAAAAAGAATATTTTTTATGATTTAGGAGGAAGAGAAAAGGCAACCAAAATAATTTCAAAGGTCTTTCTGATAAAATTCCAAAACGAAAACTAAAGTTAATTGCATATTTGAATTGTTGTTTGGACGCCTATGTGGGATCATTTCACTTAACCTCACCGCAGGTGTTCAATGGCTAACACAAATAATAAACTATTTTTTACCTCGTTTCATAATTCTAGTTAAAACGTTAAATAATAAAGTGACACGAACACTGGCTGTGATGCAATAAATCTGCAAGCTGGCTAGACTGTTTCTATCACATTACTTCTTCGAGGAGACATCAGTGCGTTCGCTTCATGTTAGAGAAAGGATCGGTCTACTGCCTGAACTGATGATACAGTATAGAAAAAATTCACATTCTAATTGCATTTTGAAGGATAAATTGTAGATCGGCTGATTTCTGATTAGAAACGTCATGGTCATGGTCATAAGTCTTCAAGACTTCGTACTAGTCTAAAAAGTAGTTATTGCCCCTAAAGTGATGAGAAACGTAAAGAATTTGCAACCGTCCCAGTTATTATAGTCTCACACGCGGCAAATATTTAGAATTTATAACGCAAATATTTCATTGTGCAGTAACAATCAAAAGAAACCATTGAAATGGGTATAACAATCATCGATGGCAAATAATCTACGACAGAATCATTGATGATTCTCTGTTAAATCATCGGTAATTCATTGGTGAATCATAGGTGATTCATTGGTGAATCATAGGTGATTCATTGGTGAATCATAGGTGATTCATTGGTGAATCATCGTTGATTCATTAGTGAGTCATTGTTGATTCATTAGTGAATCATCTTTTATTCATTAGTGAATCATCTTTTATTCATTAGTGAATCATTATTGATTCATTAGTGAATCATTATTGATTCATTAGTGAATCATTATTCATTCATCGGTACCTCATCGATAATCAATTAGTAAATCATCTGATTCATTGGTGCACTGCGGCACACAGTGAAGAGGGATGAGAATTTCTTCCACCCTACGAAGAAAGGTGTCGGTCTATCGGTGTTGAGAGTCTGTCGCGTTGGAGACTCAATTTTTGTTCCATGTTTGTTTTTGATGTTTTCAGAGGGCGCGTTGATGCTCCCTCAATAGCGGAAAAATTAAGGGTTAACTTGCCAGTCAGGTCATTGCGGAATAACCGTTTCTTCACTTTGGATGCACATCGTACATATTATGGGTTATTTGAACCGGTGAATAATATGGCAAGGACTTTTAACTTATTCGCTCACCTTTACAATTCACTCATCTCTCGTAATCAATTTCGCTCAAAAGTCAGATAAGAAATTCTCACCGAGGCGGTTATGAGTAGAAATGGTTTTTTGATTCGACCCAAATCGTATAACGCATTAATTTAATTATACATTTTGTTTATGATATTGGGAATGAACAATAACTCCAGTCAGTTTTTATTTTACCATTGGCTAAGAAATAAATAAATATTTTCTCAAAACCCTGAAAATAAATAAATCATCTGTGATCTATCGATAATCAATTAGTAAATCATCTGTGATTCATTGGTGAATCATCTGTGATTCATTACTGAATCATCGATGATTCATTGGTGAGTTATCGATGATTCATTAGTGAATTATCTGTAATTCATTTGTGGATTATCATTGGTGCATCGGTTAAACATCTGTGATTCATTGGTAAAGAATTGGCGATTTATTGATGAATAATATGTAATTCATTTGTGAATCATCGGTGATTCATTGGCCAATCATCCGTGATTCATTAGTGATTCATTAGTGAATCATCAGTGATTCATTAGTGAATCATCAGTGATTCATTAGTGAATCATCAGTGATTCATTAGTGAATCATCAGTGATTCATTAGTGACTCATCTGTTATTCATTAGTAAATCATCAGAGATTCATTAGTGAATCATCTGTGACTCATTAGTGAATCATCAGCGAATCATCGGTGATCCATTGGTGAATCATTGGTGATCCATTGGTGAATCATTGGTGAATCATCGATGACTCAATAGTGAATCATCTGTGATTCATTTGTGAATCATCTGCGATTCTTTGGTGAATCATCTGTGATTCATTTGTGAATCATCGGTCATTCATTGATGAATCATCGGTGATTAATTTGTGAATTATCGGTGGTGAATAATTGGTGATTTATTGGTGAATCATTTCTGAATCATCGGTGATTCATTTGTGAATAATCGGTGATTCATTTGTGAATCATCGGTGGTTCACCGGTAGCTATCGAATCTATCGCTACTTAACAATTGCAGAAGCAACAGACTTATTGCTTATTGCAAGTTAAGAACCAATAAATGAATAAGTTGCAGCTGATTTCTTCCTGGGTTAGTTCTTCCTAATTAATTTTTCTTCTTAACTGCGTTTCCTTTTTACAACGTTAAAATTCTTTGGTTAAAAGAAAAATCAAGAAAATTTCGCAAATAACTTGAGCTGGGAATGAAAACTCACCATTCATCGTCGAAAGGCTTGACAATTTATGCATTCCATTTGATAGTAACTTTTGTTGTATTGTAACCTACTGGTTTGAAAAATTGAAAAAATCTTTTAAAGAAATCTTTTGTTTCCGTTCCACACCGCGTATTTCAAAGAAAAATGAATCGACGCACAATTCTGATTTCTGCTTGAATAAAACAGTTTTGATTCAACAATAAATTAACTGAAGGAACGAGATTCACGTGACAATTTCAAACAAAGATTTACCTTATTTTCGAAAGACTACCATTTATTTATAAATGCATACAAAGCAAGACACAAATTTCTAAGTAAAACGACAACATCGTCGTCCGGCATTTTATTTACATTAAACATTACAAACTGACAAGTCAAACGCAACGCCTGGTTTTAATTCATTCAAAAAAAAATTATTATGAATGAAACCCGTGAGATATGATTGATTACAAAATGAAAAATCTTGTCTGGCGCGGCCATGATAACCTAGAAATAAAATGTTTTGTCGGAATAACCGACGACGGACGATATAAGGAGATTAAGACATGATTTGATTATAATTCGATAAGAGCGCAAATAATTGTATAAATTTCATAAAACTGCATAAAATGTTACATAAATTATTAAATCAAATCATAATGTAAATGCAACATTATATTCTCTGTAACATAACAACCGACCGTACAACTAAATAAATTGGCGTGGGTTAATTATTAGTTTTTACACTTGCAAGACTTTTTCTCCTTAATTTTATTTATTTATAATAAATTTATGTATTTTTATTGTATGTATACTGGTGTAGGATAGTATTTAAAGGAAAAAAAATCACACGGAGTTGCGGGAAGTAGATCTTTTCTATATCTTGAGATAATCGAAATTCGCACTTTTATTGTTAGATGTCGTGATTAATTACTTAATTCATGACATTTAATTTGATGACTAATAAATTACTTCTTGTTTGTTCAACTCGGAATTTCAATATATTCAAGTATAGCAAATATGCCGCACAGGTTTTCCTGTGTTTTGAAAAGTAATTTCAGAAAATTGTTCCATTGTCACTGCCATCTGAGAACTACATCACTTCGGATTTCTCTAAAATAATTTTTCGGTATTTTCGATGTATGAGAACCTTAAAATTTGTTCTTTCGGGCTCCGTAATTGGAGACAAAGGTAAAATAAAATATTTACTGTTATTGGCATGTAAGTTTTCCCATGTCCATTCCTACTAGTAACGTTCATCGAAACTAGAGTTGCAGTTGTCAGTCATTTAGTTTGTCGGTTGAGACATCGAAGAAATTGCAGATTAGCGTGCGTACCTAGCATTGCTTTAACCGCATTGAGATAGGCCCAATTAACGCAAGTCGCCGAAGTGACTGTACCTATATGCGGCAGGTTTGCGTATGCGTAACCCTCCGCGACCTAGGTAAGGCCCGAAATACTATCATCTTTCTACTGTCTTTCCGCTAACCTGGTTGCCCAGGAAGGACGGGGGTGCAGTCACCCATTTCCAAGCGCAAACTGTTCTGACGCAGTTCACTATCTACCACAGCCCCCACGTTGCAGCGCCACTAGGCACCTCAACCAAGTGCTGGGGCCGGATGCGGCCATCTCACATGACACACTACACCTGGGGGCCCCCAGCCCCGCGGTACCGAATTTACCCTCAGTAAGGGGCTGTTCATAAATGACGTCACGCTTGCTATAAAAAATTAGTATCCATGAAGCTGTCATAACTTAGTCAGGACACCAATTCTGTTTATAGGACTCCGGCTACCCCCCCAAACAGGGGGTGTGTTTGGGGGGGGGGGGTAGCCGGAGTACCAAAGCAAAATGTCCGACCAGTTTGGAGTTATGAACTTTGTGGATTTTATAGGAAGCGTGACGTCATTTATGAACAGCCCCTAAGGGCTTTCACGGTAAGGCTCTTAACCAGACCACTTCGGTAGGAATGTACGCAATCATTCCAGGTATCGCTGGATCAGCTCAGGAAACCATGGTGTCGCCACCAAGCTAAGACCGTTGGCGACCACCCCTGTGGTATGTCGGTTGAGACAGTCGGCTAAATCAAATAGATTATGTTTTTTAAAGAGCCATTTCCCGCAGCTCGCAACAACTTACGTATCGTATATTATAAGGTGTGCCGATAAAAAAGACCGCTCTTGCATATACCTATGCACTATGCATTTGTTGGTGATATTACACATTGGCTTGTGTTGATTTTATCTTTCTAAAGTTTATTAAAATGAATGTTAATTCTATATGCCTAACATATAATGTGTGATAATCAAAAATAAATAATAAAAAAATAAGAATTTTAAGAGAATGAAGAAAACGAATACAAAAATTAATATGTTTTTATTTGATTTAAGTGTAAATAATTGACTACAATTTATGTATTTAATTTGATGTTTTGTTATTTGCGAGCAACATACTGTTAATAACATTGTTGTTTCACTCAAATTACCTTTTTTTAGTTTGTTTGTAGTGAAAAAATGATAAAAAATCTTAAAAGTTTCGGTAAACCAGTTACCATAAACGATAGTTTCCATTACTTGCCGGATTTCGGGTCACGTGTTTGATTTGTAGCAACTGTTTGAATGTCGTAAAATGTTTAAGTATTTCCTTCCTATTCGTTAGGGAAAAGTTTTCGGAATTCCATTTAAATTTGGTTTCCTTACTCAGTGGAAATAATGTGACAACTTTTGAGTGGATTCGTGTCGTTTTATGTATAACAACCGATCAGAAATATTTAAATTCGGCAGCTGTTCTCCTGGTTTCCTACATCACAAAATCGGTCATGACGGGTACAAATCTACCATTGGGTTATCTACGTAATCACAAATCGGCTGCACCTCTCAGTCAAAAATTAGCTTTCTAACTTTCAAAAATACATCGAATATTTAACTTTTCATTGGCTAGCAAATAGCATTTTTTACCATCTGTGAGCAGTATTTTGCAAACTGTATGCATATTTTACAGAATGGAAACGAGGTGAGGTGATGTGACGTCTTATGACATGCGCTAAAGGAAGAATTCAATTGTGAACGATACGATAACTCAATTAACTAATTACCAATGAGAACGGATGATGTTCGAAGGTCACAAAATTGTACGTTAACTTCAGAGAATTGGTTTGCGGGCTTTAATCCGCAGAGATTTGAAAAGTGTCGAATGATTTTTCATAGTTGGGTTTACTCAAAAAACAATTTCTGCGAATTAATTACGAGTTTGTGTGCTCCCTCACATAGCCGGAAATTGTTCTCCGTAACGACCGCCCGTGATTGAACCGATTTGCTATCATTAGATAGAACGGTAAATCGATATGTGTGCAACAGTTTAAATCGAACTAAAACCTCACATTACATAGTTACAGTATGTTAGCATCTACCACTACAAGATCGCATAGGCTTTCATGAACGCAATAAGCTCTAGAGTTGGCTTTGGAGACAATACACTCAGGGTTAGAGTAAGAAATGTTTCATACAAAACTTCAACAGATGGCAGCTGTAACCATTTCCGTTACACTTCGCTAGTCCAATCAATACCTCTAACCGAGACAAATAGATACGTCAGCACTTTGTCCATCACGTCCATCAGCATATCAAGGCGCATGACTTGACTGAAGATTGGCACTAGATGCCGAAATGTTGATCTCTTCTAATTATCTCCATAACACAACTGTTCTAGATGTGTTAATGTCTGAGCGTCATGTCAATGACAAAATAATTCAAATAAGGGCTTACACGTTCATAGTAAAAGTAATACGTAATGAGCTGTATCCTAAGATTGTACGTTAACTTCCTATGGAAAAGTAGCATTATTAAAGCGCAGATATGTAATTGAGAGGTAGAAACTACTGCAAGAACAAGAACTGATTTATTGTGATTTCAACTGAGAAAACAAACTCAAGACTTCTTCAATTGACTTCTAGTGAAGTAATGAAAAATTTCATGGGTGGAGCTTTATCGTAATGAGGCTTTCACTCGTTGTCCCACCGAAAAATTGTCATTGCATGTATATGTGCACCCCACGGAAATTATTCATTACATGTCATTCATTACATGCTATTTATTACCTGTAGCCTCTACCGGAAACTTCTCATTACATGTCTGCATGTAATGACGCGTTTTCGTTTGGGACACCGAGTAAAACAGAATACAGTGGGGGATGCTTAATAAGTCATCCATTCTGGATAATTTCGTGACACTCGCAAATTCATTCGTGTATTTTTAAGCAACTCGCTTTAAAAACTGTTTTTTGACTCTTGTAGTTGTAAACCTCGCCTTCGGCTCGGGATACAAACTCTACACTCGTCAAAAAACAGTTTTCAAAGCTTTTTGCTTATAAACACCCTCTTGAGTTTGGCTCATTTCACAAAATTAATCCCTCATGTAATGACTTATTTCCGCATCCCCCACTGTAATCTACTATTTTTAGCAGATGTGAGATTGCCGATACGAGCCAAAGGTGACTTCGGCAACACATCGTGTGTGCATACGTAACGTGTATCAAACAACGTTTTTTGTAATTCACCGAGAGGAACTAGCTTTTTTTTAAAAATATTTTCTTTCAAATTTATTTTTTTATAGTAGACTATACAGCTGCGGGGAAATTTTTTTATCTTCGAACCGGAGGTTTGCATCCCGAGCCGAAGGTGAGGGATGTATCCCCCGAGTGGATAAACAAATTATCCCGTAGTTGCATATGCTATTTTATTCACCAAATCAACGAAACAAAGTTAGACACCGAATATTAATGTATAATTCAACTATCTATGGAAGCACTGCGGTGAATAAATTAATTTTAAATTTAAAAAAAATCTATTTTAACTTAAAAGCTTTAACTAGTAATAACGAATCAAACTTTTGTCAAGGTTTCACTAAAGTCAACTCATCATGTTCAATTTTTTGATGATGATGAGCGATTTGTGCAAGTATGTGTAGCTTATAATTCACAATTCTCTAAGTGTTTCATCATATTAAACGTTTTCTTGTATGTTGATTACATTTTCATTGATTTCCACATTTAAACCCATCGCGTCATCAGTTTTCGATTGTTGCTTTTGTTTCCCATTAAATGTTTTGTCGAAGAGTCGAAGCAATTGCTACTTTGGATCGAGTTTTCTACCACTTTCATTACAAAATTGACTAGCGACTGCGGGAATGACTACTAAAGTCAAATTCAAGATTTAAAAAACGTTCTCCTGGGAAAATTACTGCAATTTTATTTATGAAATCAATTATTCCAACCAAATTTAAAATGTAGGAGACTTTAAACTCACTCATCTACCTAAAGTTTCAAAGCAATCCACTGGACATTCGAATAAAAACAGACGAAACAAAAACACGCGAATAAATGTTACTACAGTTACCGTAACTTGTGTAGGATAGTTTCCATAACTTACCGAGTTTCCTTTCAAAACCAAAGTTACGCTCAAGGCTACTCAGACGACCTAACGATTCTGATCAGAGGGAAGTTCTTAGAGAGTACACTAAGGGAACGCAGCAGGTAGTCTCCGAAGTTGGTTGAGAACTGGTGTCGAGAAAAATGTCTTAGAGTTAACCCGGACAAGACTGGCGTAGTTTCTTTGGCAGGAAACAAGTAGATCGGGAGTTCGTGGGGGTGTTCAGGATGTCACGGTTCTCGAAATTTAGTTCCGGAATGACAATACTTGGAGAGTTGGTTCCTTCTAGAAAGTTAAAGAGTTTGGTCAGAAAATTTTTTTTGGGATATTAGGAAACTGTCAAAGTGATGCCATCTTGGATTTTCGTAAGCTTCGGCTCGAACCGCCATGTCCACACGTCAGAATAACAATTTTAGCAATACAATACAATATTTTATCTACCGAGAACAGATATATCGATATAAACGAAAATGGTCTAGACGGATAAATGCGACATTACTGTTCAAGGTAGGTAAATGAACTAAAATATACGTCTACTTTCTGTCAGTGCGTAAAAAACAATTTACGCACTAGTGCGAGAAAATGACTTCATGAGACACAAAAAATGCGTGTTTTTGTCGGTGAATTGCAAAAAAAAAATTGGTTTTCAGTGTCGCATGAGATCCTTTTTCGCACTATTGTGACAAATTTTTTTCTCTGTTCTAAAATTTTATCACACTAGTGCGTAAAAGCTGTTTTACGCACTAGTGTCCCCAAAAATAATTGAACTTTCCACAAATTTTCGCGAGTGGAAAGACGCAGGGAAAAGCTCGTTTTTGTCGGTGAATTGCGAAAAACGTTGTTTGATACACGTTACGTATGCTGGCAGTTTAACTCACACCATGTGTTGCCGAACTCGCCTTCGGCTCGTATCTCACATGTAGTAACTAGTAACTCATCATCGCATGCGCAAAATTAAATTTAAGCGCAAGGCAGTTCCCACCCGGGGCCAACACATATCCCCCACATTTCTCTCTCACACATAACTCAGAAGCTCTCAAACTAATTAGAAGGTAAATTAAATTTCAAAAGAGAAAAGATAAAAAGAAGGAAAGTGCACAATGAGCAAAAAGTAAACACACGAACAGGACTAACCCGAGTATTGTTGGGCTAGGAGCCATTCCTTCAATTTACTAGGAAAGAAACATGGCTTCGAAGGAGCAACATACACAGGGAGTAAGTTACAAAAAGAGCTACCAACTGATGTAATCGCTTTCATAGCTCTCGAAGTTCTCG
Source organism: Pseudolycoriella hygida (assembly GCA_029228625.1). Taxonomy (NCBI): domain Eukaryota; kingdom Metazoa; phylum Arthropoda; class Insecta; order Diptera; family Sciaridae; genus Pseudolycoriella; species Pseudolycoriella hygida. Next base: position 126,132,145 of record CM055406.1, read on the forward strand.
TCCTGGTTGGTCTAAACCTCATCTTTTTCCTGGTGTCGTACCCATAATTCGGCACTTCAAAGGATATAGCATTATGCGAACTTCCGCTCAGGGCATCGTGAACGAATCTGCAGACATTTGCCTTGAAAATACTAGTGACGTTCAAAATGCCTTTGCAGTGCACATTGAATAGGTCAGCAGTCGGGGTCCTGACAGGGAGTCTACAAACATGTCTAAGGCACCTATTTTGCAGGATCTGCAGCTGCTTAATATTTCTCTTGGTAGCAGTGCCCCAGACGCCCGGCAAATAATTAAGGTGGGAGTGCCCTAGGGCGTAATAAATAAGCCGGAGAACAGACTTCGGTACAAATTTCTTCAATTTACACAATACTCCACTCAAAGCAGCCAGTTGTCCGCACAAGTGTGAAATATGTTGAGCCCAGCTGAGTCTTGCATCAATTACCAGTCTCAGGTATTTGAACTTCTCCACAGAGTTTATCGTTACACCAACGAAGATGAGATCACCAATCTCCTTTCCTAAGGTGCATGACCTTGGTTTTATCGAAATTAAGGGCTAATCTATTGATTTGAAGGAATTCGCTTATGATCTTCAGGTCATGGAGAAGGTCCTGTTCATTAGCGCGAAATGATACGTTGGAGCAGAACACACTGGAATCGTCTGCGAAGAGGCTTACAGTGCCTTTTATCGGCAGACCATGCATATCATTAATGAACACATGAAATAACAACGGTCCCAGCACGCTACCTTGTGGGACACCAAATTCAATCCCATGAAATTCACTTCGATGCGAAAAACTTCCCTTTTGAGCACTCCTTTGAACACTTTCCTTTCCGCACTAGTGCGATAGTAGTAATGACAAATAAAAACTTCGTTTCGTTAGGAGATGTTTCTACCAATGAGGGAGTAGTCATCCTCACCTCATGAGTTAGAGATATTCTTTTGCGATGTTAACAGCTTAACAGTTGGAAATTACTGCACTAATAAGAAAGTAATTTATTTTGTATACCCAAAATCATAAAGGTAACACTAATTGTTATGTTTATGAATTGGGGAAAAAGTTTTCGAAACCTAATATGACACTCAATTGAGTTATAGCACTAGTGAGATAAAACCATAATATACGACCTTACGTCGATGAAATTGCCAAAAAGTACGTTGCAGCTTCTTGGATATAAACAGAATAGATAGTGGTTTGCATCACTTTCCATCAGGCAATAGTAGCCGCCTGTCGGAGGCGCCATCCATTGCGCGAGTGCGATTGGACACACAACTAGAGATAAGCGGGTCGACCATTTTTCGAAACCCGACTCGGACCGAACCCGACCTGATAAAATTTTTCGAAACCCGAAACCCGAATTGTTTCAAAACCCGACCCGGACCGATCCCGACCCGATTAAAATTTTCGAAACCCAAAACCCAAAACCCGAACTGTTTCGAAACCCGACCCGGACCGAACCAGACGCTTATATTTTTCGAAACTCACAACCCAAATTACTTCGAAACAAAAATTATTTCAACGCCCGACGGACGGACGTCTGCAAAGTCAATAAAGGATCGGGACCCGAATAAAATGATACAACAACCCGACCCGGACCGAACCCGACCCGATAAAATTTTTCGAAAACCGAAACCCGAACTGTTTCCAAACCCGGCCCGGAACGAACGCGATTCGATTAAAATTTTCGAAACCCGAAACCCATGAACCCGAAAAAAACAATTCGGGTTCGGGTTCGGGTCGGGTTTTTCGAAGTTTAGGGCAACTCGCTCATCTCTACACACAAATGAATCCAAAACGTCGCTTCCTTTTAGATAGTTTTAATGTTCCATCCAAAATTAAATTCGGAACAAATAAGCTTTCTAAATCGGTATTTTTTAATCTTACTGGTCTTACTCAACAAATCCTTCCACACTAATTCAAAATTATTCAAGATACCAAAAATAAACTTTGATCAAAAGAGTCTTAATGTTTCTTACGATAAGGTGAAGATTTTATTGGACCGAAAACACAATATAAGCCGAAAATAGTGTGCGTTATAGCTAGCTATGCTGAGTGTACATGAAATAATAATTTGATCTCTGTTCGGAAAGGTTACTTTTAATTAGAACCACAGTTGGTTTTCTATTTATGTATTCAACTAAATCCATCGCTGAAGTAATCCGCTTTTTTCGCCATTTCAAATAAGTGATCACACACTACAGTTTTCATGTTAATAAAATAAATTGCAAACAAAAAAACAACTAAGAATAAGAGTCTGTCGTCTTATATGTTCCGATTAATCCTGAAGATTTTTATTTTTAAAAATCAATTGAAAAATTACAACAAAACTTGGCTGGTATGTTCACTGGCTTTGTCTTACATTTAACGATTTAAACCAATTTAAATATTAATGCGAAAATTAATAATCACAAAAAACATCACGAAAAACTAATTTACAAATCAGATCAACGATCAAACAACTTGTACTTTGTATAAAATAAACTTTGAAATGTGCCACATATGGTAGAAATTTAATTAAAAAACCGCAAAACAATTTAAAAAATTCTTTTTTTTTCTCTCTTATAATCACAATATAAACACTGAAACGCCCGAAAGACTAACAAAAAAAAAAACCTGAATCTTTCGACAATTCACATAAACATATACCTCAAAAACATAAACAAACAACAGTCATGTAAAAACGTACTGCAACAAAAACCCGCGTGCGCATCTTCGTATACTGAAAAATATTAAATCACCGACGATATCACTTATCTCACCGTTGAAATAATTTCCAAGAGCTCGCGGCTGAATGGAACGAGAAAGAAAACGGTGTGTGTATAAAGCTTATGTCGATTGCAATGCCAGCTAGCGACTGAACCATCAAAATAAATATCTAGAATCAAAAAAGTCATCCGAAAGAAGCGACTCACGATTTTTCATTCTTCCGCTCGCACAGAGCATAAATATAAAGTAAAAAGTAAGACCATAAATGAACCGAACATTGTCGAAATTGGTACGATACTATGGCTTAAATGAAAATTACTATAAATCGGGGCTCGTAAAATGCATGTTGTTAGAGTGTAGTATATGAATATGAGACCAGATTGAAAATGAAAAAAGAAAAGGTGGAACTACCTACATAAATTTTTGTTCTCTGAGAATAGTGTGGTCAACATAATTCTAAAAACTCATAACATGTACGATCAGCTACAGCGTTATGCATATTACATACTACACCATCCAGCATTACAACACATGAACAAAATGCATTAATAGATGCATAATCTGCATGGAATTCGTATGTGTTTTTTTTTAAGTTGTTTAGACGTAACTCTATACAATGTTATAAGGTTTGACGATGAATGTTTTGGTATTTTAGTCAGGCATTGGATTTTCATTCGAAAAATTATATGCTTCTCCATTTGAAATTGAAGTATAAGACGCTAATAGTTTCAGGTATGTGTGGTTGGCGCCGCTATCACTCAGTGTTCGTTTAAGGCTACAAGTCCCAAGTTATTATCCAAGGTATTTGGCACAAGTTTTAAAGTTTATTCTTGTTCCGTTGAATGACAGGTGTAAGTCATTTGGTGGGTCCTTTAGGGCTCCCTTCTTGAAGTATATAGCCTACGATTTGTCCGCATTTACTTTTATCGTCCATTGGGCGTAATATTTCTGGTTTTGTAACAACTTCTTTGTACACAGCTCGAAGAGTGATATAAATTGGTGTCATCAGCAAATAGCGACAAATTCAATCCTTGCATCACTGGTATGTCTGACATGTAAATCAGAAATAACAGCGGGCCCAATACCGAACCTTGAGGAACTCCTTCATCGATCGTCTTTTCGTCTGAAACTGATTTGTCCATTATTACAGAAAATGTTCGATCCTTCAGGTACGATTTCATTGAATGTACGATGTAGTTCGGAAAGTTCAGTTGAATCATCTTGTCCAAACAGTGTCGAATGCTTTCGCAATATCGAGGAGAACTGCTATTGCGACTTTGTCTTCGTTGAACGCAACAGATACATCTTCCATCAGTTTGAGGAAAACGTGTATGGTCGAATGTTTAGGTCTGCCTGTCTGGTATAATTTTTTCGGATTGGCAAAAGTCTAATATTCTTTTGTAGATGACCTTCTCCAAGATTTTGTTTAGATTGCATAGTAAACTTATCGGTCTATAGTTTCTCGGATCGTTAGATGTTTTGCCTGGTTTAAGCACTGACAAGACATGCGCTAGTTTCCATTTTTGGGGGAAGTATCTGATCCTAAAACAACTCGATAGCGTAGTGGTTAACACGTCTGCTTGCTACTACGAGATTGAGTTGCCAGTGCGTTGGTTCGAAACTCAACCGCAGACGGATTTGTACCGATTGTTAGATTTGTAAACAAAACAAAGCTGATTGAATCGTTCAAATCAAGTGAAGTTGAGTGTAGTGCCATCGTACGGCTTACCGGAAAAGGCATTGTTGGGAGAACCGGTATTCTACTCCTACTAGTTTCGCTCCTAGTTACATCTCATAGATGGCACTGGGTTTGTCGCACAGCTTACCACTGGCACAGTAAAACTTTCCGGTAATGAAAGGATCTCAAAAAAGTAGAACCACAAACAGCGAAACTAGTAAATAATGATCTAGCCTCTAACCCTTCATGGGTTGTAGGGCAGATTATTATTATTATATCTGATCCTAAGGCACGCAATGCAGATTTTTGCTAACAGTTCAAAACAGGCGGTTGGTAGCTTTTTAATTACTAAATTCGGTATCATGTCAGGACCCTTGGATTTTTCTTTCTTTATTTCTCTAAAGATTTTAAGATCAATCGAAATTCTTCAGCATCAGTGAGGTAAGGTTCTTGATCCGGTTGCTCATGATGCTAAAAATTGCTTACTACAGTTCGAACATGTTCCGAAAAGACTGGGTCACCAGCGGCGAATACATTTGCCTGGTCAGTCAAATTACTAAGAAAGCTACCATCAACGTTCACTAGTGGCGGTTTCTGATGCGAATTGTGAAGTAGTTTGCCAATTTTGTCAAACATTTTTCCATCTGGACGAATGCTTTTCAGTTTTTTCTCATAGAGTCTCGAGCGGTAATTGTCTAGCTTTTCGTCGAATATTAAATTTAGACTATTGACCAGTGGATTCAGTTTGCCACCTCTACGATGACTCTTACGCCTAAGTTTGTTTTTGTATTCGACTAAGTGATTAATGTCAATTGGTAAGTCATTGTTATTGTTGAAGCACTTTTTCGCAATCGATTCGTTCATCGCGTTCAGTATCACGTCGCGGATATGTCTGAGTAGGATGGTTTATTGAAGAATGAAGAAAGAATGTTGTTGTCTGAGGAAATAGAGACAACTGATTACAAAGTTTCGCCAATATTTTTACTTGCCTCCTTATACTTAGCCTCAAATTTGGTAACACCTTTCACTCGCTACTTGAATTAGTCTGAACAAATGAGTTTGTTGGGAGCAAAACTCGGTCTATTCCAATTGTCAAGCGTATACCAAACAAAAAATTTCGAAATATTGAAAAACCTTTTATTTTTCCTCAATTCTATTAGGGTTATAGAGTTGAGCAAAATTTGTTTTTTATCTGACGTTTAAAACGTCACTTTGACAGATGGAGTAGACCGGGTTTTGCTCCCAGCAAACTCAAATAATATACACATTTAGTGCGCCAACGGCTTATGTCAAAGTATACTGATTTTCACGACGACGCAGTGCTTAACATGTAAAGCAATTATTATCATAAGTTTATGACGAAATACATTATCCTTTAACAAAGCATACTCACTAAAGGTGTTGATAAACTGAGTAATGACGGTGCCAGCAACAAGTACCTACCACTTTTTTTGCATTGCAAAAAGAAGTGCTTTGAAATGAGTTTAAGGTCATTAAATTAGTAGAATTTCTTGCTAATTTGAAGATGTTCTCGTATGATAAAAATTAAAATGTAATTTTATAATTAATTCTTCTGATGAAACGTAAGAATTTAAAGAAATATCTCCGAATCATTTCTTCCATCGCATTCTTCTCTTTAACTATTTTGAACCATCGTATTAAACACACATAAATCGACATTTTTGGTATGCTATCGAGAATGTTTGAAATTACGCAAAATATTCGGTTAAAAGAATGGACATAGAAATTTCAAGTATTCAAACGAAATACCCAAAATTTTAAATATTCTGACCTCCCGCTTTCTTTGGTGGTCACAAAACAAATCACATGAGTTCAACACAATGCGCACAAAAAATGATACGAGAAATATTCTTGCTCGTGACAATCATGAAGAAGGCACGTAAGAATTTTATAGTTATGTTGGATATTTTAGAACAATTTGTCGTGACTACAATTTTTTTTTCATTATTTCAGTCGAATGTGAAGTAGAAAATAAAAACAACAGATTTTTTATTAGCCAGATGCTAAACCAGCAGCACACCGTACGATTTAATAGGAAAAAAAATTCAAATTCAATTTCAAAATTTAGTTGGTGTTTATACGGGTGATTGTGGTTATGACATAACTTGCTGATGCACTTCGGTGATGCCGAAAATAGACGATAAAGTGCAGAATGCTTGCGGATGGAAAATAAGTCATTACCGTCTCGTTCAAAACCAAGTTTTTAGATTTACCGGGTGCAAGCATGAAAAATTTTGTACTGTGAAATGTGTGCTTTCTACGTGTGGGATGTATTCCTCGCTTTTGGCTCGAAATACAAACTTCCTGCAAGTCTCAACAACAAATTTATCAGGAAGATAGGAAATAGCTTTTCAATTGTTCCATTTCCTACGTTTACACTAGATTTCATGACGACAATAGATTATTGCAACTGTCAAAGTGAGAATAGGAGACCAACTGTATCTGTCTCTTTCTAACCAACATTTTGAAATAGAAGAACAAAAGTCATCCACGCCTATCTTGATCCCATTTTTTCGAAAAATGATCTTCGTAAACATTGATCTTCCACAAAAACAACTCCACAAGCCGAAAAAAGAAATCAATCTGAAATGAGAAGGGCTATTGGTTAGTCATTTCTTTGTTCCGTGGTGAAACTTCGATCTTACGTAACACAGCTTTGCTGTAAAAGACAGAATAGGAAAAGCTCTGACCCCCTTCTGCACATGTAGAAGCGCCTTTGCTAAGAATTGGGGCCTACAGTCCAAGGCAATACTGTGGATTTACGGATTGAGTATTGAGGCCTATGATGAGCAATATGCGATTCCATATTCGACATGCCTAGAGACCGGATAAAACCCGAGATCAACTTTGAGAAGCGATATGAGGCTATCACTCCGAGCAGACAGGAATGTCTTTATGACTGGCCGAACTGTTTGCCCGCTGATGGACTCATTTGCTTCATAGATGGTTCGAAAAACACAGAGGCCGGGGTGTTCACTCTAGAACCCAGAACGGAGTAGAGTTTTCATTTGGGGAATTTTGCCAGTGTATTCCAGGCAGAAACGTTCGCAGCGATGAGAGGAATGCGACCGGAATCGAAAAGCGAAGGGGTAACTATTCTCACCACCTACGACACTCCATAAAAAAAAATGGTCGTGCGATCAGCGCCGCCGCGCCGGGTTGACGTTTGAAAAAATTAAAAGTTTTGTATTGTGATTTACGCAAACTGTGCCAACTTCACGTCTGTCATGTTTCAAACGAAATTGACAGAATGGCGCTTTTCAAAATTTGATTGACAAACGTCACTAACTTCACTGCAAACATTTATTTGACAAACAAATGTCAAACGGGTTGTGAAATTTGAAAAAAATGAGGTTATGGTTTCAATAAGATTTATGTGGAAGCGTCACAGATAGCGAAGGTATGATTAAGGCGATAGTGTTACCTGTCACCACTTCCAAGCTAATGAAGGAGTTCAAGGAAACTCTAAATCAACTGGGCTAGAAAAATAGGGTTATAGTTGCATGGGTGGCTGGGCACTGCGGAATAGAAGGAAGAAGGAAGAAAGCTGATGAGTTAGCAAAGCTGGGTTCTGAATCAGTTAGCCATGGACCGGAACCGTCCATTCCTATACCGCAGTCACTGTGTGTTAAGGCGATTAAGGACTGGATATGATCGGAGGCTAGTAAACATTGGCGCGCTTACAGTGGAGGGGCTCATTCGAAGCGATTCTTCCCAGTGCCTGATATTAAATGGGCTGGTGAACTGTTGAACTGTCACATGAGAAGGGTAGTGGATGCGATTACAGGACACTGTGGGCTTAACAGACACTTGTCGAAAATGGGCATCGTTAATGATCCCAAATGCAGCTGCGACCTAGGTGAGGAGAACGGCTAACACATCATTTGTGAATGTCCTAGTTTCTCCTCACTCAGGCGCAGGATCCTGGGTGACTATGAGATCAGACCGCTGAACGTGGCTAAACTGGGACCACTTGTCTTGGACAAGTTCCTAGCTGCCACTGGCAGGTTCGAAAGATTTACATGATGAACGGGTAAGGAAACAAAGGATCAATAGATCTGTGTTTCGGGACCCAGAATTAATCTACCTAACCTGATTAAATCTAAAATGTCGCGCATTTGCGAATCCTCCTCCTTTCAACGTGAACTTAGTTACCCCATTAGCCATTCCAAGTGAGTTGTCTCAAAAGAGTGAATTTCTTACGTAAATGGGGATTTCATATTTACGTAATTTCGTGTCACACGTGTTGGACTTTCGGTATAAATAATAATTCAGCATTGTGCGTCTACGGCTTATGACCAAATTACTAAAATATCATGTGGTTGTCGGGTTACACTTCATCATGAAATTTCGTACACTTTGACATAAGCCGACGACGTCACTCTACACTAAACTCTGCTTACAACACTGTCAACTTTTCATAAGTCTAAGCATTTTTCATAAACAAAAAGAAATTCGTCATAAATGCTTGCAAAACCTCGTTATTATTGTGACCTGCATACCAGTTCACATTTCCGTATAAAAACATGTTCTAGGACGTCTCTTTGTGTGTACATAAATTTCGAAATACTTTATAGCCGAATATAAAAATTCGTGTTATTTTAGTGATAAAGAATTACATTCTTCTTTTCGCTGCTTGTTTTCTAGATAGATTTTTTAATGTGCAATTTCATGCTTCGACCCCTTTTTTGATGAAGTCAATTACTGTGTTTGCATATTACTGAGGTTTGAAAACATTTGAATTGTGACGATATCCCTAATCTAACACCCTCTAAAATGTACATTAAATGCGCTGCAGTACTGAGCAGATCTGAGCACAGTAGAGGTGTGCGCCGGTCAAATTTTCTCGGCGACGGCTGTAATTTTCTTTTCGAAGAATCGGCGGTGGTTTGAATTGCCTGAAGCTTTCCTTCCGGCGGCTCCGCCGGCGCATGTTGAAGATTTTATCGGCGGCGGCGGTTATTTTCGGCGCTAAACGGAAAATTATCTTCAAAAAAATCTTAAATTTGTTTCCGTTCAGAGTGCGAAGTAACGTAGTTTAAGTTAATAAGTTTACTACAAAACACTTCATTCTAACATGGGGTAGATCGAGACCAGAGTGAAGGGATGAATTTAATATCGTCTAGAGATGACGACTCCGCAAAAAAATGTCCGGTCGTCTGTTTGTCCGTCCGTGCGATCTTGATGATTTTTTTTTCTCTGAAAGGTAGACGTATCCATTAAAATTCAAAAATGAGCAAAATCACTCAAGATATTGGTCGAAAAGTTGTCCAAAAACGTGGTTTTTCGAGAGTCGGTGAAACTTTTTCGCATATGCTCGGCAAGTATTTAATGGAAATTGTTCAATTCGTTGACAAATGGAAGACTTTCATCCTAAGAAAGTATGGAAACGTTTTTTTTTGTGCAAATCGGTTGAGCAGCTCAGGCATTAGAGCGAATGGAATGGATGAAACTCAGTCAACTCGGCCATATACGATAGGAAGTGGTTTTTCGTCAATATTTAGTCAAACAAAATTTATAACATGTTGTAGAGATTCACTTTCACTTACGAAGTTGTAAAGGATTAAAATTCAGCGAAAAGGTGTTTTGGTGATTTCCCGAAAAATGTCCCGATTCTGGAATTTAGCCACTCCTAGAATTGGGAGTTACTTCTGAAGGCAAAATTATGGGTTTCAGAGGCCTTCGAGAGGGTTTTCGGCAGAGCCTCAGCTTCGCCATGTGACTTTTGAGTTCATAATGGCCAGTGGTCGCTCTCACCGCCCTTCCATCTCTCGCAGACTTTGAGTCCACGACGGTTTCGATTTGAAAAAGAAGTTCCTCCTGGCTGCGTCCCACCCATTCACTTAATGCCCTCACCTGCAGAGTGTGTAATCAGCGCTGCGCTGCAGAGTGTGTAATCAGCCATTGGGCAGAAAATAATGTTTATCTTTAAGAAGGAAATTAGTTTTTGACAAAGAGTCGAAAAGAGATGAATACCTTTGATACAAGCGAAACAATTTCTCAATTCAAAGTAAATGTTTCCAATGTTTTCATGTGAAGATTTTTTATGAAAGTCTACGAAAGTTTCGGTAGTCTGCGCCGAAATTTTACGAAAAAAGGAACCGGCGGCTGGCGGCGGCGCAGTGTTCTGCCGCACAATTTTCAATCGACGGCGGCGATGACTGGGATTTTACCTAAATTTTCGGCGGCGATTGGCGCGGCTGCAGCCGGCGCACACCTCTAGAGCACAGTAAAATGTGGTTTAGAAACATTCTGGAGTGTATAATACCCACCTTAAATTGTTACACAATGTTTTCAGATTTAATATTTTGATGAGTCCAAGTTTACGTAAAACTAGTACTAGTCTACTACTAACGTTACTTAATTAAATGTTAAATGTTACACTCCGTCCGTTTATCGGGAAATTCTACTGACTCGGAAATATGTTTCGAAAGAGTAGAAAATCACTCTAGCATCCCACAACACAGGAATATTTCGACATGATTTACGTTAAAAGACATTATTTCCATGCACGGCAGTTCTCTTTAACATAAGCAATCGAACATTTATTAAAGCCCAGTACTTTGGAGTGCTTAAAATGTCCAAAAATAACAATCGAGCTGCATTAATATCTGAGTACAATTCAATTTAAAAAAAAATACTAAAAAGTTATGGCGTGCGGTTCAGCATTAGAGACGATTAGAAATCAGGCACATTTTGGATATGTAATTTAATACAATGCCATCATATGAGTAAGTGGTTTTTGATACTTTCGAACGTGTGGGTATAGGCATTAAGTACTTGACTTAATAGGTTTAAAGTGGAATATTCAAGCTATGCATGTTATTTGAATTTATTAAGAAAAAATATTTTTTTTAACCAAATAAGAAGAAAAAGAACATCAGAGTTTATACTAAAAATAAAAAACTATTTCCCACATATGGAAAACTGAAAAGCTTTCTCTATCCACATATTGTCTTCTGAATTGCTTATGATGGACCTTAGAAATCTCATGACTTTAGCACCTTTTCCCAACAAATTCTCAGCACTAAACACTAAAATATATATTTTCCATTCTTACATTCCTAAATCGACTATAAAAACATTAATGGGAGCTCGTTGACGCCCCATTCATCATCTGATAAAAACACTAAATTTATTATTTATTTTTGACTTTTATTTTATATAATAACTCATATGCAACACACTGCGCTTTTGTGGTGCATGTAAACTATGATATACAACGAAAAGGTAAACAAACAGGTGATAAAAAAAAATCGCTTTGAAGAAAACCAAGGAATTTATACGAGCTCATGGGATTAATGTTTCAGACAAGTGTTGTTTGAGAAGGGGATTTACATGAAAAATGTATTTTGTCATTTTCATCGTTAAACGTTATGAGAAAGTAGCAAATACATTTGTTTTCTTCCAATGTCAACATAGGTTGGTGTAGCGCAGCCGTTTAACGCCTGGTCTGATTGGTAAATGGTTTATTACTACTTTTAGCGTTAAATTAGAATCGCGACAACATGTACGGTGTACAGGAAGGAATAAAATATCACCTGGAATTACTAAACAACACAAAAAAAGATAAAATAAATAAATAAGCAAATGGGACGAGTTTTGTTTGGAAAAGCAGAAGGTCTCACAATTTGAGATAAAGAAATTGACAACAAAATAGACCTTTAAATGCGATGAATAGAATCATCGATCGTCTCGTAAAATGTAGCTAGATTTATATCTAGTTTGTTGAAAGAAAATACGCGATCATATTTAGAAATCCATTAACTCCGTATTCATTAGTTGAATTCGGTAGCTGGGAAAGTCAGAAAGCATTTGAACAAATATGATAAATTATTCGAACGATATGAACAGTTGTTTGTAACGAGATCCCGTTTAGAGTATGAATGTGATCGGCTAGAGATATGCCAAATTAAGCAAACGAAATTCCGTTGGTCTGTCTGTACACTTGCTATCTCGAATTAATCTTTATCAAAAATAAAACTTGGAAGGAATACTGTACGTAATAACGGCATTTTGGAGATGTGAATTTTCCATTTTTTGTGTAACCTTGCAGGGAAACATAAACAAGGGGGGAAACATATGAAGGGACCCGTACGTATCAGAATAAATGTGGCAAACAGAGTTGATGTTACGAAAAGACTCGAACGTATTTAAGTAAATATTGCCTTAACTCTTAAGTGTCGCCCACATTAAATTGAATTGGAAATTGCCGAGAGGGCAATATTGAAAAACCCATCCGAAGAAACGGCGCAAAAATGGCCTTCCGAAAGCACAAAATTGACCCCCAAATAGACAAAAATGTTCGCCTCAATTTTCTCTACAACATATGAAAAAACCATTATTTTGCCTAGGCCCGACCTAGGGTCTTCAGGAGAGGCCTCAGACAAATACTTACATAGACAAAAATATTTCCCTTCATATTCTCTACAACATAGTGAAAAACCATTTTTTTGTCTAGAGCAGACCTTAGGACCGACCTAGGGCCATAAGGAAATGCCTCGAACAAATACTTCCATACACAAAAATGCTTCCCTCAATTTGCTTTCCAACATAGCAAATAAAAATTTTTTTGTTAGGGCCGACCTTAGGACAGACCTGAGGCACACTTCAGCCCTATAAGCACAGGCATCGGGTCCAAATTTGTTCTTGAATATAATTCAGTACTGGATTACCTCTCAAATAGAAAAAGAATCAACAAAATCAGTTAGGATTTATCCAATTTATGTAAGCAAACACTTTGGGCCCTAGTAGAAACTCAGTTTTAGGGTCCTGACTGAGTCCAAGGGTTTCTAATAAAAAAATTTTCTGCCATAAAACGGGAGACAGTCCTAGATCTTTCGATCAAACAAAATTTGAAAATCGGAAGAGATTTACTCCAGTTGAGTACAAAAAACATGTAGAGCGCTAGCACAGAATCGGTTTTGGTGCCCTAGCTATATCCTAGGGCCTTATCTCAAAATAGTTTCTTCTACAAATTGTTGGGCTTTGGGCTTTCATAGACCCGTCGATTAAAAAAACAATTATGGCAATCGGAAAAGATTTACTCGAGTTATGTACAAAAAACACGTATGGCCCTAGCATAGACTCGGTTTTAGTGCCCTAGCTAAGTCCAAGGACTCAATTCCAAAAAAGTTTCTTCCATAAATTGTTAGCCATGCCCAGATCTTTCAAACAAAAAAAATTTATGAAAATCGGAAAAGATTTACTCGAGTTATGTACAAAAGAACACATAGCGCCCTAACAGAGACTCGTTTGTAGTGCCCTAGCCAAGTCCAAGGACTCAAATCCAAAAAAGTTTCCGCCATGCCCAGATCTTTAAAACAAAAAAGTTTTTGTGAAAAATCGGAAAAGATTTACGCGAGTTATGTACAAAAAACCAAAAACCACTTAAACGGGCCCTAGCTTAGCAGTCCTTGGGCCGACACTGCCCAGATTCAATCCCATAAAAGATATTTTGATTACTTTTACTTCAGGGAAAAAAGTTTTTGAAAATCAGTTGAGTTTTACTCAAGTTATCGCGGTGACGGACGGACGGACGGACATTTTTTTTATTGCTGATTCGTGATCTAAGGACCATGATCGGTGCTCGCCCCCTACTCCCGGGTCGAAATTGGGGTGGTTACAAACGTCGTGGTAAACGCATAGGACCCCTTTTCGAAGAACTTCGTTCTTCGTACAGGTAAGTTATGTGCAAACAATGTTTTCTTGCTAAACGAAGCACATACGAGGCTTGTGTTATATGAAAGAAGTTTCTACAAATGTTCAATCTTCAACTTCTCCATACAAAGGAATTCTAATATCTAAACATTTTGCCCGTTAGAGCGTTTGCACGTAACGCATTTTCCACTTTTTGCATGGATTTGTTCTACACCGGTCGTTTGATCACCAATTTCCTACAGATTCTGTTAGTTCCAGCCACTTTCTTCAAATTCTTCAAGAATATTTTCTTACAAAGCGACACAATATTTGTTGTTGATTTATTTTTATGTTTTGTAGATGGTTTACATTGCACACACACATAAATTGTGGATGATAGGACACATAGCCTATTTTCGTGAAATAATTTCACGAACAAATTCCGAAAGAAAATTCCTAACTTTCGTACAGAGCCTATTTTTACGAAGCAATTTCACTAATTTCACCGATAGGTTATCTATCCACTTAATTTTTTTTTTGGTACAGGCTGATGGAATTTTTGGAATTAAAATGGAATTTTTGGAATTAAAATGGAATTTTTGGAATCAAAATGGAATTTCAGAAATTTCGATGGGATTTTTGTAGTTTTTGGAATTTCCGGAATTTCTGAACTCTGGAATTTCGATCACATTTTTGGAACTTCGATGGAATTTCTGTTGAATTTTTGGAATTTCTGAAACTTCTGAATTTCGGAAATTTTGTGGAATTTTTGGAATTTCGATGGGATTTTTGTAGTTTTAGGAATTTCCGGAATATCTGAACTCCGGAATTTCTGAACTCCGGAATTTTGATGAAATTTCTGGAATTACGATGGAATTTCTGAACTCCGGAATTTCGATGAAATTTCTGGAATTTCGATGGAATTTCTGTTGAATTTTTGGAATTTCTGGAACTACTGAATTTCGGAAATTTTGTGGAATTTTTGGAATTTCGATGGGATTTTTGTAGTTTTTGGAATTTCTAAACTCCGGAATTTCGACGAAATTTTTGGAATTTCTGTGGAATTTTTGGAATTTCTGTGGAATTTTGGAATTTCTGTGGAATTTTTGGAATTTTCGGAACTTCTGATTTCGAAAATTTTGTGGAATTTTTGGAATTTCGATGGGATTTTTGTAGTTTTTGGAATTTCTGAACTCCGGAATTTCGATGAAATTTTTGGAATTTCAATGGAATTTTTGGAATTTTGGAATTTCTGTGGAGTTTTTGGATTTTCGGAACCTCTGATTTTCGAAAATTTTGTGGAATTTTTGGAATTTCGATGGGTTTTTTGTAGTTTTTGAAATTTCTGAACTCCGGAATTTCGATGAAATTTTTGGAATTTCAGTGGAATTTTTTGAATTTTCGGAACTTCTGAATTTGAGAAATTTTGTGGAATTTTTGGAATTTCTTGGAATTTTTTTATGGAATTGGAATTTTTGGTAAAAATTTTTGAGCAGTGGATAACCACTCAAATTTCACACATAAATTACGAATTTTCCTAATGAATCTTTTAGTGAATTTTTTGTTAAATTGAACTTATTTCACGAGGTGTGCGCCGGTCAATATTTTTCGGCAGCGGCTGAATATTTTTTAAGTATCAGCGGTGGTTTGAATGGGCGGCAAGCGGCGGTGAAATTTTCAACTTGACAAAAAAATATGGCTGTGGTGGTTAAAAAAGGCTTCTGTTTGTTGCAAATTAACTCCATGAAAATGTTCTACGAGACTATGAAATAAGGAGTTCACGCAGTAGACTGGTCCTTTGTCTAGTGCATGAACTTCTTATGTCACCGTCGTGTAGAGCATTTTCATGGAGAAAAATTGCAACAAGTAGAGGTCTGCATATCAAGGTGGGCAGCCTGGTGCCAAAAAATTTTCTATGGCAATGTTGGAGTGGGGAACGAGGACATTACTATGCACAATGTTCCAACTCGGCACCAGGCTGCCTACTTGGGACGTTTAATTAGTCATAAAGAACGCAGCCTCGTGCCGAAAATCTGTTAATGTCATCGTAACGGCAGTAACAAATACTATACGTGATATAAATTTCAACACGGCACCAGGCTGCCTACTTAAGATATTCTACTGTGAATGTAGAGGGCAGCAGAAGTCTGGTGCCGAGTTGAAATTTATGTGACGCATAGTATTCGTAACTGCCGTTACAATGAGTTTAACTGCTTTTCGGCACCAGGCTGCCTTCTTAAAGGCTACTCATACTTTTATAAGTACGCAGCCTGGTGCCGAATCGGGACCTAGTGCACATTAATGTACTCGTTTCGCCATCCAACATTACCATAGGAACTTTTTTGGCACCAAGCTGCCTTCTGAAATCGAACAGTGCAACCCCACCTTAACTTGACATTTATTACTCAAGACTTTTTAAGTAAAAGGCTGTTCAAAGGCTCGGAACAGGTCAGGTAAACCTGTGACCTGACCTGAAAAACCTGAAACCTGAGTTGACCTGAACCCGATTTTGTAAGCTATGACCTGACCTGATCTGACCTGAACCTGTTTTGACCTGACCCTTAAAAAACCTGACCTGACCTGGTTGACCCGACGAAATAAAGTTTTCTTCTAAATGTCGTGTATTTATGAATTTACTTTCCCGTTCATATTATTTATGTAATGTCAAGTTTTTCGAGTTTTTCTTATCTGCATCTCTATCAACATTGTGTACAGATGTACACAGTCTACGCTCATTAATAGTGTCTACTGGATCGTCGACTGAGACCAAAGAATAACATTAATTTTACAGTAGTATAGGAATGGCTCGTTTTGGATCGAACTGATGTCTGATGTGTCATTTTCAAGAAAGTAACTAAATGGCAGTTTATTCTCACCTTTTATTAATCTAGTAGTGGAGCTACTTTTTTGTGATTCCTTAGTTTTTTTACAAATCTTTCGCTAGAATATAGGTCTGCATTTCAGACTGATCAGCCTGGTGCCGAAAAAGTGTCTATAACAATTTTGCATGGTGGAAAAGTACGCAACTATTCACTAATTTCGAACTTTGCGTCAGGCTGCGTACTTGATAAGTTTGATTGCCAATGTAGAAGGCAGATCCTGGTGTAGAAAATGGGTCGGTGTAATCAAAACTGTGGTCATAAGGAAAAAAAAACTTAGAGAAAATCAGCGAAGATTTTCGCCGAATTACGCTGAAAAAATCAAATTGGCGACAAAGTTGAATAAAACAATCGCCGAGAATCTTTTGTTTCATTTTGTCGCTAATTTGAATTTTTTCGGCGAATTTCGTTGAAAATCTTCGCTGATTTTCTCTAAGTTTTTTTCTTTATGACGGCAGAAAAATGCTGTCATGAATATTATACGTCATACAAATTTCAAGTCAGCACTAGGCTGCGGGCTTAAACTTTTGTTTTATGAATGTAGGTGGTAGCAGCAGCCTGGTGCCGAACTGAAACTTATTTGACATGTATAATTTACTCCTGCCTACAATTTGGCAAAATAGACTTACAGCGCCAGGCTGCTCACTTAAGTGGTAGAGCTGAGAATGTAGTTGGCAGCCTGGTGCTGCAAATCTGTTTTTGCCAAAATGTAAACAGTAGTGAATTATTCATGTCACATCAGTTTCAATTTGGCACCAGGCTGCTGCTGCCATCTACATTCGTATTACGAAAGTTTAAGCACGCAGCCTAGTTCCGACTTGAAATTTGTATAACGTATAGTATTTATGACAGCTGCTTCGATTACACCAATCCATTTTCAATCATTGTCAATCAAATTCATGAAGTACGCAGCCTGGTGACGAGTTCGAATCTAGTTATACCACCATGTAACATTGTTATAGACACTTTTTCGGCAAAAAAACAAAGTAATCACAAAAAAGTAGCTCAACTACCAGATTAATGAACGATGAGTGTAAACAGCTATTTAGGTACTTTTTTGAAAATGACAAATGTTTATAACAGAACTATCGCTAGAAAAACATCGTTTTTACAAAGATTGCTCTTAATCGATTTAAAATCTCTTATTGCACATTCTTTGGTCAAACATTCAGAATGATTGTCTTTAGAATTTCTCAAGTGAGGTCATCAGGTCAGGTCAGGCCCTCGATATATCAGGTCAGGTTCAGGTCATTTGAAAGAAGAATTTTTCAGGTCAGATGACTTCAGGTTCAGGTCAGGTCAAACCCGACCGCCGACCTGTTCCTAGCCTTGCTGTTCATAAATGACAAATTATGTACAGGTTTTTGGGAGGAGTGAAGGTTCCAGAATTCGTAGGGTGGGGTTGGGGGGGTCAAAGTGAAGTCGTACGTACAAAAAAAGAAAGTGTTCACTTTTTTACGCGTAAGGTTTGTGTGAAAGTTAAACTTGATATATTTTTGTTAAAAGTTGAGCTTTCACACAAACCTTACGCGATGCGAAACGCATCGCCTACAATATATGTTAATGTTTTGTCAATATTGTGACGAGGTAATTTAATGAATCTTCCTAAAGTGACGTTGAACGACATATGACACAATAATGTACTAAAGAATAAACTTCAGCTTTTTAAAGGAGGGGGGTGGTCCTCAATTTAAAGTGGGTCTTTGGAATTGTACGATTTCGTACGGAGGGGGAGGAAATCGCGCGTTATTTGAGAACAGCCCCCAAAGCAAATTTTTCGACGCAGCAGACAATGTTCTCGGCAATACTTTCTATTATGTAAGATCGATTTAATTGATTTCGTTAGAAAATACGGTCCTAACTCTATCCATCTGTGACGAAGATCGGTAACTAGCGACCGCGCATTGCTTTATTGTTTTAGCGGCGGCACAATCGTCTGAAAAATTTAAAATATTTGGTGGCGACAGCTGGCTTTTAGAGTAAATTTTTGCCAATATTAAGAGTAGAAACACATTTACAAAATTTCCGCTCATCGAGCTGAACAGATTGTTAACCCCAGAAGAACCCCACATCTACGACGGGTAGCTCTAGTAAGACGAGTTGTTTGAGGTCATATCAGAATGAACGACCTCCGAATTCAAAAACGTGTCTGTTTTTTGCTACATGGTAATAAAAGATTTGTCGCCGTGCGAATGTAAAAATAAAATTTCAATTCACGGCTATCATTAATCGAGCTGCAAAACTGGCCATTTCTAATAATGAATCTCATATTTTATTTTTAGTTAAATAACATTTTAATGCTTCATGTTTTTGTTAGGCAAACCATTAATTATTGCCACTCGTAAAAATGTAGAATTTTCACTTGATGTCATAAAGCATATGACACACAAAAAAAATGTAAAACTAATGTTTTATTATAATGGATGACCACAACATTTTTTTTCGGTTGGTTCAGGATATTTTATCACAAAAAAGAAATCAATGTAGAGATAAAATTGTAATTACGTTTACTGATTTAGTTATTATACACGTTTGTTTTGACAGCAGTCATAACATAATGTTTTTGTTAATCAATTACGACAATCCACATCATTATTTGCATTTTTATGATACACTCGAGTCAAACAAAAAGTTCTCTGAGTTGGTTTGATAAGAAACGTGAGCCGCGACCACTCAGCAGGTGCGCTGTCAAATTTAAGCCCTCGTCGTTGGGGGTCGTAAGATTTTTGAATTGATCGCCAACGAAGTGTGTGTCACTGATAGTTTTTTTTTTTTTTGTGAGTAATAAAGTTATATGCGAGAATAAAGTGCCCCTTTTAGGCATGGAAAATATCGATGTGGATAATATGGAGACACTATCACTCCTGGAAACAAGGTTAAGTACTTGAGAGTCACGCTCGACAGCAAACTATACTGGATCGAGCATGTGAAAGACAGAGCCAGTAAAGCTCTGACAGCTTTCTGGATATGTAGAAGTGCCTCTGGTAAAAATTCCAAGGCCATACTGTGGATTTATGAAGCAGTGAAGCAGTGACACCTATTCGCAAATTTCGTGAGGGAAAATTCAATGATGAGGAAGAGGGCTCGTTTCATGGCGAAATTCACAGAGGGTTTTGAGGGGCTTCCTCCGGACTGCGGTGATATTGAGGTTGAGTGAGCAAATTTTACGAAATTTGTTTTGGGTGCAGCTGAGGAATGTCTGGGTAATGTCTCTAGTGGAGGTAGGAACAAAAAGGCGAGTTGGTGGAGCGCAGATATCAAAAACATGGTGTTGAAGAAAACGAGGCTGTATTTGATTTAGTTATAGGATAAAACGGAAGGGAAGAAAGGGGCTTACAGGGCGTGTAGGCAGGCGGTTAAGGGTCTAGTTAAGGAGGCGAAGGACCTGGCGTGGAAGAAGTTCGGGGAGGAATTGGAAGAAGCAGGTCAGGGAAGGGGTAAGAAATTCTTTTCGACGATCAAGAGCATTAGGCGTGGTGGTGAAAAAGAGGGCTGCGGCAGCATTTTGGGTAAGGATGGTCAGTTAATTACAGGTAGTGGTGAAGTCTTGGGAACCTGGAGGGATCACTTCCAGGATCTGTTTGCCTCTATCAATTCTGTGGTATAACCTGAGGGGAAAGCGGGTCCTAGTTGGGAAGGTGAGGAGGAAATTACATTAGAGGAGGTGTCAAGGAAGGTCAGCAAGGTGAAGGCTGGGAAATCCGCAGAGGTAGACGAAATTAGGACAGAATTTATTAAGAGTAGTGGGCCAGGCCGGATTCAATGGCTTTGTAGGATTTTTAATTTAGCCATGAAGTCTGGAGCTTCGGTGTTATTGCTCCAATCTTTAAGAAGGGCAATCGCAAAGTTTGTAGCAACTACAGGGAGATTTCGCTTTTGAGCGCGGTCGGGAAGGTTTATGCGAGTGTTCTAGGTTCTGGACGAGGCTCAGTGTGGTTTCAGGCCTCTGAGAGGGTGTCAGGTTCAGATCTTTTGTCACAGGCAAGCTCTTTGAACGGAATATTGATCTACACTTGTGCTTCATCGACTTAGAAAAGGCATTTGATCGGGTACCGAGGCAAAAGCTGTTTGGGGTGCTTAGCGAATACGGCTTCAATGGGAGTTCATTGGGTGCCATTAAAAGCATTTACTCAGGGAGCAAGGCTGCGGTAAGAATAGATGGTGAGATTAGTGAGCCTTTCGAGCTTAATGAGGCAGTTCGTCGCGGCTGTTGTCTCTCCCCTCTTCTGTTCATAATTTTTATGGACAAGATTATCAAGCAGGCCAGTTTGCAAAGGAATATGGAAGTAGGTGAAGTAGTCATGAAAATCTTGGCCTATGCGGATGACTTAACTCTTTTAACAGATAATACCAGTGATTTGCAGAGGAATATCGGCTGCCTGAATGTCGCATGTGAGGAGTACGGGATGAAAATAAGTGTCAGCAAAACGAAGGTTATGCATATCGGATAATCCCGGAAAGGCGTAGTTTGCAGTTTAAATAGACAGCAGTTGGAACAGGTTTCGGAGTTTAAGTATTTAGGAGCCTTTTTTCGGAGGATGGCAAGTTAGTTAGGGAATTTGATGAAAGGAGGAAAATGGGAAACGCGGTTGCCAGTCAGTTGAGGGCGCATGTGTTCAACAAGGGAGAATTAAAAAGTGGCACAAAGTTAGCTATTCACAGGTCAATCTTCAGGCCAACGATTTTATATGGGAGTGAAAATTGGGTGGACTGCGGATACCTTCTGCATGACCTGGAGGTTTCTGAAATTAGGGTTCTTAGGAGCATAGCAAAGGTTAATAGAAGGGAGCAGTGGGATAATCATATCAGAAATCACGTGGAAGAGGCGGCAAGGGTTAGTCGTCTGCGGTGGTACGGGCACGTTCAGAGAATGGGTAATAGCAGGCTACCAAAGAGGATTTTGAATGCACTCCCCAGGGGTACACCAAGGAGAAGGTTCATAGACTCAATTAAATCAGAAATAGGAGTTAGGGGCTTTTACTGGGCGAACAAACCATCTCCTTGGCACAGGATAGGAGGGTATGGAGAAGGGTGGTCTATGATCACTGAGAGTAAAGACCTCACGACGAAAGGTATAAATGGTCTATAAAGTTTGATGATGATGATGAGTGACGACAAGAGTCTTGCTTCACTAGTGACAAAAAAGAATTTTGCTTCACAAAAAATATGCTAAAAAGACCCCACATACAATGCATGATTTTCGTATGGGGTAAACACACATGCAATGCACATGAGGTAGGCAAAATTATGAAACTTCAGAAAATGATTGGCATCTTTGATAAGGTTTTGAATGAAAAAAAAACCCTTAGAGAAGTTTTGAATTTTCTAAAAAAAAAATGGACAATTTTCAATCTGCACTGAGAGAAATCTCATGTTTATCTCAATTACATGTAGGCTAATTATGGAAAATATTCCCCTTCACAGTTGGGGTAATTATGAAATGCTTGCAATAGCCATGGCTACAAAGCTAATAGACTCCTGCTCCGTCTAAAAACGGATCGGCTAATCCCCAATGCGTTCTGTGTAGGAAATCTTCAACACATGTTTAAAATAAAAATTATTCATAAACTCATAAAAATACAAAATGAAAGTATGAAAGAGGTACTTTTTCTCGAATACGACTCCCTAAAATACAAAAACGCATTTCGGTGTATTTCGTATGCAAATGAAAAAATACACATTTACATGCACGACATGCTTCTTATTCCATCAATAAATTCATAGAAAAGCGTTTATTAATGACGGATACTTTACTCACTTTGCCATATTCTATATAACATTTTACAACACAAGGCACAACA
This sequence comes from Pseudolycoriella hygida, assembly GCA_029228625.1. Lineage (NCBI taxonomy): Eukaryota > Metazoa > Arthropoda > Insecta > Diptera > Sciaridae > Pseudolycoriella > Pseudolycoriella hygida. The sequence continues at coordinate 126,154,868 of CM055406.1, forward strand.
ATTAACGAAATGAAGTGAATTACCAAGGTACATTCACGCGCAGACAGTACAACAAAATGAGAAAAACGGTTCTTTGGTGCACTTCATTCGACTCATAGTTAGACCCGTACGAAGAACGAATGTCCTTCGAAAAGGGGTCTAATGCGTTTACCACGACGTTTGTAACCATAGACCCGTACGAAGAACGAATGTCCTTCGAAAAGGGGTCTTATGCGTTTACCACGACGTTTGTCACCACCCTAATTTGGACACGGGAGTAGGAGGGGAGCATCGATCATGGTCTTTAGATGACGAATCAGCAATTACTTGAGCGATAACTTGAGTAAAAATTTTTTTCCCTGAAAGGTAGTCAAAAAATCTTCTATGGGATTGAGGCACTGTCGGCCCAAGAGCCGCCTAGCTAGGGCCGTTTAAGTGGTTTTAGGTCTTTTGAAAAGTTTGGGCAAGTCTGAAAATTTATGGAGGAAACTTTTATGATTTTGAGCTTTTGAACTAAGCCAGAGCCCTAAAACTGAGTCTCTACTAGGGCCAAACGTGTTTTTTCCACATAAATCGGGTAAATCTTATCCGATTTTCAAGAAATTTTTTTTTCCTAAAAGACAATCAGAAAATGATAACAAAATTGAATTTGGGTGAATTCGGTCAAAAACTTTCGAAGTTACGGTCGAAAAAGTGGTCAAAAACGTGGTTTTTTAAGGTTAGTGGAACTTTTTTCCTAATATCTCTGCGAAATTAGTACGGAAATCGCTGTGGAAATTTTTAAATAAAATATATGAACATCATCGGGATTGGGTAGTTAGATAGGGTAGCGCTTGATAGCATATGAGCGGAGTGTGGTAGTCCGGGTCATATGCCAGGCGTGCAACTCTCTAACTATCAAGTGCTCTTTTTACGTCCACGTCGTAGTCCCTGGGACCTCAATTCTCTTCGGAGTTTTGTGCTAAACTTAAGAGTGCTACCTGACAACTTGCCTACGGGTTGTCGGGGAAACGGATCAGGGTTGAGCGAAGTGTTAACGCCTCTTCCTCGTAAAAAAATCACAGTTCAAGAAACTCTACAATGAGCCTCGGATAAACGGACGGATTCAACAACGACGACCACGTTGGAGAAGTCTGGCCCAGGATCGCTCCAGATGGAGAAACGTTGTAGAGTCAGCCAAAACCCGCTTGGGTTAGAAAGGCTGATAAGTAAGTAAGTAAGTAACATCATCGCCCCGGATATAGTGACGATAATTTATGAAAATTGGTTTTAAGTAAACATGTTTTTGATTCCAAACCTTTAAGTCCACAATCAGTTCTTTGCAGAAAATTTCTAGGATCCCTTAAATTATATAAAATACTTTAGTACCCTTTTTGCTCTGACCCCCATTCAAAAAGTTGAAAATTTTCTACTATTTGCGTCCTTAATGACATGTCACGTACATCCGTATCGTTAGACTCACGACCACTACATAGACCGTCCCACCGGAATCACGCCAAAAACTGAGACTCTGTTCACAATTTGCGTGGTATCCTTTCTACCCACAAAGAAACATTTTTCTCATATAACTCGGGTCGACCGATCGGCTAGATTTTGTTCGTCTTTGAAAATCAGGCTGAAGACATGTCGCATAAAACAAACCCCATCAAAATTGTGAATTTACGATTGAAGTGAGAAATAAGACAGATGAAAAAAGTAATTTTTAATAAATTAAAGTTTTAATAAAGGAATTCTTGTGCAAAGCTGAGCTATTTAGACCTTTCGTAAGGCAAACTTCTGCCACAGTCTTGAAAAAAATGAAACGGCGATACTCAAAGTGTCAAAGCTGCGCGAAAGCGTCATCTAACATCCCTCAACAATCGTTTCTAGATCTTCGGACGATTGTAGAATCGTAGTTGATTTCTGGGACCAATATTTTCATGAGAAATTGTGTTTCCCTTAACGTCTACTGCAGAAAATCAAAAACTAAATTTGGGGCCTCGACCCACAGCTGAATAGACAAAAAAGTTTCCCCGGCATCCTCTACAATAATTCTAGAAGCTTCAACGTCTTAAACTCTTAATGTATATCAATCTAAATTTCAAAATTATCATATTCAAATTACCTAATAATTGATTCAATTACCTTGGAAATCGCCTTTAAGCCAATTTTGAAAAACCCGTAAGAAGCAACAAAATACAAAAAGGAGGACCGACCTGTGGCTCTAGGGTTCTATTCCATTTTCTCTACAAAATAGCAAAAAAAAAAATTTGGGCCAGGGCCGACAGTAGGAACGACCTTGGACCTTAAGGAGAGGTCTCGGCCCTACTTTTGTTGAATACTGTTGGAACTTTGATCTACATCACAGCAAAAACTCTTATCATCGACGAAATATTCATGAAAAAAACCACTAACTATCGTATACGGTCGAGTACATTATATAGACTTTACAACTCGAGGCGGTCAATCAATTTTTTTTTTAAATTTTTGGTTATACTTTTTTATGTCCTTGCCTTGCCAATGTACAGTCAATGAGACGCACTAAGGTGCAGTCAGGTGCATCATTTGTACCGAGGTGCAGTCAGATACACCAATGAGCATGAAGGTGCACCAAAGTATAGTGAGGGACATCAAGGTCTAATGAGGTGCACCCAGGTGCTGTGAGGTGCACCAAGGTGCTGTGAGGTGCACCAAGGTGCTGTGAGGTGCACCAAGGTGCTGTGAGGTGCACCAAGGTGCTGTGAGGTGCATCAAGGTGCTGTGAGGTGCAGTGAGGTGCAGCGAGGTGTACCAAGGTGCAGTGAAGTGCGCGAAGGTGCAGTAAGGTGTAGTGTATTTTGGGTTTTATATTATAGATAGAAAATCTGTCGACTGGTTCGGCTAGAGGTTAGATCATTATTTACTAGTTTCTCTATTTTTGTGGTTCTACTGTTTGAGATCCTTTCATTGCCGGAAAGTTTTTACTGTGCCAGTGGTAAGCTGTGCGACAAACCCAGTGCAATCTATGAGATGTACTAGGAGCGAAACTAGTAGGAGTAGAATACCGGCACCTCCCAAAAATGCCTTTCACCGGTAAGCAAGCAGACGTGTTAATGACTACGCTATCTAGTGTCCTTAGTGTCGGCCAAACTAACGCTACGCGACTACGATATTTGGTGGTTTTTCGTGAATATTCCTTTAATGATTAGGTTTTCAGTGCAGTGTTGTAGAGAAAAAAGAGGAGACTTTTTTCTATAGAAAATGGAAGTATGGGTCAGAGGCCTCTCCTAAGCGCTCTAGGTGTTTTCTAAATCCTGGGCTTATTTTAAGGGATTTGAGAGGTTTTTCAATATTGTTCTTTCGGCAATTTCCAGTCCAATTTAGTGAGGACGTAATTGCATTGCATATACTTAAAGGTTCAGGTAATAGATACGTTCGATAGATACGTTACATTCTTTTTCAACATCTATTCCGCTTGCCACGTCTATTCTGATGCGTACCCTGCGTACCGGTCCTTTGCATATGTTTTTGTGTTTGTTTTCACTTGAAAGACATTATGTCACACAATATTCAATGTTGTAGTCGCTTCGACCAAGACCATATTTATTCTAGGAATGCTTCTTTCGCCTGAAGATGTATATAATGAAGGAGCTAGATAGCTCCAACGAGAGTGCAGATTGCCAGAATCAGATTGGACTTTGAAATCAACGGATTTCACTAAGTGTCTGAGTTTTGAGTAATTTTAAGTTAAGGTTTTAAGTGAGTTGAGACGTCAATTCAGCTATGAATAAAACATAGATGTCACCACTTGAGGTTGGGGGACAAGACTCGGACAAGACACGGTCTATTACTTCTGCCGTCATAAAGAAAAAAACTAGGAGAAAATCAGCGAAGATTTTCAACGAAATTCGCCGAAAAAAAATCAAATTAGCGACAAAATGAAACAAAAGATTTTCGGCGATTGTTTTGTTCAACTTTGTCGCCAATTTGATTTTTTTCGGCGAAATTTGGTGAAAATTTTCGCTGATTTTCTCTAAGTTTTTTTTCCTTATGACGGCAGACTTCACTGTCATTTCGAAAAAAAAAACTCGACTATACCTCGTCCATTATGCACCCATTTTCAGCAATGTAAGTGGCTAATTATATACGCAAATGGAACAATATAAATTATGACATCGCCTCTATAGAGACCATTAACATTGAAGATATTCATAAGTCGAAATGCATTTGAAATGCGATACCATAAATTCCACATCCACTGCTAGCTGTTATAATAAATTATTGCACATTTTCGTTAATTAATTTACATTAAAACAACTCATAACAATGATTCCGCAAATCATCATTAATTAACCTTAATTGGGCGTTATTTGTTTGACCTTCGCGGTTGTTTAGTAAATTAAGCTTTTTTGTTGGCATGTAATTTGAAAATTTAAAACATAATTTATCATTGTAGCACTTTCATACCATGGAGTACAACGAACGCACGTTCATGTGTTAATTATACAACAATCAAATGTGCGTACAATTGTAGTCATTCATAGTTTCATAGAATTGAAAGCTTTCAAAGCATTCAAAGCGGATAAACAGTTTCGTTTAACGTTTGCTTTCTTTTCACAAAAAATAGTGCGGAATGTAAGTGAAACAAGAACAAAAAATTCCATGAACGTTACTCACTCAACCATTTCGCTCTCGTTTTCAACACCGAAACAGCATAAGGTAAACAGAAAAAAACTGTAACTTCAATGAAAACATCTGTTCCACGTTGATATGAGTGAGTATTTTATTTCAAATTCATCGCAAAGACCCAACTACGAACTAACCGATGAATAAACAAAGGAAACCCGACATCTAACGAGAACGAAATGAACTACAAAGACTTTATAGAAAACTCACTAACGCAACGGTTTTTAACTCTCTTTGAACGATTTTGTTTAGCACGGACACAAAATAAGAAACAGAAAACCATACATTTGATGTAAATAACACGGACAATGTTCATAGATTTGTTGTCTGTGTGAAGCTTTTCCGAATTCAGAAAGCTTTCTCTCTTCGATGAAAAATATATTATGAGATTGCAACATTAAGAAAAAGAAATTTATGTTAAAGTTTGAACGGTGGCATTCACTTACCTTAGTTGCAACACAGCGCTCGTGACACACGAAACCGCAAGTCAAACATCGTACGCTATTTGGTTCCAAAAGAAATTCATGACAAACTTGGCACAGTTTAACATCTAATCGCTGAACCATTTCAAAATGATGCGCCACAGGCAATTGGATTTGTGATTGGTATAAAATTTGTGCGGATTTGTCGAATTGTTCACGCTTGGGTACGACCGACGTGTGAATGGATTCAATTTTACTAACGTTATTGTTATTTGATGTATTTTTGCTACTTTGTGATCCAACATTTTGCGGTTCGATCGTGATGTATCGCGTTTCGAATAAATTGGGTTGTGGCTGATGCCGTGGGCTCTCATCGATGAATGGTATACTTTCCGAACTTTTACTGAAATGCTCCGATTTGGTGGGAATGGCTTGAGTACCATCGGTGACATCTCCAAACTCTTCAATTCGTATAAGTGGAAGTTCATCGTAATTTCCATTGTTGGCATTCAATTGTTGCTCTCGTTTTTCCACCTGCTTTTCAGCCACTTTCTTTGTTGTTTCTTTTTCCGACAGCAACCCAATTTTCTCATCGTCGTCGTGACCATTCTCCTTTCGTTTTCCATTGCGGGAGTCGTTAACCTCAAAGGTAAATTTTACATTCGTCAATTGTTTCGATATTTTATCATTTTCTACATTATTCGGATTCGTTGTCGATGTTGATGGCAATTGCTTCTTCAAATTTGATGGCTTCGCTTTATTGTTTTGCTTTTCTTTTTGTTTCTTATTCAATTGTTTTTTCTGCACACATTTATCGTCAATGCGTACCACCGCATCCAATTCATGACAATCTGGCACTGCGTCAACAATGACAGCCGTTGTGGAATTATTATTTTCTGGTTGAACAAGTTTTTGTTGTAAATGCTCAGACGTGATGAGTGGTTTTTTAAGTGGAATAAGTTGAAGCTTTTGTATGTCTTCGTTCTGGAAATAAATGAAAGGAACGATGAATTAGATGAATGAATAGTGTGGAATTTTTGAATTTAACGAAACGAAAACAAAGACAATAAAAAAAGAGAAGAAACACTTTTGATACACCAAATTGTATACACGCAGCAGATCAGTTACCACTTTATTACGATGCATTACACTCAAGTACATACGTTGGATATACCTACAACAAAGTTTGAGTTTTAACTTGTATTTATGTACTGATTGATTGATTGCACTTAGCTTTCGGTTAATGTTTTTGTTTATAACAATGTGTGCAACATACGAGAAAAATTCTTTATGCACGCTACTCATCCGATTCAAACAGAGTCTCCAATACCTCAATTCCTCAATACCTCAATTCCATTTATTAATGAGAGTTCAAGTGAAAAGGTTAGGTAACTGATTAATTACAGTGTTATTGATTGTGTGTAATTGATGCGTTCTTAGATTGGACTCTTTAACATGGATAGAGATATGATCTGGGTACAGTACGCGTCGGATGATTGATTGCACAAATTAATTTTGTGCAGGTAACATTGAATTGTTACTTTATAAAACAAGGCATCATTGTGAGGAGCCAGATGTAGTCGTTTCTTAGTGTTAACAAAGAGGATAGAAATTAATCTTTGGAACACATTGATGATGGTACGAAAGTTCAAAAATCCGCACTCTATTAGAGGTGTAGACGGTATAGAAATTGGATACGTCAAAGCACAAATGAGTTTAGTTGAAAGTCTTTTGTATCGTCCAGGGTCTAGGTATTATGAAGCTTTCGAATAAAGATTTTTCACGAGCCCAGACTCATCAAAATCGGTTGAAAATTGGCTGAGATATCAAGGTTTGAAAATGAAATTTTTGTATGGACTGTCGATTTTCCTATTACTCTCATCATTATGAAAACTTTTTTCTCATCTGTCGGTTTCTATCTATCTATCTATGTTCTATCTATTAATCATTTTCGATCTCGAGAACTAGACAACCGATCTTCCTGAAATTTTCAGGAAACGTCAGTCTCGGCCCCAAATGAAAAATTTCATATGCCGCTTTTCCGGGAAAATTCTGGAAAAGCAGTGGCATGTGGAAAAGTGGTCAATTTTGAGGACTTTTTAGGTAATGCTCGGAGTTTTCGAATTTTAGCTCCGGAGTGACAATACCTAGAGAGTTGGTTTCTTTTAGAAAGTTATTGAGTTTGGTCAGGAGAAATTTTTGGGATCTTAAGAAAATGGCTGCCAGCTGTCATAGCGGCGCCATCTTGGATTTTCGTTTATGCTTTTTCGATTTTCGAATTTGAGCTCCGGCATGACACTACTTAGAGGGATGGTTTCTTCTAGAAAGTTATAGAATTTGGTCAGGAGAATTTTTTAGCATTTTAAGAAAATGGCTGCCAGCTGTCAAAGTGGATCCATCTGCCATCTTGGATTTTTGACTAAATTCTGAATAAGAATACCTAGACAGTTGGTTTCTTCAGGAAAGTTATATGAATCAGTGAGAAGAATTGGTGACACGAAGTGTTTCGAAGGTAGCCGAAGGTGACAGGGAGTGTTCCGAAGGTGATACGAAGTGTTCAAAGGTGTCACGAAGTGTTCCGACGGTAGCCGAAGGTGACATGAAATGTTCCGACGGTAGCCGAAGGTGACATGAAATGTTCCAAACGTAGCCGAAGGTGACACGAAGTGTTCCGAAGATAGCCGAAGGTGACAGGAAGTGTTCCGAAGGTGACACGAAGTGTTCAAAGGTGCCACGAAGTGTTCCGACGGTAGCCGAAGGTGACATGAAATATTCCAAACGTAGCCGAAGGTGACACGAAGTGTTCCGAAGGTAGTCGAAGGTGACACGAAGTGTTCTGAAGGCAGACGAAAGTCACATAAAGTATTCCGAAGGTAGCCGAAGGTGATACGAAGCGCTTGGATGGTAGACGAAGGAGAAACATTTTTTTCGGAAAGAAAATTTTTTTGGAGGAAACTTTTTTTCGGAAAAAAATTTATTTTAAGGAAAATTTTTTTCGGAGAAAATTTTTTTTTTTGAAAAAATTTTTGTTGGAAAAAAATTTTATGAGGAAAACTTTTTGTTGGAGAAAAATTGTTTGGAGAAAATTTTTTTTTTGAGAAATTTTTTTTTTTGTAGAAAAATTTTTTTGGAGAAACTTTTTTTCAGAGACAATTTTTTTTCGGAGAAATTTTTTTCGAAAATTTTTTTTTTCTACTGCAGTCTTTCCAACTTTCTCCATTGCACGCTTGTAAGCCGGTCGTTCACACATTCTATTTATATATTGTGTAAAGTTCGGCCTGTCTTTTGTATCTACACCTGATCGTTTTACAAGCATTTCAACAGCAAAACTTGCCTATTGTGAATTGGAAATATAATGAAACCTTGCCTTCGAACTAAAATGAAATGCAATTACTTGGCACCTGACAAATTTTCGCCGGCCAGCCAAGTTCTTTATCGTAGTTCCCCCTCAAGAAATTCAAAATGCGTTTTTATGTTTGGACCCAAATACAATGTGTCGATTTTACTGCAAATTCCATTCACAATCGGTTTTATGATCCAGGGAGACATCTTTTGTAAATTTAAGAAAACGTACTTCATAACAAGAATGGGCATCAATGTACCTTCGATGTAATGAAGAAACTAAAAAAAGGTTTTTTGCTTCTTATTTGTAAGATACACACAGAAAAATTCCTCAAGGCCACGTAGTGCAAACAGCGCCATGCACGAATTATTGCGTCAAACTCGTGTACATTCGTACATGCGTTTTGTACTTAGTTCACGTATAAAATACGCCGTGTAGGCATAGACGGTGACGTGACATTTCTCCGCCGCAAATAACGCCCGGGGTGTTATTAACGCCCGCACTCCGGGTGCTAATAACGCCCGGGGTGTAATTTTTTGATTTCTTATTGACAACTTTTTCAAAAATAAAAGAGCACAGAAAAAAACTCTTCCATCTAGTGGCATTCTGTATGATTCTCCTAATCAATCCCTTCCAGTGACGTTCTGTACTTTCCCCTTAGTCAACTCTTTCTAGTGACATTCTGTATAAGGAAAATGTTACTAAATCTACTACTACTACTAAATTTACTAAATCTTACTAAACTACTTCTGGTGACATTCTGTATAAGGAAGATTTTCCTCTAGTCAACTCCTTCTAGTGACATTCTGTATAAGGAAAATGTTCATCTTACTCAACTCCTTCTAATGACATTCTGTATAAGGAAGATTTTCCTGTAGTCAACTCCTTCTAGTAACATTCTGTATAAGGAAAATTTTCCCCTTAGTCAACTCTTTCTAGTGACATTCTGTATAAGTAAAGTGCGGCCAGACACCAACAGTCACCATTTTCTAGTTGAAATTTTCGGCCTTTGAAACTGCATAATGTTTTTTTTTAAGCTGTTAGAAATCATTGTACAAATGTCATCTATATATTTCACGTTGTACACCTCTAAATGGATAAGGCTGTAACTATCAACATTTTTAAAAAACTTCTTACACAAAAAGTGAGAAAATAAACCTTCGCCGCATTTTAAAATTTTCCTCTATTCAACTTCTTCTATTGACGTTCTGTATAAGGAAAATTTTCCTCTAAGTCAACTTCTTCTAGTTACATGCTCTATAAGCAAAGTTATTTATTAAAGTGTCATTTTGTAGCATTTATCCGATTATTCAGCTGGGCGTTTTTAACGCCCGACGTTATGAGCGCCCGTAGTGCGGGCGTTAATAGCACCCCGGACGTTAATAACACCCCGAGCGTTAATAACACCCCGGGCGTTAATAACACCCCGAGCGTTAATAACACCCCGAGCGTTAATAACACCCCGGGCGTTAATAACACCCCGGACGTTATTAGCGCGCGGAGTACGGGCGTTAATAACACCCCAGGCGTTATTACCGCCCTGAGTGCGGGCGTTAATAACATCCCGGGCGTTAATTGCGCCCGGAGTGCGGGCGTTAATAACGCCCGGGCCGACGTTAATAACGCCACGGGTGATATTAACGCCCCGGGCGTTATTTGCGGCGGAGAAATGTCCTGCCACCGGTATAGACAACGTAGACTTATATCACACATGCACAATACGTGCGTAAAGTCTATTGGTCCTACGTCACTTTTAGAAATTTTTTTGTGTGTAGTTGCAAAAGCTGCGCCAAGCGTAATTTTTTGCGTATTTTCAGCGTAAGCGTCACCTCAAGCGATATCATTAATTTTGGAAGCAGACTTACGGACGCGTCACACTCTACCTTTTAAGAGGTTTTTGTTGTGATATCAGTCGTTTTGGAAGTTTTCAGTTGTTATAACTAAAATTCATGAATAAAATTTTTTATTTTTTCGATATTTCTCTGATCTTCTGATTAAAATTATATATTCGGTCGTTCTTCTCGGATTAGATCAGAAATACGTAATTTATAAATTTTGTCGGCAGATATTTCGTCTCCTTATTCATTGCCATTAAATCACAATACAATTATCACATTTTGTTTATATATTAGCTATGCAAGTCATTTTTTATGATGTTACGATGACGAAATATCTGCCGACAAAATTTCTAAATTACGCATTTCTGATCTAACCCGAGAAGAACAACCGAATATGAAAATTTTCTTTTTTTTAAAAAAATTTTTCTCCGAAAAAAAGTTTCTCCAAAAAATTTTTTCTACAAACAGAAAGTTTTCTCATAAAAAACTTTTCTCAACAAAATGTTTCTTAAAAAAAAAATTTTTCTCCGGAAAAAATTTCTCCCACAAAAATTTGTTCTCCAAAAAAATTTTTCTCCGAAAAAATTTTCTTTCCGAAAAAAATTTCTCCAAAAAAATTTTTCTCCAAAAAAATTTTTCTCCGAAAAAAATTTTCTTTCCGAAAATTTTTTTTCTCCAACACATTCGGAATACTTTATGGCACCTTCGCCTGCCTTCAGAACACTTCGTGTTTCATATAAAAATTGAGAGTGAGAGAATGGATATTTCCAAACTTAGTATTCATATGACGATATACTTAAGAGTTCAGGAAATAGATACGTTCCATTCTTTTTGCAACGTCTATTCTGTTTGCCACATCTATTCTGATCCCTCAAGAGTGTCTGGAATATTTCTTGAGCTTGCATCCATAAATAATATTAATCAGGTTCCAAATTTTGTTGCTGTTGATTCCTTTATCTCTCTCTCACTCTCTCTCGTATTACATTTTTTTTTCTCTTTCATTTATTTTTTTATTGTTATTATTTTTTATTTTTTGTTTCATTATAAGAAAAATAATCATGTAGGTTTTTTAAGGTTTGTACATATTCTAATCCTTTAGCAGTTACATTAAAATTTGTTATTGTTTATCCGTCCAGCACAGGTAAAGATAAGGTGATCAACCTTCTGTGCTTAATGAAATAAAATACATACATACATACATACGTACGGGTTCTTTGCATATGTTTTTATTAGTTCCCAGGTTCTAGGACAAAATACAACTGGACATAATATACCGGACTGAATAATCGCGGATCAAAAAACTACCCACAGCTTAAAACTCATTAAACCTAAATGTGCCATATTCGACTTTTTCGACCATGTAAATGTAATCACAAAAAAATTATTGAATTTGTATGGGAGCTATAACAAAGGCGGCTGGTGTTAAAATTCTGCCTACCCCAAATGAAAGGTATTAGCCCTAATTTCCATCAATATCAATTTGACACCAGCCTGCCTCCTCGAGGTCTAGTTCAAAGGATAAAGAATCCGTATGGGAGCTATAAGGCAGGCAGGTCTGAAAATTCTTTTTGTGCCGAACGAAGGTATTAGTGTAAAACAATGTTTGCGTAATCGTCAACTTGACACCTGCCTGCCACCTTGAGTTTTAGCTCTGGGAATCCTCGACTTTTACTTGGGATTTGGTAAGATGGGCAGGCTAGTGTCAAAATTCTGCTTAAGGTAGCATCTCACTTTTTCTCAACTTGACACCACCCTGCCTCCTTGAGTTCTAGTTTAAGGAATGAAAAATTCGTATGGGAGCTCTAAGGAGGCAGGCTGGAATCAAAAATCTCTTTGCCCCCAATAAATGGTATTAGTGCAAAACAACGTTTGCGTAGTGATGAACTTGACAACAGCCTGCCTCCTTAGTTGCTAACTCAAAGACTATATTTTCTCTGTTGGAGCTCTAAGAAGGCAGGCTTGTGCTAAAATTCTGATTTGGACCAATGAAATGTATAACTGTAAAATGGCATTTCCATAAACATGAATTTGACACCAGACTGCCTCTGCGGAATCAAGCGATTGAGTTAATATTTGGCCAAAACACTCTTAACTAAAAAGTCAATTGACAATTTTTATACCCCGACAGAGCCCCTAAGCACCGATGGAGCCTTTTTGTTGGCTTTATCTGTCCTTTATACACTATTCGAAATATTAAAGAGAAAATATTTTTTTCAGTTTCCTTTTCAATCAGCGTATGAACAATATGAATTCTCAAGAGGATCCTACCAGACAAAGTGGGTAAAATACAGGGCGTGTGTAGGCAAATAAATATTATAAATTTCAAGTGCAGTTCGATCTTTTTTTCTTTGTAAAATTGTGAATACATCATGAAGGACAGTTCAGTCACGAAAACAAAATGTAAACGAAAAATGACAATTGCAAGACAAAACAATAATAAGATCGGTTATTGAAATTCGTCGTTGGTCTCGTTGTTGGTATATTATGACCAAAGAATATATGGCGAATGTCAAATTCGTTTTATTACCAAAACGTGAATTCTGTAAAGGTTTTCAACCTTCAAAAGAGTTCGTTTATCAAAAGATCTACTCATCTGTGTCATTTGTTGAAGATTGACAGATTGACAATTTCATACATTTTCTAAAATAAATATGGGTTGGTCGATGGTCACTTGCAAAGTTTATTTTCATTCCATGTTTTTGCAGGAAACGTTTATAGCAAAATGAAATTATAATCAGAATTTTAAAGAACCAACCGCTTCTCACATTAAATTTGCAGAAGCAATTGTTCTGTTCATCAAAACAAAGGATGTGGTCACCGAGAAAGAGACTATTTTTTATATCGATTCGTTATTAAGAGCTCGTCGCAAAAATGTGAACTGTCAAATTTGCGATGTTTTCTTTAGAACAGAATCCTGCGTAAATAACAAATTTTTCAAAATTATGGCTCAAGTACTATAGAGATTAATCTCTAACACGAATAATAGATAAATCAGAATTCAATAAGTTTGAGCATGAAGGTCAAAAGTTGCTATGGAAAATCATCGCATTCCAAGTTCGTTTGCGATGTTATTTCAGAGCAAATTTATACCTTCGTACTTAAACTTTTTGAGTTCTGATTCATTTGTTTTTTGTATTAGAGTCATCCTCTCACAGTGCATGAGCTATAATTTTGAAAAATTTGTTATTTACGCAGGATTCTGTTCTAAAAAACATCGCGAATTTGACAGTCCACATTTTTGCAATGTGTATATGGCGCCACAGATAATTTGGAATGGCGTTTTTTGAGTGGGTCGGTACAAGGTTCAAAAATTTATGATAAGTACATATGGCTCATCGGTACTGGGTAACGAATTGCATCTCTTTCAATGTGATTTATACTAACATGAGACAAAACACACTCGTTCCCCTAGTGACATGGTAGCGACAATGCATAAGTTACCGATGGAATTAGCCATATGAATTTGTTGAGATCAAAAGTCGGTCGAATCCAACTGTCAAAATGACGTTTTAAACGTCAAAGCTATAGTACATACACACCCCGGACAGTCCTTTGTTCTGAAACGTGCAAATGCTATTCAGAGTGAAGTTTGGTGCAGTTGCGATTGTAGCTAGCTTCCTTACAAACAAATCAGCCGATTTGATGATGTCAGCTGATTTTGGCAAATTTGTGAATGAGATCAGCTGATTTGTTTGTAATGAAGTTAGCTACGATCCCAACTGCAGCTAACTTCACTCTGAATAGCATTTGCACGGTTCAGAACAAAGGACTGTCACCCCCCTGAGTACATACGAGCACTTGAGGATTAATATTGACATATTTCCTAAAAATGAATCTGACGCGAAAGCGAAATCCTTATTTTATCTAAATACGACGCTTATAATGTCATTTTGACAGTTGGAATAGACCGACTTTTGATCTCAACAAAACCCTGACTTCATAACATTAGCCACAAATTATTCGCAAATGAAGAATGAAAATCAAGTTGATGCAGTCGCGCTATAGACCAAAAATTCCCCCTTTTCTTGATGAAAAAAAGTCATTTCCTTTTTTAGTTTGGCTCTGGAATCCCTCAATTTTTTTGTAACACGTCGAATTTCGACCCGGGAGTTGGTGGGTTTTTCGTTTTGGGGTATAAATAGAAGAAATATGCAAAAAAACGTTTTCCGACCGTCTACCGCCAAGTTATCTCGAGTAAGGCTGACCGATTTTCAAAATCTTTTTTTTTCCTGAAAGGTAAATTCGATTTCTATAAATGTTTTTTTTTGATCGACAGGTCTATGAAAGCCCAACAATTTATGGAAGAAAATTTTTTTAGTTTGGATCCTTGGGCTCAGTTAGGGCTCTGAAACTGAGTCTCTACAAGGGCTCTACGAATTTTTCGTACATAACTCGAGTGAATCTCTTCAGATTTTCATAAATTTTTATTAGATAAGTCTATGAAAGCCCAACAATTTATGCAAACAATTTTTTTGAGGTCGGGCTATTGGACTAAGTCAGGCCCAATGGGTCAAATGTCTTTTTACTATAAAAACCGAGTAAATTCCTTCCGATTTTTTTTATTCTTTTTCTATTTCAGAGGTAATAGATGGCCTAACAGTCCTCAAGAAAAAATTTGAGGCCGAGGATTGTAATTAGGACCCTCTGTCGAACCTAAAGGTAGGTCCTAAAGGTCGGGCCCAGCAAAAAAAATTTTTTTGTTATGTTGTAGAGAAAATTGAGTGGAACATTTTTGTGCATGGAAATATGGGTCGGAGGATTCCCAAATATGGGACCGAGGCAGGCCCAAAACGAATTCTCTAAAATGCTTCCTCGTACGGATTTTTCAATATTGCCATTTCGGCAATTTCAATAGAGATGAATATGCATAATCATTAATTTAATACAACGGGAATCCTTGCAACGGGATTTTCCATTTTTTTGTCTAGGGCTGACTTAGGACCGACTTAGTGTCTTCAGGAGAGGCATCGGACAAATATCTACATAGACAAAAATATTTCCCTTCATTTTCTCTTCAACTTAGTGAAAAACCATTTTTTTTGTAAAGGGCAGACCTTAGGACCGACCTAGGGTCATAAGGAAAAGCCTCGGACACATACTTCCATATACAAAATATTTCCCTCAATTTGCTCTGCAAAATAGGAAAAAGTTTTTTTTTGGCTAGGGCCAACCTTAGAACAGACCTCAGCCCTAAGCACGGGCACCGGGCCCAAATTTGTTTTTGAATATAATTCGGTACTCGATTACCTCTCAAATAGAAAAAGAATCAACGAAATCAGTTAGGATTTATCCAATTTATGTAAGCAAACACGTTGGCCCCTGGTAGAAACTCAATTTTAGGGTCCTGACTGAGTCCAAGGGCTTCTAATCAAAACATTTTCTGCCATAAAACGGGAGACAGTCCAGGACCTTTAGCTATATTTCCTAGCTAAGTCCAGGGACTCAAATTTAAAAAAGTTTCTTCCATAAATTGTCGGCCATGCTCAGATCTGTCACACAAAAAAAAAATTATGAAAATCGGAAAAGATTTACGCGAGTTATGCACAAAAGACCAAAAACCACTTAAACGGCCCTAGCTCGGCGGCCCTTGGGCCGACAGTGCCCAGATTCAATCCCATAAAAGATTTTTCGATTACCTTTTAGGAAAAAAAATTTTTTTTGAAAATCGATTGAGTTTTACTCAAGTTATCGCGGGAACGGACGGACGGACATTTTTTTTATTGTTGATTCGTCAACTAAGGACCATGATCGATGCTCCCCCCTACTCCCCGGTCGAAATTGGGGTGGTTACAAACGTCGTGGTAAACGCATAAGACCCCTTTTCGAAGAACTTCGTTCTTCGTTACGGGTCTAAAAAGAAATGACGTTTTTTCGTCAAATAAATGGAATTCTTTGGTTTGTAGAGCAGTTACAAAAACTTTGTCGGTTAGGAAATCTGGAAAACTGATAGTTTCGTCGAGAACAGAATGCAGATTACAACGAAGGAGGGTCATTTGACTGTTCACATTATGTTACAACAAAAAATTACATTGAATGACAATGCATTCCCTCTGAGAATTCAGCATTCACATAACAGAATTAGTAAGTCTGTTCTATAATGTATTATTGTAGAAATTAAAAAAAGAAGAAAAATTCCATTCACTCAATGGATGGTATTGTGCGTAAGACTGGTCATTGAACGATAGTTGCAAAGAAATGCGTTTAATAGTATGACACAACAGAGGTGACTTGCAAGTTTGCGGTAATAAAAATAAGTACCACAATAAATAACACACGTAGATGACTTGAAAGTATTACATGTTGACAAAGTAGATTTTACGATAAAAACATGTAAAGCTAATGAATTGGATTAAAAGTACACACACGCATCGTTTATACCTGGTCTTGATTTTGGTTCTGTGATTTGAAAGTAAAATTTTATTCGTCTGTGATTTGGGTCTTTTGGACTTTATGTAAATCCCAGGTATTACACGCTTAATCCTCTGAATGTGCAAAATTGGCTTGAAAATGTGATAGTAGGTGAAAACCAAACTTTTGTGTGCAGCTAACTTGAGATGTAATAAATATTCGTTAGAGTTACACTTTTTGGGTGTTTCTAGTTTTCTGAAAGTTTGCTGCTGGAACAACAGATGTCTAGTAAACGGAAGGCTGAGCTCGCAATTAAAATTTTTTCGAACAAACAAGTTATCGCAACTACGAAATTATCAAAGAGATTGTTATAAAATGGGCAAAAATGCCCTTTAGGGGAACAGTGGGATTTGATTTTTTTTTATTGGGATGACAGTACAACAAGTATTGTGGTGCGTAAGCCCTTCCTAGCCCCTCCCCGGGCCCTCAAAAAAAATTTTTTTTTGCATATACCGGGTTTTTCATATGAAAGTGTACAGCCTACTATGATCCTCTCATTCTTCGATGGTACGTATGAAAGAGATCCGGTATTTTGTTGAAATTTCCTTGTATAAAATGAGGACAACTAAATTTGCTTCTCCAATTAAATTCATTTTCCTTGTACAAAATGGCGACGACTACATCAAACATCACTCACCACGATACCAACGCGACTACTATTCGTATAATGTCCATAGTCGTCGCCATTTTGTACAAGGAAAATGAATTTAATTGAAGAAGCAAAGTTAGTCGTCGTCATTTTGTACAAGGAAATTTCAACAAAATATATGCAAAACAATATTTTTTTCAAAAAAATTTTTTTTAGGGCCCAGGGAAGGGCCAGGAAGGGCTTCCGCACCCTAATTCTTGTTGTAATGTCATCTAGTGATCCCCTGCACCCATCTCAATAAAAAAAATCAAATCCCACTGTTCCCCTAAAGTGCATTTTAGCCATAAAATGCAGGCGTTTCCCGACTCACAACGTTTTCCTAAGAGTAATTTCATTTCATAGGCATTTCTAGTGCGCTTTTATTTTGAAATACTCGTGCGATGTATACTTCAATACTTCAGACCCGGTCGCAAAGATTTGGGCCGTTGTAAGTTGCGATGTTTTGATAGAACTTTTATCACTTTTTCCTTCTCACGTTAGAATTTATTTGGCATGAGTTAGAGCAGCGGACAAACATCGCACGACTTCTCGCTGGTTCATTGTAGTGAAATGATTTTACGACAAATAAAAGACGAATGTGGAAAGCTGTTCTGAACGAACATCGCACACTAACTCGGGTTGCGATGTTTTTTCGGAGAAATTATAGACATCATTACTTAAGAGCGTGTCAGATATTTTGACATTTCTATATTTTGCGATGTTTTTTCATTGCATATTTCTAAGGCAATGATCATTAAGTGTCAAAATTTAGACTCTTAGACTCAATACTTATATATTCTGATTCATAGAATCTATAAAGGGATGTGTTATACAAACAGTAGATGTTTTGGAATTTAAAATTAATAATCATTGCCTTAGAAACATGCAATGAAAAAACATCGCAAAATATAGAAATGTCGAAATATCTGATACGCTTGCAGATATTAGAACTGTCAAAACTGCGATGTTTTTTTTTTCAGAACAGAATCCTGCGTGAATCACAAATTATTCAAAACTATAACTCATGCATTATGAAAGGATGACTCTTGCACGAATAATATATATATCAGAATTCAAATTTGAATATGAAGGTCGAAAGTTGATCTGGAAAATTATCGCATTCCAAGTTCGTTTGCGATGTTATTTTAGAGCGAATTTGTACCTTCATACTTAAACTTTTTGAATTCTGATTAATCTGTCATTCATGTCAGAGTCTTCCTCTCACAATATATGGGCTTTAATTTTGAATAATTTGTTATTCACGCAACATTTTGTTCTAAAAAACATCGCAAATTTGACAACTTAATCAAACAACAGAATTAATCTTGTTGTTCCATCTGTGACTTTGACACTAAATTTATCGTTTAACAAACACATGGATACCATAATAGCCAAGGCATATTCGATGTTGGGGTTTGTAAAGCGAATATGTAAGGATTTCCGCAATGTGGCTGCTCTCAAGAGTATATATTATGCACACGTTAGGTCTCATGTATCGACAGTGTGGGCGCCTCACTACCGGAGTTACAGCAAGAAGATTGAGTCCATTCAGAAGAAGTTCTTGATCTATGCGCTGAGGAGGTCTGTGCGTCGCGACGATAGCTATCGTCTTCCCTCGTATGCTACCAGATGCGAATCCATTCAGATCGAGTCGTTGTCACGTAGAAGGCTGAATCTGTCAGCGATGTTCGTATATGACGTCCTTAGCGGCCGCCTAGATTCTCCTTCCTTACGGATGAGGTTTAGAGTGAGTCAGCCAGTAAGGCTGCTGCGCAACGTTCACTATATGATTGTAGAAAGGCATCGGACTGATTATGGGTTCTTCGAGCCGGTTAACTTTATGACAATGGTTTTCAATGTGTTCGCGCACTTGTTAGACGATACCAATACGCGGTGTGCGTTCCGCGCAGCGGTGAAGTCGATGAATTTGACGAGAGGAGTACTGAGAAGCTATGGGCTCAGATAGCTAACCTGACATAGATACGATTTCGTACTTTAAGCTATTATTCACTGTCACATTCTCAAATAACATTTATCTCTTTTCTATTTACATTTTGACGAACGAACCGATGGTACCATTGAGCCATACCCAAGGAAAAGCTCCTTTCTCGTAAACACATCGCTGGTCCGAATTTGTAAATGACACACATTGATCGTAGCAGAGGGCATGTGGAAGCTTCGACGGGTCGACTGGGCCGACATATTGCCTCCGGTTTCTGCTTTTCAGTTTGGAATTAATAACTTTCAATTGTATGATCGTTTTATTGACGTGAGCCAGCCAGCATTTATACCATTGGCTCGTAAATAAATAAAATAAATAAATTTGTGGTGATTCCACTGTGAATCATAACTGATTCCACTGTGAATCATAACTGATTCCAGTGTGAATCATAAGCGATTATTCCTTTGTGAATCATAAGTGATTCCACTGTGAATCATAGGTGAATCCATTGTGAATCATCGGTGATTCCACTGTGAATCATCGCTGATTCACCAACGAGTTACCGATGATTTAGGTCCAAAATTCACATCTTTGACTATGCTCTATGGCTACTTTCGGAACAGCATCTTTTGCCGAGTGTTCAAAGAGTGTTATATCTAGGATACCGGAAACGATAAATAATTCAGAAATAAGAAGTGGGTTCTCCGCACAGCGTTTGTTTTTGAGATCTCAAAAAGTTTCGCTACTCGTGCGATTTCATCAATAGTATTCGTAGGCCCTTTTTCGCTCGCTACTATCGCTTTACTTCTTCATTCGGTGCTTGAGTTTGAAACCTCAAAAAATGTTGTTCGCTGTTTCTTTCACAATTTTTTCGCACGCTATGGTCGCGATTTTTTACTTCTCCACACCGGTTTAACTTCAAAATCACATATTAATACACATTTTCCATGAGTAAGGGAAAAAATATCATTACTAGTTGTAATGCATAAAATGAAATCACTCATTCCGACATAATAGGGCACTCCCTATATTTTCAAATATTCACTCGGAAATTTCGCTCGATTTTGTCTAACACGAGAAATTTTGGGAAATTGACTCACAGCCAGCTGTTGCTACATTTTACACAAAGAAAGGCGATTCCGCCCTGCTCCTTTGGACTTGTGTAAAGAATGCGATTTTGTTAAGAAAAATAGAAGCGAAACAAGAGTATGAAGTGGAGAGAGTCCTATGTTTTAATAAATACACGACTTCTGGTCTTGAAAATTGCGCCCTTTCTGTGAAGGTGCTCCCCAGTGAAAATTACTTACTTTAGGCTCTAGTTGAGAGGACTAAGAGGGTTTTAGCAAGCTGTAAAAGGTTCAATCTTTCTACTGAACTCAAAATTACTTCTTGCATCTTGCATAACAAACTAAACCTTATTTAGTAAGACGTTAGGAGCGTAATACTAAATTCGCATTTCGCTTCAAACAAACGAAATTTAATGTGAAAATGTGCTCAGAGTGGCTTTTCATGTGTCAATTTTTGTACATTTTTTGTGGAAAATGATTGACTGGAAACTTTATAAAGAAATAAATGTTGTACTGTCCAGGATTGACTCATAAAATAAAGTTCCATCATCCAAATCCACCGAATTTTTGTTATTTATTTATTTATCGTCGTAATGTTCAATATTTAACTTAAAGCGACAAACAAATTGTTCAATAAATTTTGAATTCGAATCGCTTAAATCCATTAAGCTTTTGTAGATAACGTTTGATAGAGAATATTTTCATCCATTTTTCTATGGGCATGTAATTCATATAAACGTTTTGGTGGGTTATATTAATACGCGTATATGATTCCAATAAGACTATGGAGGCAAGTAATACTTAAAACCATATTTAGACTTAATCGTAGCTAAGTCCCTGCCGGGCCTCAACCATTCAGATGATCGAAATAAAAAATAAAAATGAAAAAAAATTCAAAAAACCATTAATAAAAATTGTAACCCATATGAATAATTCTAAACCACACACAAAATGCAGAGTGAAAAACCCTTTTGGCTATATTGAAATTATAGAAAAACGTGTACACACAACTCGACAGTCTCGACACACATCAATGTTTTCTGTAAAAGCAACATCATAAATTGTGTAAATTTGTTTCATATTGTAGTCACTGTCAGAAGTAATAAACTATAGAGAATAGTTAAGCTAACCGCGTTTTCGGTCCATTGAAATGATGGCGTTAAACCATAATCGAACGTAAGCTACGCAAGCCCGTACGAATCCTTATTTAAAACACATAAAGCCGAAAGGGACTTTCATAAAGTATGTCAAGCTACGAAGGGGAAGGGTTCGGGCCTAGTGTGACAGTTGGAGGTCTGGACCCGTGTTATGTCACATGATATTTTTTTAAACGTTTGACTCAAATTAACATTCTTCTTCAATTTTCATGAGATTTTTAAATAACTCGGTACTGTTACCTCTTTCACAAAGTATTTACAAGGGAATGACATTCTTACAAATACTCGAAAGCCGTTAGAGTCGTCCGTCGAGTGTATATAGATAGGTATGTAATACAACATTGGAAATTATTCGAAAGGCAAATAGGAAAAACCTTTGCGAATAAAGGGATAGAATTTACTCGATTACGGCGCTCATAATCAAGACGTTAGCTAGGTCCCGCAAATATTTCCTTTCAACAAATACTGGGCTTTTATTAACATCTCCAACAAAACGCGATTAAGGAAAATCCGCTAAGATTTACTCAAAAGTTTAGTGCAGAAAATCAGAAACCACCAGAGTTCAGCTGCTCTTGGCCCGAAAAAGCCGATCTATGAACTCCCTCAAGATTTATTTAGAGTTATCGTGTTGACGGACAAAGGGCCGGACAACATTTTTTTGCACACAATCGACGCTTCCCCTTCTCCCGGATCCAAATTTTACTTGTCACAAACGTAGTGATAAACGCATAAGCCTCGTTTACTTCGCACGCGTCTGACCAGCATGGTGCTGTTACCATTTTAAAGCCATCATATGTTTATGACCATTACATTGCGTTACATTGCAAATTAAGGAAAAAAAATAAATGATTAGTGGAATAATCGCAGACAGCTAGTCATTTCGACGTATTTTTCGTTTACGATTTTTAATTATTTTAAATTCCCTTCCTTTTCAAAAATAAATTAACGAGTTTCGTATCAACGTCAAATTGAAAACGCATGAAAAATGGCTTTTTCTCGTTGATAAGATCAATAGAAATTAACAACTAACACGCGTGTGTAGATTGTCGTCAGATGCTGTACATTTATTTCGGCAATATAACATTAATGCGTTAGAAACATGAACATGAGACATGTATCGGAAAAAATCTCTTGTTTTTTGCAAAAACAAAATCATTTCATTATAAAATGCAAATAAGGTTTGTTGGTCCAGGGGTGGATTATTCCATATGCAAATTGTCACTGCAAAAAAGGCGTTAGAGAAGCGCTTGATTAAATTGAACTGAAAGATTCACCGATTTTACGTTGAAATGAAAAGAGTTTATCAAAAATCACTCGCTACGCCTGCCCAAGCTATTAACATTTTTCAATTTAAATGCAATGGGTCGTACCTTTTCAGTGAAATCATTACTATCTCGGCAAGGATACATTTTTGGACCCGTACGAAGTACGAAGGTCCTATACGTTTACTACAAACAATTTTAATGTAACATGGGGTAGATCGAGGTGACAGTTGGGGGAATGCATTTATTATCGTCTAAATATGACGAAACAACAATAAAAAAATGTCAGTTCGTCCGTCTCCACTTTTTTTCCAAAAGGCTCAAACGATCACCTTAAACTTCCTTTTACCTGAAAGATACATGCCTCTCAAGATTCAAGTTCGAATATGAGCAAAATCGATCAAGTGGTTCCGGAGATATGGTCGAGGAAGTGACCATAAACATGGTTTTTCGAGGGTCGGTGATGCTTTTTCGCAAATATCTCAGCAAGTATAGCACGGACATTCCTCATTTTGGTGTCAAATGAAAGCATTTGATGTCAGAAATTTGGGAAAAAATTTTTTGGGAATCGGGTCAGGGGCCGGGGCACTGGGACCAATGGAATCGACGAAATTGAGTTTCTTGGCCATATTCGAAAACAGTTTTTCGTGTTTATTTCCTTAACTATGCAATATGAAGATTCACTGTCAAAGGCGAAGTTGTAGAGAATGAAATTTTAGGGTACACGTGTTTCAGGGTTTTGGGTAAAAATGCCTCAATCCTGGGATATGACCATTTCTAGAATTGGGTGGGATAATCCATATCTCTAGAACTATAAGAGTTAGAAAGTTGCTTCTAAAAGTAAAATTGTAAAGAAAAAAATTTTAGAGAACACGTGTCTCAGGATTTTGGGTAAAAAGATCACAATCCTGGGATATGACCACTTCTAGAATTGGGAGGGATGATCCATATCTCTAGAACTATAAGAGATAGAAAGTTGCTTCCGAAAGCAAAGTTGTAGAGAATAAAATTTTAGTGAACGCGTATCTCAGGGTTTTGGGTAAAAATTCCACAGTCATGGGATATGACCACTTCTAGAATTGGGAGGGATGACCCATATCTCTAGAACTATAAGAGGTAGAAAAATGCTTTCGAAAGCAAAATTGTAGAGAATAAAATTTGAGCGAACGCGTTTCTCAAGGTTTTGGGTGGAATTGTCCCAATCCTGGGATATGACCACTTCTAGAATTGGGAGGGATGATCCATATCTCTAGAACTATAAGAGGTACAAAGCTCCTTCCAAAGGCAAAGTTGTAGAGAATAAAATTTTAGAGAACACTTGTTTCAGGGTCTTAGGGGAAAATGGCTTAGTCCTTGGATATAAGCTTTTCTAGATTTGAATGGTCTGCGATGTACTTCGGTAGGGCCTTTGACATTACCTTGGGTAATTTCTATGGATCTTATAGTTAGATTTTTATGGGGTCAAACAACAATCCGCTTGAAAAAAAGAAGTTTGACAAGTTATAAAGGTGATGGATATTTTCCCCTGAGGGAATTATCGGCTCTCTGCCAAAATTTCTCTGGATAAAATAGCCCGAACAAAATAACAACGCTCGAAATAACTCCAAAGGAATCCGGACGAAATAACCCCGGACCACCTGACAAAATAGCTCCAGATAAAACAACACGAGAGAGAATAAATGTACATGAAACACGTACGTGCCCATTAACTCCCATGCCTGCGGCGGGCTTTACTTCGCTTGCGGCGACCTAAATTACGCCATGCATGCGGCCTTACGTACACGGTGCTGTTCTCCAAACCCGTTAGACACCGCAAAAGAGAGTACTCCTCTTTACTTCCTTGACGTGGGCATCTCGACCCCTCTTTTTTCTTCCGCTTCTCAGAATTTTTATGTGAGCTACCTTTTGCTAATGTTTGTAATTACGGTGTTATTTGGTTCTGGTAGTTTAGCCCGGGGTTCTTTTGTCCGGTTTATTACTTTGGAATTATTCTGTATGGTGTCATTTTATGCGGGTTATTTTTTGTCGAGGGGTTATTTTGTCCAAATATATTTAGTCCAAATTATCCCCCAGACCAAAAAAATGGGAATTATCAACCAGTAATAATCGCCCATTTAGAAGCATTTCCTTATGCAAAACCTTGAAGAAATTAATTTTCAAAATTTCCAAAAAAGAAATCCTGAGGAAACTTCTAAAAAATTCAATTTTGATCAAATTTAACGAAAGGCTTCCTTGGACGTTTTCAGCACCTGGGTCAAAATCATATCTTTTTGGTCCTAGTGATATATATTTTACAAGCAATGCAATGGCGCTGCGAGCGTTTCAAATTAGAAAACTATCGGAAAAATCACATTTTTGAATTTTAACTCGGCCAATTTTCACTAAAAAAATTAAAAAATTTTTTTTTCTGTTTTCGACTCCTTTTGTGATGGGTATAAAGATCAATCTGTGGCGTTGCATTTTCTTGTTGGCAACCCTAGGGGCTAAGTACCTGATTAGATGAAGCTGAAATGCATAAATCAAGTAATTTCTATTTAATTTCCTTGATTCTTCTCGTATATGGAAAATAATCGACGTCATATAATTAATGTATCCAAGAAAAAGTGTTGGGCAGAGTGGAGTCGTGCGCCTTCAAGACAGTCTCTAGCCTTTGGACTCCATAACAAAGTTACACAATGTTCAGCAAAAATGTAGAGAGTTGTACTTAATCGGCTGTCAAAGACAATTTTTTTTTTTGATAATTGTCACTGGAACAAATTGAGTTGCACCGAATGCGGCCGAATGTTCGATTTTAAGTTGGCGCAAGTCAAATAATTTGTTCCAGTGATA
This sequence comes from Pseudolycoriella hygida, assembly GCA_029228625.1. Lineage (NCBI taxonomy): Eukaryota > Metazoa > Arthropoda > Insecta > Diptera > Sciaridae > Pseudolycoriella > Pseudolycoriella hygida. Next base: position 126,180,387 of record CM055406.1, read on the forward strand.
TTTACGAGCAAAATTGTCTTTGACAGCCGATTAGGTACAACTCTTCTCTATATTTTTGCTGAACATTGGACAAGTGTAGGATGTAGTCCTAAGGCACGTTCACGGAAAATGATCATCAATCGATGATAAAATTGTAAAATAATCGATACGGTATCGATCGAATGTTTTATCGACAATCTATATATATCAATAATCATCGATTATCAATAACAATCGATAATCGACAATCATCAATTATCGACAATCATCAATTATCGACAATCATCAATTATCGACAATCATCAATTATCGACAATCATCAATTATCGACAATCATCAATTATTGACAATCATCAATTATCGAAAATCATAAATTATTGACAATCATCAATTATCGACAATCATCAATTATCGACAATCATCAATTATCGACAATTATCGAAAAGGAAGGAAAAACTCAATACGTAAATAACTATTTTGACGTTCAAGCTGTTGTTTACTTCCTCTTGATCGAGTTTTGTTTTACGAAAGCTGACATTGTAGGTTACTGCAATTTGATCGCGTTTTCTCTCAATAAACTTGTTTATCATAGTTTAATAATTGAAAAATATCAACAATCGATAAATACCAACAATCGATAAATATCAAGAATCAATAAATATCAATAATCGATAAATCATTCGTTTCACTAAATAATCGATATTTTATCGATTGAATGATTTATCGAACATGCCTAACTAGAGACTGTCTTGAAGACCCAGCCGACGAAACGCCGGCGAACGGCTCTTGGGCAGAGGCCTGGTCTCAGGGTCCAAAGTCGATCCTAGTATAAGAAAATTTGGTTTTGCTACAGAGAAATGGGACCACTTTGGACCATGGAAGTATGGGTTCGACGGGTTACAAAAATCGTGGCAGAGATTAAACGTTGTACAATGTATAAAAGTCTTTGAAAGCGGTAAACCGAATCTACGTTTATCCATACCTCGAACATTTAACAGAAAATGCCAACTCAGAAATCAATTTTTCAGCTCAACCGATAATGCACCACTTCTCTGGGAAAAGTATCATTAAAATATGTTAATCGAAACAATGGCAGATAAGCGCAATTGATTACACCCAAAATCTACCCTCAACAAACTTTATAAATTTAATGAAAATGATCTGATTACACGATAATAATTCAAATTTTAAACTGTTGCTCAACAAACAACCCGAACGTCTGGTAATTCTGTCAAAAGACCTTACCAGCCGCTATAATAAAAGGTGTTGCCACAATCTCTTGTCGTTAAATCATTATAATTAAAATAATTTTCAGAAACCTTTTCTTCTTCCAAAACTCCTTTTTAATTGACTCGAAAAATACATAAATTACAAGCAACGACAGGACAGGTGTTTATTTTATTGAACACTATTCCACGTCGCTGTTTGTAAAAATGTACGCTTTTTAACTGACTGGAAAGACGGTTTTTTTTATTTCAACAAACACAAATTGGGTAAGCACGTTAAAGTGTTTCGATAGTTTTTACATTTATCTTTTGTTTTCCATGCGTGTTTCTCTTGAAATACATGTTTCAAGTCATGCGTAACGATTGCATGAAGTTGAAAAAATTTGTTATAAAAAATGTTTTTGTTAAATGAAATTAAACGACTTAAAGAGATTTGTTTTTGGCTTAGATTCTGGGCAGAATTAATGTGAAATTTGCAATTAAAAGCATTTTCTTTCGGCAAAAAGAAAAAAGAGAAAATAGTTCGCTGAAAGCACTTAAGCTGCCAACCATATTTCACTATACCACTGTCTGTACCCACATCAAATTCTTTTAGTTGTAATTAATCAAATTATTTCGTTCACTATGTTTAATTAGGCTTGTGGTTTCAAATAAATGAATAAAATGATGGAGTGTGTATACGACGCGACAGAGTAAGAAGTGTTCACCATAATTTTATGAGGTTCGGCGTACATAGAAAATCTAAAACTACCAAATGCTTATTCGCTATTATAAATCTGCAGGGCAGCTAAGGAAAGAACTTCCGTATTCTATAGCTGACTGTAAAAAATCCTCGTTAATTTTAAGTTCATACTTCATATAGTAACGTTTTTTTCTTCGTTATCACAATAGTTCACAGAAAATCAAAATTGCAGCCATCTCCTTGCTCGTAGATATGAAACCTCTACACGTTTTGTAAGATTTCTCCATAAGCAAATTTCTTTCAATGAAAACATACGTCATTGCAAGTAATTTAAATGTTCTACTGGTCTCCAAAATTCGAAGTCTAATAAATTCGATAGGACGAATGATGCCAAAAATCGTTCCAATTTGTTTCATTTAGGAACTCTCGTTTAAAATGAAAATCATAACTTTGTCGAAATTTTTCCCCATGTCTACAAAGTTCAACTGTACTGAACAGGTCGTTAGAATACTGCGCAGTTCTTCTATGAATGGTTTTTAGATATTTACGGCTGGCAAAGCAAATTCACTTGATTGTAGTTTCGTGGTTTATATTATACTTTCATTGGCAGACATTTACTTATGCAGTACTTCATCTTACATTACTTTAATTAAAATAAATTTCAGCTTTTTCTTCAGAATGGTTTTGGAATCTGGAGATATTTCGCTTGGAAAATGAGTTTGAATATTCCTTACATTAAATTGAATTGAATTCAACGATACCTCACAGAATAAAGTAATTTTGCTTGTTCCTCTGATCGTCTGGTAACAACTGCTATTTGTGTGCTAGGGGTGTTCATAAATAGCGTCCATCAAAAGGGGGGAGGGGATTCGGTGAAGTTGGACTAGGGGGTTTATCAAGAAGAAAAAAATTACGTCGCCAATTTCGAAGGTTGGGACAAAGAAAACCTGCAAAAAAATGAAGTTTTGGTGGAGGAATCCTCCAGGAGGATGATCCTAAAAGCATACTTAAAATACGAGGGTTGCACTCTAAGTAATAAGCCTCGGGCACTACCAATTCGAATTTCGAAAAAATGGCATGGGGCATCCCTAAATTACGTAACGCTTTTTCAGTGTTGCCACACATTCTAAACCTGCAATATCTCGAAATAGACGCATTCCAGAAGGGTCAAATGTATGGGTGACCCCCCCCCCCCC
>CM055406.1:126183969-126206954 GCA_029228625.1 Pseudolycoriella hygida
ACACTTCGTAGAAAATACAAATTAATGCCAAAATGAAGGTATTGGAGGCTAATGAAGATTGAAATTTAAAAATAAAAATTTTGCTGAACAGACAATCCAAAATTTCCAATTTTCCACTTGTCTGGAAAGAGATGCCCCTCATCATAAAGTTGATTATGAAATTATTATTTGGAAATTTTTTATATTTTTTTGGTAAATTTTGGGAATTTTTGGGAAAGTTTAGTGAATTTTGGGAATTTGTTCCCAAATAATAGGCTCTGGTCTCATATGTATCCTAACATATAGTATACATACCGTGTGGTTAACTTACGTACCCAACGTATAGTCAAAATTTTCATTACTAATTATAAAAGTCAAAACTTTGTCTGTTTGTCTGTCTGTCTATCTGTCTGTCCATCTGTCTGTCTGTCTGTTCGTCTGTTTGTAAATTGTCGGTCACAAATTTCCAGCGTGAACCAACATACGTCCGACCTGCTTGAAGAGTTCTGAGGATCTGAAGCAAAGTATCGTTTTGCATTGCCTTTTATAAGTCGAAAGCCAATGAAAAGGTAATGCAATAGTAGATTCTTTTGCATTGCCTTCTATGAGTCAAAAAAAGGCAATGCAAAAGAAGATTCCCATGTGAGTCTATCTAGGTCCGACCTGCTTGAAGAGTTCCGAGGAACTGAAGCAAAGTGTCGTTTTGCATCGCCTCTTATAGCAAAAAAACCATTATACCACCTAGATTTCAATTGAAATTTTTTCTTGATGTAATTTTAAAATTTTTTGTGGTTTTTTTTGGACAGTTGGTTTCTTTGGGAAAGTTGTTGACATTGATGAGTAGAATCTTAATGAATCCTAAGAAAATGGCTGCCAGCTGTCAAAGTGGCGCCATCTTGGATTTTTTGCTTTTAAAAGTATTTGGGAAGGTATGGGAAACCGATCATTGGTTTCTTTGGCAAAGTCTCAGAGTTTTGTGAGTAGAAGTCACCAGTATTGGTGAAAATGTCGGCCAGTTGGACATTGGGTCAATTTTTATGCTTTTAAAATTATTTTCGAATGTATGGTAGTTGGGCGATAGGTTTCTTTGGCAAAGTCTCAGAGTTTTGTGAGTAGAAGTCACCAGTATTGCTGAAAATGTTGGGCAGTTGGACATTGGGTCAATTTTTATGCTTTTAAAATTATTTTCGAATGTATGGGAGTTTAGCGATAGGTTTCTTTAGCAAAGTCTCAGAGTTTTGTGAGTAGAAGTCATCAGTATTGGTGAAAATGTCGGGCAGTTGGACATTGGGTCAATTTTTATGCTTCTAAAATTATTTTCGAATGTATGGGAGTTAGACGATAGGTTTCTTTGACAAATTCTCAGAGTTTTGTGAGTGGAAGTCACCAGTATTGGTGGGGCAGCTCGGGGGAGGAAGCAGTACGGGGGTAACTGGTTGTATGGAGAAATGGTAGTACGGTGGAAACGGTTGTACGGGGAAAACGGTAGTGCGGGGGAAACGGTTGTACGCGAAACAGTAGTACGGTGGAAACGGTTGTACGGGGAAAACAGAAGTGCGGGGGAAATGGTAAAACGGTGAAATGGTAGTACGGGGAAAACAATAGTGAGGAGGAAATTGTAGGACGGGAGAAACGGTTGTACGGAGAAAAAGTAGCACGGTGACAACGTTTGTACGGGTAAATTGTAGTACGGGGGAAATGTTAGTACGGGGAAATGGTAGAACGGTGAAATGGTAGTATGGGGAAATTGTAGGACGGGAGAAACGGTTGTACGGAGAAAAAGTAGCACGGTGGTGACATTTGTACTAGGAAACGGTAGTACGGAGAAAATTGCACACCCTTGCATACATTTTAGTATTAAAGTCGCAAATCTCCGACCTAGCGAACAAGAATGCTTAACGTCCGCGTAGCCCTTAGGGGCGGGGGTATTTACTAGAAACGATAGCACGGGGAAAACGGTAGTACAGACAGAATGATAGTATATAGCAAACGGTAGCTCGACAAAATGGTTTTACGGGAAAATGGTAGTACGGGGGAAAGCCAGATTTGCGTAAGCTTATGGTAACTACTAAAATACTACTAAATCCATTTCTTGTTCATCTAAATCTAACTTTGCACACCCTTGCACACATTTTAGTATTAAAGTCGCAAGTCTCCGACACAGCGAATCAGAATGCTTAATGTCCGCGTATTTACTAGTTTTCTATTGAAGGTGACAACTGTAGACTTAGAGAGTTTGAAAGCAGACCAACAGGATCACCAAATCAGTTTGAAAGGTTTAGAAACAGATTATGAAAAAAGTCACAACAGAGGATAAATAGCAACTACAATAATAAGAGGACAATTCAGGTTAATTGTCTGAGGGATTTAGATCTTCGGCATTTCCAATGCTGACCTTATAATGCATTTTATTGTTACTGAGTATATAACAAAATTAAAGACAGAAGAACAACGAATATTTTACTGAGTAACGTCGGAAGCACATAATTTTCTTACTTGCAATTTTCTTTTATTTATAGCACATGGTCTCGAATCGATGATGTCATACATGACACTACATTACCTTTCTAGGAAATTACATCTCATTCACCTTCCAAACAAGTCCTAATAAGTCCATGGTAAATCCTACGCCGAAAGTGTTTATTTCCTGACAAAGTCAAGGATGCATATGAATGATTTATGATTTACTCTGGGGGTTAAACCACAATCAGAACAATCATTCTTTTATTATTTTGAAGAAATCAAGCAGCAACCAAATGTCATTAATTTAAAAAGACAGATTTTTTTCCATACGAAGCATTAAATTTTGTATTATGTGCGATCAAAAGAAATGCTTTTGAAGAGAATAGGAAAAAAAAACAAGTCTTCCTTTTACAAACCTTACCCCGATGACGTTTCACAAAAAAAGTGTTTATAGCTGTGCTATTAACAATAACACATTCACAAGAGTTGTAGGGCTAATATTAAAGGCAAAACTGTCACAAAACAATGTTTTCAGGCATTTCGGTAGTTTTGAATGCTATCTGTTAAATTTGTTTAGACATAAGAAAGAATTTTGTTTAATTAATCACACTCATGGATAATGAAAATTTCATCTATTTTTAGTAGGAAATATATCGTCTGGAACTGATGTTCATATAACAATAATTGAAGTCGCATCATGTTTTAGTGAAATGTTAACCAAATATTCGAAAATAATATTTATTTACTTTTATTTATAGACACTCTCTCTCCTGAGAAGACAAGATAAAAAATATAATATTTAATAAATTCTACTCCACCAGCATAACACAAACAAAATTAGCTTTTCACACATTTATTTTCGGTTGTTATTTCCTCGACAACCAAAATAATACATTATGCCGCACATTAAACTTATTACTCAAGCTGACGTAAGTTAACGATTTAAAGCACAACATAAGATTCTGATTTTTTTTTGCAGTCATTTCATGAATTCATATTTTCGGATAACTCTTGAAGGCAGCCGTGACGATTTTTTTTTGTTCACATTTACAGCATATTTTATCATTTTAAAGAATGAGAATGGGTTTTTAAATTATTATTGGAACAATATTTTTGTAAGGTTGAGTAAAAGACAATTTATATGATGCGCAAAGTTTATAAAGTTTTTAAGTTTAAAAATGCTCTAGGTTTGTTGCGGAAAACCTCAAGGGGAGGAAATTTTAAATTTCGCATCGAGTCGGCATTTCCTAATTCTATTCTTCCTGAATTGAAGACAACGTTGAGTTTTATTTTAATAAACCATTGAAATTGGTATATGAAAGTAGCGATGAATCATCGGTGGTTTCCCGTTGAATCATCAGTGATTTCCCTATAAATCATCGGTTATTCCTCGATGAATTATCGCTGATTCCACTGTGAATCATTAGTGATTGCCTGTGAATCATCGGTGATTCCACTGTTCATCACTAGTGATTCCCTGGTAATCATCGTTGATTTCCTGGTGAATCATCGTTGATTCTCTGGTGATTCATCGTTGATTCATTGGTGAATCGTCGGTAATTACAAGGTTTCACGGTGAATCATCGAAGAGTTCCCGGTGTACGTGCACAGACGGACGGACAGGAAGTGTGAAAACATAAATTAAAACTTTGAACACAAACAAACATACAAACAAACTTCTGCGTATTCTCAGAGAGTGTCACCTCAAGCGATATCATTAATTTGGGAAGCGGACTTACGGACTGCGTCACACTCTACCTTTTAAGAGGTTTTTGTTGCGATTTCAGTCGTTTTGAAAGTTTTCAGTTGTTGAAAAAACTTATATTTTTTGAAAAAATTTTTCTCCGAAAAGAAAAAAAAAATTTTGAGAAAAGCTCTTTTGCGAGAAATTTTTGTGGGAACCTTTTGTCGGAGTTTTCTCCGAAAAACATTTTTCTACCTCAACAACAAGTTTCTCAGAAAACCCTTTTCTCCACCAACAAGTTTCTCATAAAAAAAATTTTTCTCAAAAAAAAATTTTCTCCAACAAAAGTGTTCTCCAAAAAAAATTGTGCTCCCAAAAAAAATTTCTCCAAAAAAATCTTTCTCAGAAAAAAAATTTTTCTCCAAAAAAATTTCTCTTCGAAAAAAATTTTTCTTCCGAAAAAAATGGTTTTCCAACGCCTTCGGCTACCATCGGAACACTTCGTGTCACCTTCGGCTACCTTCGGAATACTTTGTGGCACCTTCGCCTGCCTTCGGAACACTTCGTGTCACCTTCGGCTGCCTTTGTAACACTCCGTGTCACCTTCGGCTAACATCGGAACACCTCGTGTCACCTTCGGCTACCTTCGGAACACTTCGTGTCACCTTCGGCTACCTTCGGAACATTCCACAAACGAAAATCCAAGATGGCGCCGCTATGCTAGCTGGCAGCCATTTTCTTATGATACCAAAAAATTCTCCTGATGAAACTCTATAACATTCGAGAAGAAACCAACTCTCTAAGTGTTATCATTCCGGAGCTAAAATTCGAAAGCCCAAAGAAACATAATTTATACCTAACAAAAATCCAAAATGGCGTCACTTTGACAGATTTCTGAAAATCCCAAAAAATTCTCCTGATCAAACTCTATAACTTTCCCGAAGAAACCAACTCTCTAAGTATTGTCATTCCGAAGCTAAAATTCGAAAGCCAAAAAAAACCTAATTTATTGCTTGCGAAAATTCAAGACTGCTGGCAGCCATTTTCTTAAGATCTTAAAAAATTCTCCTGACTACACTATATAACTTTCCCGAAGAAACCAACTCTCCGGAGCTAAAATTCGAAAACTCCGAGCATTACCTAAAAGACCCTCAAAATTGACCACTTTTCCACATGCAACGGCATTTCCAGAAATTTCCCGGAAAAGCGGCATATGAAATTTTTCATTTGGGGCCGAGACTGACGTTCCCTGAAAATTTCAGGAAGATCGGCTATCTAGTTCTCGAGATCGAAAATTATTAATAGATAGAACATAGATATATAGATACATAGAACATAGAAACCGACGATCAGAAAAATGTCAAAATGGCAATTCCACGGTCCGCTTCGTTCCCACGCTTGAAATTTTCAGTAGTTACAAAATGAAAGCAATAGAAAAGTTACTAATCTCTAGTTAAGGGATCAATACGTCTGATGCACCATTTTCTATGAATATTTTTTCGTAACAACTGAGCATTTCGAGCGTGGGAACGGAGTTTTCGTGGAATGGCCCAAATACAAAAATGTCATTTTCAAACCTCGATATCTCAGCCAATTTTCAACCGATTTTAATGAGTCTGGGCTCGTTGGAAACCATCCGTGACGCAGTCTTTTTTTAAATAATTTGGAGGGGGAGGGAGTAAGGGGGAAAAAATCAAAATTTCGCGTATATATGGCTCCTTGTGCCAAAGGTTTTTATATGGAGTTTTTTGGGTTTGTGGACTTTTTTTTTGGGGTGTAGGGACTGCGTCACGCCCTTCGCTACTGCTGCGGGCATGATCTTTGTCCTAAAGGTTTTTGTATGGAGTTTTTTGGGTTTGTGGACGTTTTTTTTGGGGTGTGAGTACTGCGTCACGCCCTCCGCTACCGCTGTGGGCATGAGTCTGACGGAAAATTTGTGATGTCTTAGCCATTACGTACTTAACAAACCTGCCAGCTAAGAACAGCCAAACGAAATATCAGTTAAACACCCCAGATAACAATTGACCCCACGAAATGTACATAAAGTGTCATCGGAATATGTGCCGATCCCATTTAATGTGCTCCAGTTCCAGGACATTTGATGTATATTAAAAAGCGCCCTTACCGTTACATCTTTTCTTTGAAACGAGAAATGCATTTAATGTACAGCAATTGTACATTAACTGTACATTAAATGTGAACCCATTTAATGTACATTAAATGTACACTGAAGTGTGGTACATGTATGTGCATCTAATGTACATTTAAAACACCTTGAATACACATTTGATGTACATTTTAGTGGAAAATACTAGCACATTTAATGTACATCTAATGTTATACAAGAAAAGAAAGGAAAATTTAATTTTGCTTTCCGAATTTTCCATTTCGGTTTTTCTTATTCTGATGATCGCTACGTCCTCCATCTACATTTTTTTATGCCAAGCTCTCATTTTTTTTAGAAAAATTTCTTTAACTTGCGGGGCTTGAACCCAAGACGCTCGGGATTGTGAGTCGACTGCTTTACCAATGGTGTCACCGGATACTTATGTGTTGGTGTGTTAAATTTGTATAAAGTGTTAAATTATAGAAAGTACATCACAAGTACAAGTACAAGCACATTTTTGGTACATTAAATGTGATAGGAATAATGTACACCTTATCACGCACATAAAATGTGCGAAAAATGTACTTGTGATCTAGTGCAAGAATTTTATTTACATCGAAAAATGTACTACATTACAAGCACATTTTTGGTACATTAAATGTGATAGGAATAGTGTACACCTTATCACGCACATAAAATGTGCGAAAAGTGTACTTGTGATTTAGTGCAATATTTTCGAGCTTTAATTGCACAAAAAATGTGCTTCTTATTTACATCGAAATATGTACCACTTTACAGGCACACTTTTTGTACATTTTATGTACATATTCTCAACAATATCGCATTTTGCACATTTAATGTACATTCAGTGAGCAACCACATTAAAAAGTGTGATCTGTGTTATCTGGGCACATAGACTGGCAATCCTATAACAATTCCAGTATCAAAGAGCTACAATTTAATTTTTTTGTGGTAGAGTTTATTTTATATGATTTGCAATTCTTTGCTGTCTCTACATAATACATTATAAAAGGATGATATAGCGTTTTATTCATTACTCCATCCCCTAAGAACCTCACGAATCCTAAAGACAGCCCTAATTAGAGAATAATAAATCAATAATTTAAGAATTTCGAATGTTCTGAAAACGAAAATGCTTTGGCTGAAAAAAAATATTACCCCTTACGGTGATCATATTTCAAATAAAATAAATAAAGTAAATTCCAACTACAACATATAGAATGCATCTACACCATATCCAACAACATTATAATCGTACAGGTATAAATTTTGTTTGAAACACGTAGGTTTTTTTTTAGAAAAAGAGGAGACCTTTTTTCTTATAATCCCATGCTTCGGATTCAATTCACGAATTCATTTCAATGTCAAGGTTTCTAATTTGAATGCATAAAATACAAAATGTGTTAAATCCTTTCATTACAGAAATTTCTTTCTATTCGAAATTATTCATGATCTGATCTGCCGCGTTCTGTGTCGTTATAAAGTTTGTGAAGAATTTTTTTTTTGCTAAAAATTATCTGAAAGGAATGAATATTACAAATAATAATATTCATTATGTAGATTCAGGCACGTTCTCAGTTCCGATACAGTATGTGAGATCAGTATTTGTCGTGAACCGATTTCTTTAGTGCAAGCAATTTAAATTGTTTGTTTTTTTATATGAAAACATACTAAGCGAAAAAAGAAAACAATCTAAATGAGTTGTCAGCAAACGTTAACGAACTGGAAAAGTCAAAAAGATTTTTTTTGAATATATGAATGTGTTTCTCACAAACTATTAACATTATAACCTTTAAGAACGAGCAGTTTTAACGAATTTTAAAAACATTAAACTCAATACTTTTTGTGTATAAAACAATGAAACCTATAACGACACGACTTAATGTAAAGGGAAGAGAAAGGGTTTGGATTTCGTTTCAATAATAACAAAAAAATTGTTTGACTTTATTATCGTTTAGTTGAATTTCTCATAGAAAAAATATCAATTTCTAAATATAATTTTGTGACTTTTGTTGGTTACATTTCCTAAATCGGTAAAGTTTCTTTGTTTTCAAATAATAACTGAAGCTTGAATATTTTGAAGAAGAAATAACACAGAATTTTATTTCTAAAAACTGTGTGTCGATGTAATCTACCGGTTGCGACATCAAAAATCATTTGCAAGATATGATTCATCCTAATATTTGCTTATTAAGTAGCGGTAGCTACTTTATGGGAATGCTCCTTCTGTCTGTGCACGTTTTTTGACAAAGTGACAGATGTCAAAGTGACAGATGTCAAACTGACAGATGTCAAAGTAACAGCTGTCAAAGTGACACTCTGACATTTTTTTTGTCAATAAAATTACTCTACCACTACGTTCTTATACCATTTCAAGGGTTTATTCATTCAAAGATTTAGAGGTTTATCAGGTTGGATAGTCTATTATTGGATCACGACAATTTGATCTCCTGAACCTCCCGGCCCAGTAACCTGTCCAAGGGTACCATAGCAACGCGACATAGAGGCCTGAGGACGTAACGTGAAGGCATGTCTCTTTACCGTGGTCATAAGTGTAGCTGGCGTCCTAACTTCGACAAATGCTTGCATAGCTCATAGTGCCCGGAAATCGTACCCACAATTCGCTTTATGCAACACAAGCTGGCCAAAATTATCCAATGCAAAAAGACAATTGAGCTAATCACTTCGATGCTGATTGAGCTAATCACTTCGATGCTATCTAATAGACTGCTGCAAGTTTTCATTGGTGGAAGGAAGAGCTCAATACGAAGAATGAATGAGGGCCTTCCTCAAGTTGCAGTTTTGAGTAGCCTACTGTTCATCCTATACACATCAGACATGCCGAAAACCAACTCACGGAAGTTTTTACTAGCAGACGATCTTCTGGGCATTCCAATTGATCGATCATTGACGTACAATCAGCACGCAACGAAGCTCTGTGGCAAGCTTAGAACTAGATACAACATGATACAGAAACTAGCCGGATTATCGTAGGGGGCAACGGCAGATACATTATGAACATCATCTCTGGCTCTGATTTACTCTACAGCCGAGTACTGTTGCCCAGTGTAGAGCCACAGCGCTCTCGACAAGCGTGTCGACAACACAATAAACAATTGTTTGAGAACTATTACCGGTTGCATAAAATCCACAGCGATTCCGTGGCTGTCGGTCTTGGCAAACATCCCGCCACCACATATCAGGCGAAATGCTGCTCTGGCCAGAGAGGCTATTAAAACGTTCGAAAACCCGGATCTACCGATTCACGCTGACCTAAGAAACAGACATGATACTAGATTTGCATCGAGAAAACCGTTCTGAGTCAAGATCAGAGATATTGACTATGAAAATTTCGACGCGAAAGAGCAGTGGTTCAGCGAATGGAACGAGCTAGACTTGATTCATCACTCGTTGACGACCCGAAAGAAAAATTGCCTGGATTCGAACGAAACCGCTGTGACTGGCTTCAAATCAATAGAGTCAGATCGAATCACGGTCGATGCAATTACCTACTACACAAGTGGGACCCAGGAATTTCACCTGCATGCGATTGTGGCCATCCAGAGCAAACCATTCATCACATTGTGAACGACTGTCCTAGACGACGGTACCATGGAGGTGTGGAGAAAATGCTCGCTGTAGAAGCAGATGCAGTGGACTGGATAAAAGAACTTGATATCGTACTGTGAGTACTCTTAAGATCGGTCTTTCCTTTAAGTTTCCCTTTTCCTCTTTTTCTATTTTTTAAACTTGAATCTGAATTTTTTATTTTTAAAATTTCTTTAATTTGTGCCCTGTGATTTTGTTTTTTAATTAATTCTTTTTTTAGTTTTGAAACTTGTTAATGCAATTGTTGTACCAACTTGATGTTACGCTATGCGAAACCTATACGAGTAAATAAATTATACAACTCACTACTTAACGAAGCAGTTTAACGACACGGTGCCTTTCATAGCCATCTTCTTTCCATATCTGCCAGAGTACCCCCTGGACCCAAACTCGATTTCTCATACACACTAAGTTTAACGTCTTCTTGAACTCTTTAAAAAGCCAAGGTGCCATGATCGCTCTCTCCACCCTCCGTCGCTCATCGATGAAGCATATACTCTCCAGCGTCCTCCTCTGCGTTACTAACGTTTCACCGTCAAAGACTTATTTATTTATTTGTTATTATGCCAACGCTTTGTTAAAGCTACTTGGCTACAATATTTACAGTGAAAAGAAGGAATATATAGACGTTATCAAAGAAAATGAATGAACAAGCAAACAAACAAAACTACAATGAGAATATTTACAAGTCAATAATAACAACTTCTCATTGAGCGAAACGTGTAACGATCTTTGCGGAATATGAAAAAGAAATTCTCAAACACTTTCGTTCAAAGCCGAAAAACAAAGACAAATCTCAAATCGTCTCCAGTGGTTCTGTAATAAATGAGGAAAGTCCAAACTGAGCAAAGATCAAAAGATCTCACCCTGGCATAAAAAACATTTCGTGAGGCGATAGAATCTCAGCATTCCACTGATCGGCTCATGCTGATCGTAGTCAGTCCTATGGTGTGCTATGACAAAGAACCGAGGGGTTATCCACTGGTCAAAAATTTGTACCAAAAATTCCAACTCCGTAAAAATATTCCAAAAATTCCATCGAAATTCCAAAAAATCCAGCGAAATTCCAACAAATAAATCAAAATTTCCGAAATTCAGACGTTCCAAAAATTCCAGAAACTCCAAAAATTCCAGAAATTTCAAAAATTCCAGAAATTTCAAAAATTCCAGAAATTCCGAAAATTCCACAGAAAGTCCATCGAAATTCCGAAAATTTCATCGAAATTCCGGAAATTCCAAAAACTCCAAAAATTCCATCTAAATTCCAAAAATTAATTTGAAATTCCAAAAATTCCATCGAAATTTCAAAAATTCCACCGAAACTCCAAAATGTTCAAAATTCAGACATTCCGGAAATTCCAGAAATTCCAAAAATTCCACAGAAATTCCAAAAATTCCAAAGAAATTCCAAAAATTCCACAGAAATTCCAAAAATTTCATCGAAATTCCGAAAATTTCATCGAAATTCCGGAGTTCAGAAATTCCGAAAACTTCAAAAATTCCATCGAAATTCAAAAAATTCTATCGAAATTCCAAAAATTCCATCGAAATTCCAAAATTTCCGAAATTCAGACGTTCTGAAAATTCCAGAAATTTCAAAATTCCAGAAATTCCACAGAAATTCTGAAAGTTCCACAGAAAGTCCATCGAAATTCCGGAAATTCTAAAAACTCCAAAAATTCCATCGAAATTCCAAAAATTAATTTGAAATTCCAAAAATTCCGGCGAAATTTCAAAAATGTTCAAAATTCAGACATTCCGGAAATTCAGGAATTCCAAAAATTCCACAGAAATTCCAAAAATTCTAAAGAAATTCCAAAAATTCCACAGAAATTCCATCGAAATTCCGAAAATTTCATCGAAATTCCGAAAATTTCGTGGAAATTCCGGAGTTCAGAAATTCCAAAAGTTCCAAAAATTCCAGAAATTCTTTAATTGATCGAGTACAATAAATGTTGATTTGCGTATAAAATTTTATAAAATTAAAACTAAAAAACAAATTGTTGCAGCGTCTAAACTCAGTTGCAGGTGACTAGAGTGAGCAGATCACAAATAGCTAGAACGAGAAAAAAATAGGTACAAAAACAGGATCATGATCACAAGAGAAAAAAAAGACTAAGTTGCACTACAAATATAAAACGTCGACGAAACGAAGATAATTTTTTAACATATTCAATTGTTGGAAATGGTCCCATTTACTGCCACTGCGTGCTGGATATAGCGCCAGCGGATCGCTATATGATTCATTATTATGTTAATTATTTATTGAACTGGAGTTCGAACTGGAGTCGAAATTCCAAAAATTCCATCATCAGCCTATACCAAAAAAA
Source organism: Pseudolycoriella hygida (assembly GCA_029228625.1). Classification (NCBI taxonomy): domain Eukaryota; kingdom Metazoa; phylum Arthropoda; class Insecta; order Diptera; family Sciaridae; genus Pseudolycoriella; species Pseudolycoriella hygida. The sequence continues at coordinate 126,196,163 of CM055406.1, forward strand.
AAAGTGGATAACCCCTCGCAAAGAACTCGTTACTTCTGAGCTCACGGACATGAACCCTCAGTTGTATTTTTGACAACAGGACAGCAGGGGGTCAAGAAGGCTTCGCATCATATTACATTGATCCTCCTACGTCAGAGAGGATCGATACCAATTGACGCACAACGTTTCAAATAGGAAGGAGGACGATAATCGTCGTCCCTCTGAACCGAATGTCTTAGAACATACAAAAAACTTTTTTTTGATTCAATCAATCTTATTCATGTAGGAAATCTCATACGACAAAAGCATATTGGAGATTGGACCTAACATAAGCACAATAGACACTCTTCAGCGCACGACGCTGGTCGATCTCTCCAGATGGCATCATATCAGAGGGATTCAAAATCCTTGCATGTAAAAGTTGTAAAAAAACTCGAGGCTTCTCTGGGTCTTCAAAATACTCGTCAAAATTCGTATAATTTTTAACAAACATATGCTGACAAATAACAACACAACATAAATATTCTTGTACAATTTTCGCTGAAATGTGGCGTCTTCAAAGATTTACTCGGTGTATAAAGATGACTACTAAATCTTTACTCCAAATCTTTAAAAATCTACTAAATCATTACGAAAAGAAAAACCTCCTTAAATCTCATCGTAATTCATGGGAACTCTGCACCTAAAACGATCATACAAAATGCACATATGGATGGCATTAATTCTGAATTTAAGAATGGAGAACAATCATTCAAATTATGTTCAAAAATCACATGCTTATGGTTTACCTATGATTTTATAAACATGAGAAGAAAAAATGCTACATAAAGTCCTTATTTTAGTAGCAAACTAATAGGCCAACAATACAACACTGGAAATTTAGAACTGTCACATGAAAAAAAAGAAACATTTTATAGGTCACACATGGTTTTCAAACAAAGTTTAGTAGATGGATGAACATTCATTGATACACATATGATAAAAGCATATGCCTGTTTGAAAAAATGCTAAATTCAATTTAAGAATCTGAAAAGAATTTTTTGTTTGCTTTGTAAACAAATTTTATGTACAATGTACATTGAGAATGGTTAACATTTGCGATCCGTATTCTTTTGATTTAATTTTAATTTATTATCCTAAGATGAATGCCGGAATTCTCTATAATTACATCTTTGATTTACGCATGTAACGGAATAACGTAAGATTTATTTTCTAACTAGAGTTCGGTTCGGTTACTATGGAAGAAAAATAGCTCTTCAAACACTTTGAACTACTAACGCTTTTTTCTTCTCTCTCACCATTAAAATGCTAATGCTCAAATCATATAAATTATACGGTGTCGTTTCGCAAGAATAAATAAGTCATTGTCCAGTTGGAAAACGAGTAAAACCTTACGCTAATTCACTGTTTTTTGTAGATTTATGTACCTTCTGAAGGTGACACAGAAGAATTAAAAGATACAATAGACACAATGCTTATTGAAAATAAAGGTGAGTAAAGTACCCGAGATTCGCACATAAAACGTATATTTTATGAGAATTTGCCTACACTGGCAAAAAGAGGTATACAGCCACGCATTCTTAGACCCGTACGTTGAACAAAACGGGTCGCGTAAGTTCACTACGGAGTGGAGGTTGTAAAATGTGTTACTTTTCCCTAAAACGCTCTAGGCTTAGAACCTTGACTTGCGCAATTTCGTACCGTATCGTCGGATCTCCTTCTCGCCTCTTATTTCTACACAATCGCAAAAGTTTCAAGATCAAATCGGCTAAGTTGTTCCAGAAGTGTGGCCGACGTAGTGAAAACATTTTTTGGAAATCGGCTTAGTGGTTCATGGAGTGACTTTGCACGTGTACTTCTTCAGTGAAATTCCCAATGTGAAGTTACTCTAGTCGATTACGAAAGGCAGCTTGGTATACCAAAAAAGTTGCTATGATGCTATCTGGACGAGGAAGCAAGTATGATGTGTACTCAGTTCCGACTCGGCACCTGTCTGCGTACTTGAAAATATACGCAGTCTGATTAGAGGACAGCCTGTTGCTGAAAATCACTCAATAAGAATTTGGCAAAGGCTTCTGCTGCATTCTATATTGAAAATCTTTTCCTCGTGCCGGGTTGAAATCAGGGGCGTGACAGTCTTTTGTTTCGATCTTTACAAGTAATACTCAACGTGAAGTTAGTTGCAATTGTGACCGAAATTATTACAAATTTCTAAAATCTTAAATTTGAGTATTTAGAAATTAGTAGGAATTAAATTCCCAAAAATAGGCCCTGGACCGAAGCTAACCTCATTGCAAAAAACAGCTGATTGGACCCGTACGAAGTACGAAGGTCCTATACGTTTAGTACAAATTCAGGACTCCCACACATCCAATATTTAAAAAATTGTCCGTCTCCACTTTTTTTCGAAACGGCTGCACCGATCACCCAGAACTTTTTTTTAGCTGAAAGGTACATATGTCTCATGGTTCAAGTTCAAAGATGACCAAACTCGATTTGGTAGTTTCGGAAATATGGTCGAAAAGGTGTCCAAAAACATGGTTTTTTGGGTGTAGGTGAGACTTTTTCTTATATATCTCTAGAATTAAGGCAGTTAGGAAGCTACTTTCTGGGACAAAGCTGTAGAAAACTAAATCTTAGCGAACACGTCTTTCAGGGTTTTTCCCAGAAACGTCCCAATCCCGAGATTTAGCCACTTCTAGAAATGGTAGGGATGATTCATGTATCAAGAACTATGACAGATAGAAAGTTACTTCCAAAGGCAAAGTTGTAGAGAATTAAATGTTATCGAACACGTGTTTCAGGGTTTTCCCGAAAAATGTCCCAATCCTGAGATTCAGCCACTTCTAGAACTCAGAGGGATAAGAACATTAGACAACGCGTGATTGGTGTCAGAGTTCAGAAAATGTACTTCGGGAGGGCTTTCGACATTACTTTGTGTAATTTCTGAGAGTCGTTTAAATTCTGATAGTTCTAAAAGAACTTGACTATGCATTCTGATGCGCATTGTATTTATGATAATAGTAAGAGTTTGGTACATCGAGGCTTTTCGCACGTGAAGGCTTTACGTACGGGTCTTTGCATGTGTTTTCATTGGACCCGTACGAAGTACAAAGGTCCTATACGTTTACTACAAACAATTTTATTGTAACATGGGGTAGATCGAGGTGGGAGGGGGGGATGCATCTATTATCGTCTAAATATGACGAATCAGCAATAAAAAAATGTCCGTCTGTCTGTCTCCACTTTTTTTTTCAAACGGCTCAACCGATCACCCTAAACCTTTTTTTCCCTGAAAGGTACATGCCTCCCATGATTCAAGTTCGAAAAGGAGCAAAATCGATCAAGTGGTTCCGGAGATATGGTCGAGGAAGTGACCAAAAACATGGTTTTTCGAAGGTCGGTGAACCTTTTTCGCAAATATCTCAGAAATTCCTCATTTTGGTGTCAAATGAAAGCATTTGATGTCACAAAACTGGGAAAAAAAATTTGTGGGAATCGGTACAGGGGTCTGGGCACTGGGACCAATGGAATGGACGAAATTGAGATTCTTGGCCATATACGAAAACACTTTTTGTCTATATTTTTCGTCTATATTTCCTTAACTATGCAATATGGAGATTTACTGTCAAAAGCAAAGTTGTAGAGAATTAAATTGAAGCGAAAACGTGTTTCAGGGGTTGGGGGAAATATGGGCCAATCCTGGTATATGGCCAATTCCATAATTGGGCAGGATGACCCAGATCTCCAGAACTATGGGAGTTAGAAAGTTGCTTCCAAAGACAAAGTTGTAAAATTTTGGAGAACACGTGTTTCAGGGTTTTAAGGAAAAATGACTCAATCCTTTAATATGACCACTTTCAGAATTTGTCGGGATGACCCATATCTCTAGAACTGTGAAGGCTAGAAAGTTGCTTCCAAAGGCAAAGTTGTAGAGAATAAAATTTTGGAGAACATGTGTTCCAGGTTTTTAAGGAAAAATGACCCAATCCTGGAATATGACCACTTCTAGAATTGATCGGGATGACCCATATCTCTAGAACTATGAAGGATAAAAAGTTGCTTCTAAAGGCAAAGTCGTAGAGAATTGAATTTTAGAGAGACGTCAGAGACGTATTTCGGTAAGGCCTTTGACGTTACCTTGAGTAATTTTTATGGATCTTGGAAATTCTTTTAGTTATAAAATAATATTTCTATACGTTCGAGTCTTTTTGCCACATCTTTTCTGATACGTACGGGTCTTTGGTTATGTTTTGCTTTAAGCTTGCAATAAATTTTTTTCTTATTTTCTTTTCTCACGTGACATAAATTGGTTTTTCTGCACGTATGACATTATCTTTTCCTATTTTGATGTTTGTTTTCCTATAGAATTTTTTTTTATGTGATTTTATTTTCTTATTATAATTTTTTTGAAGTGACTGTATAGAGAGACAAATCCCTCACCTAAATGTTGGCATAATCTGATAAGCTAAATTTGGTACATTGATATCAACTAGATCGTTTTGTTCTCCGTCCAGCGGCAGATAATTGAAAAAACTGTTTCGAACGAATATTTTTAGTATGACCATTGCATCACATATAACTAACTAACAGATTACATATCAATACCAGCTGACGAAAACTTGCTCTGACATAAAAACAAATCCAATGAAAACCCGAGTGAAAACCTAATCTGCCGCAATTTATGTTTCAAAATTGTTTTTACGGGTGCATGGGATCTTGTTACTGCAGTAGCAGTTCGTGTAACGTTACAGATCAGTTAATTCTATTTGGAGATTGTCAAAGCAAATCTTAGATAAACCAAAACCAAAATAAAGATTTACATTTTTCAGAACATTTTCTAAATTTAACAATAAATTGAACAGGAAGTTCTTTGCCATGTCCAAACAATGTTAAGATCAATGGGTTCTCTCTATTGTTGTGTTTAGAATGTGCGCCATTTACTCGAAAGCGACATGAATTGAAAAAATAAAGAATTATTTGAAAAATTGAAATACCAATGTGTTTAGTTTTTGCTTCGCGTACGTATAAATACTTGACTTATCCCATCATTGACCATCTGGTCACGTGCTTTGTAACAATTTGTTATAAAATGTTATGCATTTTGAATGCTTTAAAACTGCAATGTAAACATCTGCTATGTAGAACTATGGATCATTCGTGTGTTTAGATTTGTACGAATTGCATACGAAATCCGTTTATACTTTGCTCACATCATTCGGCTAAATGCAAAGTAAAAATCAAACAATAAGGTGCATGCAACTCGGCATTGTTGATATTAAAGGAAAGATAAATGAAGGTGTGCATAGAGTTTTCTATTACTGATTTCATGCAGTTTGGTGTGATTTTCGATTTCTTTTTTCTACAGATTCAAAAGTGTTGTATCAAAATGATTGAGTTGTTTCATGTTGAATTATTTCTATTTCCTGTTGAAAGCATGAATAGATGGACATTAGACTCTCATGTGGGAGGAATCGGAGAAACGTTTTTAACGGTACAATTTTTCGAATTCAACTCTGGCTGCGTGATGTATGCAGTAACAGCGTAAATACTTAAATTGATAAATTATCCTGTTACGACAAGTCATTAGTTTGAATGGTTATGAAAGATGAAGCAGTTTCCGTTCCACGAAAGTGGGATTTTTCATAAAACAAAAGACTTTTCAAAAAAATCTCGAACAAATGCAGTTACGATCGTTAACATCAAACTTCTTGTGTGGCACAACACTTTCAAATGAACGCATCTCCTCCATTTGAAATTTTACCATTTGCTTGTTATCTCAAAAACAAATGCAAATGAAAATCTGCTGCAATTCAGTGAATGTGACGCAGTCAATAAGCGGCACAAACCATTTTTGGGAAAACTTGTTCTAAAATTTTACTAAAATATTTCTGATAAAGTGATAAAGTTTTACACAAAAAATATGTCGAATCTGACTTACTACCTTTAGAGAGAAGATAATAGACTCAGATAACAATTGACCCCACGAAGTGTACATACAGTGACATCGGAAAATGGGCTGATCCCATTTAATGTGCTCCAGTTGCAGCACATTTAATGTGTTTTACCGTTACCGTTACATCTTTTCTTTGGAACGTGAAGTGCATTTAATGTACATTAAATGTACATATAATGTACACATAAAACACTTTGAATACACAACTAATGTACCTTGAATGTACTTTTTAGTGTGAATTACTAGCACATTTCATGTACATATAATGTTATGTAAGAAAAGAAGGGAAAATGTAATTTAGTTTTCCGACTTTTTTATTTGGGTTTTTCTTATTCTGATGATCGCTACGTCCTACATCTACTTTTTTTTATGCCAAGCTCTCATTTTTAATTAGAAAAATTTCAGCCATTTGCGGGCTCGAACCCAAGACGCTCGGGATTATGAGTCGACTGCTTTACCAATTCTGCCACCGGATACATATGTGTTGGTGTGTTTAATTTGTATAAAGTGTTAAATTATAGAAAGCACATTAAATGTCCTTTTTTTGTACTGAGAGAAAAAGTTTTGGAAGATATGCCTGTAAATGAAAATTGAACAAACTCCAAAGAGTGTTATTTAAATTTATTTGATCGAACACACTGTAGCGGTTGTACATTTACAAAAAGGTTTTATATCTGATGCTGTATTCAAATTATTTTATCATCTTCGTTGTTTAATTGTTATTTGAAATTAATTTTATGCGAAACAATAAAAAATCTATTCCCCGTTAGCTTTTTTCTTTGAAAACATTTTTCTTTTAAAATTCCATACTTTTCTTTTTAATGTTACCAACCAACCAAAAGCAGCCGTGATATCCATTCACGGACTAAAAATATACAGTTTTTAAAAAATAGGATGAGCATTTCTCGAAGCACATAATCTAAAAATGTACTTGTAATCTTGTGCAATAATTTCCGGCTTTAATGTCACAAAAAATGTGCCTTTTATTTACATCGAAAAATGTACTACATCACAAGCACATTTTTGGTACATGAAATGTGATACGAATAGTGTACATCTTATCAAGCACATAAAATGTGCGAAAAATGTACTTGTGATCTAGTGCAATAATTTTGAGCTTTAATGGCACAAAAAATGTGATTTTATTTACATCGAAAAATGTACTCCATCACAAGCACATTTTTGGTACATTCAATGTGTACGCTCACCCAACTACTGATTTGTAAGTTTCCATTTCGATAAAAATATTAAAATTTTAGTTCTGCTTCCGTATACATTTACACAAACATTGGGAAACAAATATTTTCGAAAATTCAACAAAAATGGAGAAAATATTTTCTTAGTATAGTTTTTGATAAGCGAGTTTCAAGGTTTTATTTTAATATAAAGTCTGCGTAGCATCTGGCAGATATTTGCGCAACAGTTTCTACTTCACTTGAAATTTACTTTTACGCAGGAGAAAAACTGAACTCGCGCGGAATTATAGAGTAAATTTTAGTGGATCATTTTTCGTTGAAATGATGAAATGAGATGAGAAAATTACTTTTTTATTTTGAGAAGGGAAAACATTTTTTTAATTCATGGGAGGGGTGTGTTTATGTTCCTACTATTAAGAGAACACATATACAATTAACATTTTTGTTTTGTAAGACTTGTAGGCTTTTTGTGGATTGCAGGGTTGTAGTCGCTAACGATTTCTTAGCGTCGCTAACTTTATTCGCTAATGCACTGAAAATTAGAGCACTAATGCTCGTCAAATACTATTTGAATAAAAAATTACAATTACAAAAAAATTTAAACACGCAGAAGGAATGCGCTCGTGACGCATATCTACCAAACGATTGAAAAATACAAATCATTTTCTTTCGTAGACTGCCGAACTAAATACAGAAAGTTTTAACTTTTTCCTATTGCGTCGTTCTCCCTTAGGATGCGGATATATTACCTTTAGAAAATGCCAATTTTCATTACGAAATGTTCCTTCCCATAGAAGCCAAAATGAATCAAAATATCCTACAGACTGAAGAAAATATCTACAAGCGGCCACAGTAGGCTAATCCGTTATATTCATGTTCAAAAATCTATATCTCGTGATATATTCATAATTTAAATGTAAGAATTCTTAAAACGTGATTTAAGATTGTTCAAAAATGTCGGGAAAAATATTTGTGCATGTAGGCCGCAGATTAATAGTCGTAAGGTTGTTAGACAAAGTTACAGGTTTGATTTCTCCCCATACATAACCTCAAAAAAATATATTTTCCATATTTTCGTCAGAAACTTGTCGAAATCAGTTGTAAACGTTAAAGTAATTCATAATAAGTCGAAACGAGCCTAGTCCGACGAAAAAAAAGATGAATTTCTTGGTTGATTCTTCGATTTTCATACTGACTGTCTTTGAGTCTCAGAGCACTGAATAACAATTCGCTTCAAAACCACTAGGAATTTCATCCCTTTTTCGTCGGACAAGGCTCGTTTCGACTTATTATGAATTACTTTAACGTTTACAACTGATTTCGACAAGATTCTGACGAAAATATGGGCAATATATTTTTTTGAGGTTATGTATGGGGAGAAATCAAACCTGTCACTTTGTCTAACAACTTTACGACTATTAATCTGCGGCCTACATGCACAAATATTTTTCCCGACATTATTGAATATTCTTAAATCACGTTTTAAGAATTCTTACATTTAAATTGTGAACATTTCACGAGATATAGATTTTTGAACATGAATATAACGGATTAGCCTACGTCGCGACGTAGTAATTGTGTTTATAATATACGCCGCCGATGTATTTTATCCACCGTGCTCGTATTACGAACGCCGTGAACGTATTATGTGAGCTCATAACACACTTACTTAAATAGGGTTGATAATACATTCACCGCGTTTATAATACGCCTGCAGCGTATGTCATAAACTTAATTCCTACGTCGATTGTAGATATTTTCTTCAATGGAAGACATTTTTTTGTATATAAAAGGGGGTCTCTGCCGCCTCCAATGGCAGCCGCGCAAAGTGTCCTGTATCCAAATTTTGTATCTACCTCCGAAACTATAACAACGAAAACCCTCAAAAGGGAAATGTGACACAAAACATTTATTCTCCTTCTAAATCCTCTTTTACGCAAAAAATTCATTTGAAATTTTTTCACAGTTGATCAAAAAAAAGCGTCAGTAATAATTTTTATCAGAGTTTCCCTTGGGATTTAAATGTTGGAACAATTTATTTACCCACTCGGAAGATTACATCCCTCACCTTCGGCCCGGAATGCAAAGTTTGCCTTTGAAAGTAAAAATTGTTTCTGCAGCTGCATAATGTACCGCTGATGGCCAATGTGTACGCTTAATAATAATTAATAATTTTATAATTTCAAAGTCAAATCGGAGATCGAAATCTGGAAGAACAGAAAAACTATTATATTGGTGATCTGTGACGCTTTTTTTGATCAATTGTGAAAAAATTCAAAAAAAGTTTTTACGTATCGAAGTCTTAGGCGTCGTCAACTAAGAAACAAGGACTTTGGTCACACTTCTCTTTTAAGGTGTTTTGTTGTGATAGATTTATCATACACTAATCAAGCCGAACGCAAATATACCTACTGAACCCGAAATGAAATGTTCCTTGTTCATATCATATTACAAGTTAACCTCGACAGCCTTAGGAGAATTTGTTAATAGATTAGATTTGGTGAGTGGAGCCCCTTGGAACTCCTGCACCTAGGCCAGTGGGCCTGTTGTGCTTACCCACGAGATTACTTTTTCTCAGTTTCGAGAGACAAAAACGCGCAGTCATAGCCTCTTCGTGGCATTAAGGTACTCCAGCATTAGCTTAGGAGATATAAGTTTCATGTGCTCATATTTGACAATGTATGAGCCAAAATATTTGGCTCTCTTCGTGATGTAAGCTGGGTATTTACAAAGAAAGTGCTCAGCAGTTTCAATGTCACCGCATTGGTCACAGCTGGGGCTGATGGCGATTCCCATAACTTGGCGATGAGGTCTAAGTTGACAATGACCTGTTAGAAGTTAGAACCCCTACAATTCGTTTCAAGTCCCGCTTCAGCAAAATACAAGCCTTGGCCTGTCTCGCTTATCGTATCGACCTCCAATGATTCGCGAAGGAAGCGTCTTTCCATTCGTTGATCCAACTTTGAAGCGTTGCGAGGGAAACCCCAATCCCTGGTTCCGGACCTTCTAGGCCGATAATTGACGCCTGGCGAGCCAGTCTATCTACAGTTTCGTTGCCTATGAAACCGCTGTGACTTGGAATCCAGATCAAGTTCACCTGTCTCCGAGCTGTAATGAGCTGGAGAGAGTCTCTACACTTCAGCGCTAGTGAGGATGTGAATCTATGGCTATCCAGTGTTTTAAGCGCTGATTGGCTGTCCGTGTGGATATTTATTGTCCATTGTCCTTCTGAGAGAATTACTTCACAACATCCTTGAATGCTTATTATTTCGGTAAGGATCACAGTTGTCCATTTTCCCAAATACAAAGATTTTTCTATATTCATCTGCGGGCAGCAGTACCCCGCTCCTTAGCCGCCACCTAGGCGAGAGCCGTCAGAATACCAATTCATTGCACCCTCCTGTGGGCTTATTTGACCCTCCTCCCGGTCGTGCCTTGATGGAATGCTCACTCTAAAAGCTTTATCAAATTTGTGCATCGTTTTCACCGCATCACCCAGCAAACTGCGGGTCATTGGTTTTCACGATTCGTCAGTGGTGCTAGACGAGAAAAAGTGTCATAGCTACGGTAGTCGAACCTGTTGGCCTAGTCATCCTCCCGGCAATATCTTCGTCACAAATAACAGTGTTCAATATGTAAAAACTAGTATTAAGGACTATGA
>CM055406.1:126207454-126283168 GCA_029228625.1 Pseudolycoriella hygida
CGGAGTACTATAAGCAAAATCTCTGACCAATATGTAGCTATTGACTTTTTGGATTTTATAGCAAGTGTGACGTCATATGCGCACGACCCTTTAGTACACTGAACCTGAACCGAAAAAACCTGATTTAACCTGATTGAAGCTGAACCTGAAATTTACAACTTCAAGCTCGGAAAATACAGGTCAGGTTCAGGTCACAACAAAACAGAAATACGTTAGGTTTTTCGAACAAACCTGTCAGGTTAACCTGACCTATATTTTGCGAACCTGAAGTTTAACTTTCAGGTTAGGTTCAATCAGGTTGAACCTGAAATTTGAAAAATCAGGTTTAGGTTGACTTCAGGTTCAAGTCAACCTGAAAAAAAAACAGGTCAAAAGTTTGCTTTTATTCTAACAAAAATCTTATTAAATAATTCCCAGCCCATTTATAGCCCATTTAAGCTACATTAAAGTTTAGTAAGCAGATCAGGCTTTCCGGAAAGTCTTAGAAATCGCTATTTCGATTTTTCATTAAATTTTGAAAATTGCAAAAATCTAAGAAAAGACGGTAAAAACTCGGTCAAAGTTAGGACAACCGGTCAAAGTTTGAGACTTTGACGGTACAGCTATTTTTATAGTAAGAGGAGAGAATAGAAATTGTTCAACTAGAGCGACCTTCATGGTCCTCACAGGAGAGATTATAGCAGCAGTAAATTTTTACCCACACACAAAGAAATTCCTAAAAACATTAAGCCAAAAAAATTGAAAATGGACACTTTCGATCTTTCGAAAAGCTCGTGCAGATATTTAGCTCGCACATTTGAACAACAAGTCGTACGTCTGACTGGGTATCTGTACAACAAGGAAAAATAAATATTGGCCTATAGTCTGTGGACACTCGTCCCAAGATCAGAACAGTTTGTTGAAGCTTTTAAAAAGAAAGAGACTATTTGCACAATGTGCAAATAGCCAACAATATATAGAAGAGACTATTTGCACACTTAGACGAATGTTCCGGTCATTCGTACTATATCTAGTTTCGTTACCCAAAAACTTTTTGTGACGTTTTGTAAAAGGAAAACTTCCCTAGCTTCGTTATCTACCCAGTTTTTATAGCACTTTTTAAAAGGAAAACCTTCCTAGTTTTATTCGCCATCTCGTTCTTGTAACATTTTCTAAAAGGAAATATTATCTATATCGAAGAGTCGTTTGTTAATATTTCTCTATAAGGATTTGTTGAGTGTTATTTAAAGGAAAAGTTTTCCAGCTTCGTTAGTCACCTAGTTTTCGTGACATTTCGTAGAAGGAAAATTTTTCCATCTGCGTTAGCTACCTACTTTTTGTGACATTTCGTAAAAGGAAAAGTTCCCTAGTTTCGTTAGCCACCTAGTTTTCGTGACATTTTGTAAGAGGAAAAGTTCTCCACAGTGCAAATAGCCAACAATACATAGAAGAGACTATTTACACAATGTGCAAACAGCCAACAATGTGTGGAAGAGACTATTTGCACAATGTGCAAGGAGTCTTCTCGTTTTAAAAATCAAAATCGTACTGATCGACATACCGGACTAGAAACTGTGTCAATGTACAGAAATATTAATAAATTAGGTTTCTGTATTCTCCGATGTTTTCTACTCAACAGCCTTCGTAGTTTAATGTTGCTACATTGTAAGAAAATTTCGATTGTAGTAAATGCAACAGAACCCTAGCTTATACAATTTTAATGGTTTTTTTTTTATATTTTATCTTTCAGAACATGATAGACTTTAAATATTTCTTATCGTACTCTCACAACCAACAACCGAACCATAATATTTTCACATTTTTTGAAGCCAAGGCATGTTACATGTTAACGTCATAAATCAAAGGGGTTATAAAAGTACAACACAGCAGAAGAATGTTTCGATATTAACTTTAAATGGCGATACTTCAAATTTATTAAAAATACGACTGAAGTGACGATTCGTTTTTAATTAACTTTTATTTTTAACAACATTTTTACAGCTGAAACATTTGATATAAACCTAACAGTCAATTACCCGCACCAAATTTGTTAATTTATTTAAATGGATACAACGCCACCAGTAGATGTAATTCTGTTAATTCAATTTGTTCATTTTGTTCTTTAACAAATTTGGAATCCAACTTAGAAACATTAAAAAATGACTCTTTTTGTTGAATGAAACGCCATATGCCTCGATAACTAACTTTGTATGGAATTTACAGCTTGCATTTTCAATATAGGTTTTGTATCACCACAAATTTATTCCGGAAAATACAAACCCTGCAGAGACTTTTCGGCTCGTACGAAGTATAGCATTTGCCACGACTAAGGTACGCTGGCATTGAATAGGGACGTCTAAATGGCTTTGGGTTTTTTGTATATTGCTCGAGTAAATCTTTTTTTTATTCCATAGTTAGATGAAGGCCCCAAAATTTATGTGAGAACATTTTTTGAGTTTGGTTTCTTAGACATTTTTATATAAAAATCAAGTAAATTTTATCCGATTATCTTCCAATGCCTACAGTATTCAAGGAAAAATTTGGGCTCGGGGCCTGTCCTTAGGCCCGAAAAATTGTTCTTGTTCGAAGAATTATGTTGAGGTTGAAGAGGCTTCGGACAGGTTTTTCAATATTGCATTTTGCGCAATTTCCAATGCAATTAAGTAAGTGCGTAGGCTTTATAAGGAACCGTACGGGTCCACGTAACATACGTTCAATGTTGTCTACGGCTTTGCGAAATATAGACGGCAGAGAGGAAAATTGTTTAATTTTTCATGATGATTTCCGTTATGATGCTGATGCAAGGTGTTTAATTAGCGGCGTAGCGTATTTTGTAATGTTATTTTAATACTCATGGATTTAGAGCCTCTTTGAAGCTTACACTTCGGAAACAATTCCGCTTGAAATATTTTCAATAGAATAACGTGAACACCCCGAGTGTATTTTCTCATTTCTTTTGAAAAAAAAAATTCATATTAGGCTCGCATACGAACGAATTTTTCACGTTCCGTAGAAATGCTAGTAAAGTCTAGATGTGAAAATGCATTCAAAAATTTGTTATTGACGAGTGTGGATTGATGCTGAATATTTTAATTAAGCTCGACACATCTCATCTTTTAGTGTTTTTAATAGATAGTGAAGAGTTAATGGCATTTCCCTCCCATTCCTTCCCTCCTCACCTCATCAAAAAAAGTGAGGACAGCAGGCGATTCAAGTACGAAGTTAGTCAGCTTTATGGAGAGCCGGACATAGTTGCACCAGGCATGAAAGCCGGTGCACAGTGGTCCATATCCGAAAATTAAGGGAATGCGAAACTGCGAATGGGAGCCTGTTTACTTTTGTGGACCATGTTCATTTTCGGGAAAGAATGCATGGGAAAATCAATATTTTCGTAAAAAAAAGTGGGTATTTGGGGAGTCTCAGATTTTGGTGAGGCAATCTGTAAGAGGAGAAACGCGGAGAACGTTTCTGAACCACTGTGCGGCTAACAAAACTTTGATTAGAGACAAATTTTAGCTAAAATTTATAATTTTGATGTACTATGCCTTTATGTCGACGTAGCAAAAAACTGATATTGTTCAAAGGTGGGTACGTATCACCTTGCATTACATCTGCTGCCTTTATTCTACTAAATTTTTTCCAAACGGCTCAACCGATCACCCTAAACTTTATTTTCCTGAAAGATACATGCCTCCTATGATTCAAATTCGAAGATGAGCAAAATCGATAAAGTGGTTCCGGAGATATGGTCGAGGAAGTCACCAAAAACATGGTTTTTCGAGGGTCGGTGAAGCTTTTTTGCAAATATCTCAGCAAGTATAGCACGGAAATTGCTCATGTTGGTCTCAAATGAAAGGATTTGATGTCAAATGGGAATTGGATCAGGGATCGGGGCACCGGAACCAATGGAATGGAATTATTCCCTTAACTATGCAATATGGAGGTTCACTGTCAAAGGCAAAGTTGTAGAGAATAAAATTTTAGCGAACGTGTGTCTGAGGTTTTTGGGTAAAAATGCCACAATCCTGGGACATGACCACTTCTAGAATTGGGAGGGATGACCCATATCTCTAGAACTGTAAGAGGTAGAAGGTTGCTTCCAAAGGCAAAGTTGTATTGAACAAAATCTTAGAGAACACGTGTTTCAGGATTTTAGGGGAAAATGGCCCAATCCTTGGATATAACCATTTCTAGATTTGAATGGTCTGAGATGTACTTCGGCAGGGCCTTTGACATTACCTTGGGTAATTTCTATGGATCTTTGAAATTCTTATAGTTATAAAAGAACATAAAACGTTGGATTGTTTGGCTTTTTGTTGTTTGCTTATTACTATATTAAGATACGTTCGAGTCTTTTTGCAAGATTTGTTCTATTTTCCACATCTATTCTGTTTGTCACATCTATTCTGATAGCATATTTTTGAAACAAATTTCGATATTCTGGCTCACAGTGCCCTGGTTAGAACTACAAAAATTAATCGACAACGTTGGCTAAATGTACAATGTACAAAGAATGGAAGATCAGGGATATTCCGAAGGAAATCCTTAGAATCAAGTCGAAGGGCAAATTAGGTGCAGGGCGTTTAAGAAAATGGGAGTTTCTAACAGGGAAAGGCGGACGTTGGAGAAGGAAATGTTGGACACAATTCATCTCGCGCATTTCTGGAACCATTCCACCTTGCGCCTTGATTTTAAGATAAAAATTGTTGTTGAAAATGTTTATATTTTTTAATTTAATTTCAAATTTATGCATTCAAATAATTCGCATGACGAGGACCATTGGTACCAACATAATAATAATAATAATCCGCCGTTACAACCAGTCCGGGTCAGAGGCTAGATCATTTTATTTACTAGTTCCGCAATTTTTTGTGAGCTTTTTCTTTTGCTCACATGGATTCTCTTAGAGATCCTTTCGTTACCGTTACCGTCACTGTGTCAGTGGTTAATTATCTATATAAAATCTATGATGTACTAAGGCGGAAACTAGAAGGGCTTAGAATGCCGGTTCTCCCCATCAATGTGTTTCACCGGCAGGCATTTTTTGGACCACATGCTTAACGTGATTTTCAAACTATGCCTAACGGTAGCTAGCATTTTACCATTAGGATTTCTTCTGGTGCTATTTATATCTCCGTCCAAAGTCAGACTCAGATATTTGTACACAGCATTCATCGAATATGGGCGACGTCATATTTGTCATTCTTCTATGTACGATTCGTTGCAACACCAAATTCACAACTACCCTGGGTGTGCCTAGGAACGTTACTTTCGTCCTATACATTGAAGAAAAATCCTATACAGAATTTGTCCCCACCAGGATTGAACCCGGATATTCTCGGTGGAAAGCCAGTACGTTACTACTGAGCTAACCCGTTTCGTACCATTGGTACCAACCTAATACGATATATTTCATACATTTCTAATAGAGGTAAGCTGACATCATAGAAGACAACATTCCACAGATATGAGCGGGAAAAAATTTGAATTTTTCAAAACGCATAATTTCGATTATATACAAAAAATTAAACCGCAAATATTCTTTCCTAGTTCATATTACTACATGCCAGCGTCATATAAAAATATAAAACAATTTACAAGCGCGGGGTCTATTATATATTATATCCTGGAGTTTTGTAGTAAATCAATTCTCCATGAGATAAGTGAAATCATCATTTGTTATTGACTGCTAATACATCGGCTACTGAATTTTTGCTGGAAGCTGCAGCTTGCGATGTTGTTTGTGTCCGATAAAAACTCTGAAGTTTCACCGTAAGATTTCGATCCAATGACTCGGATTTCCACGAGACTCATCAGAAGACTCAATACATTTTAATTATGAAATCACATGCCGTTTAATCCCTTAAGTAAAGTAATTTCAAAGAAAAGTCAGTGTCACGTTACAAATTAAATAAACGAATCGCTTAAATTACTTTCTAATATCTTCATTAAATGGGGTCTGCACAGATGACAGAGTGATTTGAAAACATTTTACACATAATCTGCATAAACGACGTTTTCCACTTAGTCAAAACGCTGAAAGCATGACCAGTTATTATCTTTACACGTAACATCGACATCATGTCACACAATTCGTACGTAATCTGTGTTCAATGTATCAAACATACAACCGAATGAAGAAGAACTCAATCAACATAAAAATGATAGGACATATAAAAGAACGACACTGACAATCCATTTCGAAATATCGAAAAAATGAAGACAATTTTTTACTTTAAAAAATAAATGCCACACATAATAACACCATTAAATGCAGACATTCAATCAATCGCAGAACGTGTTGTTACTCCAAATTTAATGGGGCTGATGGATAGCCGTTTCTTTTTTCTTCTTTTTTAAATACGACCATTCCGATGCAAACATTCCAAAGCGTGTATTTTCATCACAATATTTTCTTTTCTGAAAATATTTTATATTCCTCATCTCTCGATGTATTCGATGTATTGAGACGTAAGAACCGGCCCCATGTTCAATTAAAAAATGATGTTTTAATGGATCGATCGATTCATCGTTAGTTTCATATAAAATTTTGTAAATGTGGTTTCAATAGTTTCAATAATAATAAATGTAAACAGAGGAAATGTATCGGCAACTTGGCCAACTAAATTTTCACAACAATCGCTGTGTGGTAAAACAAACAGCAATTTGCTTGGAATGCTACTTCCGGGAAAAATTAATTAATCTGAAAATCGAAATGCTTCTTACATCATGTAATGCATTTCTGCGTACGAATATAACATTCTGCAGTAATTTTCCAATACTTTCCTACCCATTTACATAGCACATTGTCCTTTGAAAACTTTTTTTTTCTAAAATGGAAAAATTCATTTTCGAAGTTGTTGAATAAATAATTGTTAAATGAAGATCAGTGTAGCAAAAACATTCCATTAGCTTTTTGTATGAAAAATGGAATTTGCTAACATAAATATTTCATGAACTCAATCTTCAAAGTTCGTCCGAAGTCTTTAAAAGTTTGATGTGAACTGGGACTCGTTAATTTTCCGTCTCTTTTCCCGACAGTTATTTTCATGACAATGCCAGTAAAAAGAAAGTTTCTTTTAAGTAAATGAGGATTTCACTTACAATGTTCTATACGTATCTCTTTTGGATGGTTGATTTGAGATAATTTCACATGTGACAATTGTTCTGCATGCAACCGCCCAAATAAGCTACGTCTATTAAACTTGATGTTGCACAAATGTTTTTCTGTTTTAGAGCACGACCACGAGCAAAAAAATTTTTAATTCAAAAAAGTACCTCACAAAGTCATTGTTTTTTCATCTAGTAGTTGAGCTACTAGATTGCTTAGTTTTTCAACAAACTCCTCGTTGGAAGATAGGTCTTCACTTTCAGTCAGGACACTTGGTGCCGAAAATTTGAAAATGCCAGAATTCATGAAGTACATTACGTTGTATAAGTTTATAATTCGACACCTGGCTGCGTACTTTGGGAAAATAGAAGGCAGCCTGGTGCTAAGCATCTGTCTTCACCAAAGTGTACACATTAGTGATATCTATACGTCATGTCATATAGGTTTCAACTGGGCACTAGGCTGCGTCCTCGAGTTAAGACTGTCTAATGCAGAGGGCAGCAGCAGCCTGGTGCCGAATTAAAACTTATTTTACGTATACAACTCACTATTGCCTCCAATTTGGCGAAAACAGATTTTCAGCACCAGCCTGCCTCCTTTATTCCCAGCTTTAGGGTCCAAAGTACGCAGCCTGGTGCCGACTTCGATCGTGGTTAGATATATTTAGATAAAAGGTTGTAGGGGTATCTGGCGGTGATGGCCAGACAGGAACCTGGATATACATCCCTTGTTCCTAGTTTCCTAGTTCCTACGTTTATTTAGCAAAATATAAAGATATACAAATGACAAACAAACAAAGAAACTCTATCACCATCAGGTGAGCGTCAGAGACAGATAAATGAATGAAAGTGGATCAATATAAGTTGAACAAATTAATTAGTCAATCATGTCTAATAGGTTGAAAATCAATTCCAATGTCGTCCTAAATGCCGAAGTCGTTGATTACGTTGACATAGTTGAGAAAGTCTTCGTCCGGTTGTGTCGCCAAAAGAGAAGGTTGAGTCGCCAAAAAGTAGGTTGAGTTGCCGAAGAAGGAGGTTGAGGTCGATCAGTCGAACCTCTTCGTCTTGGTCAGGAAAGAGACTAGGTCGTGAGCAGTGATCGGTCAGAACTTCTACTACCCTTTTGATGTTCGTTCTACTCAGGCTCAGTAATTCTATCGCCACTTCCTTCGAGGGTTTCTTGCAGAAGATTTTTGTGTGCTTGACTCCTTCATATTTCTTCGTGGCTCTGGTCCAACGAAGCTTTCTGAAGAGCCAAGGGACGCGAGGTGATCAGCTCCCTCAGTACCTGTTATTCCCGAGTGACTAGTCACCCAAAGTAATGTGACCTTGTAACGTGCTCCTATCTCATTAAGTGCTTTTTTACAACTAAAGACGAGCTTAAAGTCCACGACTGGTGAGGTGCCCGTATCAATCGTATAGCGACTGTCTGTACAGATATGTATACTCTTACCTGAGACGGCTAGGAGTGTCTTGGTTTCACAGAGTTTTTTTATAGCGTAAATCTCTGTTTGATGGACTATAGCATAGCTTTCCGAGGAGTATGATAACTCCAACTGAAGATCTTCACAATAAACTCCAGCCCCAGAGAGTCTCTCGCGTTTAGAACCATCCGTATAGAATGTCCATCCTTCTCTAGGTGGGAATCTACTCGACTCATCCGTCCACTCGTCCCTCTCAGGTATGACATAATTGAACATATCTTCTAACATTAATTGCGGCTTCATCTGATCGCTAGGCATTGAGAAAATTTCCTTTTTATCAAATTAATGATCGCTCGGTGACCATGATCCTCACCGTGAGTCCACCACCCGTTCCCCTGGATGTTTTTGGCGGAGTTAAAGGCCATGTATTTTATGAATAGGTCCAGCGGTGGAAGGCAAAGAATCGTCTCTAGAGCCTTGGTTGCAATAGTGTTTTTCACCCCTGTCATACATAGACAGACCAACTACTGAAGCTTTAGCCAGCTTTAGGGTTCCAAGTACGCAGCCTGGTGCCGACTTCGATCGTGTTATTAACTAATAACCTCACTCCTTGTTAAAGATAGTCGTTTTCAGAATTTCAGCACCAGACTGCCTTGGTCTGACAAGGTTTTACGGACGAAATGTAAAACCTTGTCAGACCAACCAAACCAGACCAAATTTTCAAACTTAAAGTCTAGGGTTAGTTGAGGTTGAACCTTTGTTATCCGGTTCATCGTATGCTGCAACAGAAGATCGACTTTTACAACTTTCCGCGCTTACTTTGAACAATGGCGCAAATACCAATGCGCCAAAAAAACTAGTTACTGCTGATAACATTCAGATTTGAAATATATGTACGAAGCACGCCAAATTTAAATTGAAATTTTAAAATTTTTTATCACTACAAAAGCCCTAAAAATATTGACCCTTATAAAAAACACGGGTAACTTGAGGTTCTTGTGCTCTTTGGCCAATGGTTTTACATCATCATCCGTCATAATTACTCTTTTTTTTGCCATGTCAGCTAGAAGATAGTAGACAATAAAAGTAACATTCATTCATATGCATCTATTAACAAGGTAGGCAAATAAGGTTTAAACGTCAAGGTGAAGAAGAATGCAAATTGCTTTCCTTTGCTTAGTAAATTAAATATTTGCCCTCACCAGGTAAGTAAAAAGTATCTCTCAACCCTCCCGTAATGTAAGACTTCCTTTGGGGGGAGAATTAGATGGTCAACTTCCGCATGGGATAGGCAATAAAATCGTTTTCTTTTTGTTACCAAAAACGACCCAATTCTTTACCTCCTTTTCTCGGCTAAATTTGAAAATAAATTAAAACAACAAAACACTCAGGTTGGTATTTTTCAATTCAACGTTCTCACTATGTGGTGAGATAACGATTTTAAATTTCGCTTCAGGCATCTCCAGACATTTTTTGTAGCCAATTCTTCGTATACATTTTTTTACAGCTTTTTGTAAACCATTTTAGAGTATAAGTATCATCTGTAGTACGATTCTAAAGAACTTTCCCTAGTCTATTTTTCCAAGTCTACCTGCCATTAGAGTACATGGGAATTGCAATCAAGGTAAGGTCAGTCACTATATTACCGGTGTGGATTGTGTAAGAGTTCTAGGGTTGGTGACTTCTAGATGTGGATGTGGACTTTCGGAGTAGGTTTGCTCGCACAAAAAAATTGCAAACGATTTATAACTTGTGATAATTCTCCACAAAATATCAAAATCTCATCAACGTCCGAGGAGAAAATTTCAGAGTTCGTTCTTTAATGAGGTTGCATCGAGGGTTGCATTCGTTTCCTATCATAAAGTTGGTTCTACAGTGCATCACAATAGAAAATTTCATACTTGAAAATAACTTTTATCACAAATAGCGTAGCTCTAGTCCGATTATGTGTTTACTGAAAACTTTGTCTTCAACATGAAATTTGCTACAACTGCATCTCAGCTTTGGTTTTCCGCAAACGTTCTCAAGGCAACAGTCTAAAGTTATAAGTTTGTTGTGCGTATTTGATATAAGAGTCTCATATCTTAACCACTGACCACAGTTACGCTTCTTACGATGTGATAAAAATGAACAAAAACCTCAACAAACTGAAATGATTTGTTGCAAAATCATTGTACCAAAACGGGTATAAATAATAAATATGTACAAATGCCAGAGCAGTGAATCTGGGGAGGTTTACAAAGTTCATTGAAAGGTGCGGCATAATTTTTTCTTCACTGTGGACGCACAAGAATCTTCATATTACAATAAATGCTTGATAAATCTTTCTTTGCACCGTCATAGAAAATGGTGATATGCATTGAACAACATGCAACGAATCGGTTTTGATAAATTGTATTTATGTATTTAACTTCCCAGTCGCAGTGTTGTTTTGTGGCAAACGGAATCTACATAGATATTAAACAACGAACATATTTACGACGTTTAACAGCAGAAGAAATGAATAGAGAAAAACGAATAAAAAAATCAATTCGTGTAGTGTATAGAATTTCTTGGAGCTGTCTTTTCTCATTAGTATTCAAAAAGAAAATAAACATCGAAAACTCACACTCGTAAAAATCAAAGTTGCATTTGATTCCATGGATGGTTATTTAATGGTATTTTTTACCATCGGAATGTTGTCTTAACGTTAAGAGGGAATAATTTTTGATCCATATGGATATTATAGAGTGTTTGTCTGTACTGTATAAACATTTACTATAAAAATCCTATATTGTCTACGCCGTTAGTTTTGTGTAGTTTTAATTTCTGTGTGTTATAGATATCGTTTTTTAATTCTGTGAATGTTATGGGATTCGGTAACATAGTCGAAGTGAGATACAAGACAATAATGTTTAATTGTTCAGAACAGCAACTATAAACTTTGTAGTTGAAGTGACAAATCTAAACATTCTCGTAAAGGACATGGGTGCACCCGTTCTACTTCGAGTCATCGGGTGACCAATGTGTTTATGTGAAGTGTATGTTAGGAATTCTATAACATAAAACATAACCAAAGACCCGTACGTATCAGAACAGATGTGGCAAAGTGACTCGAACGTACCTAAATATACAAATAAGCAAACAATCCAACGTTTTATGTTCTTTTATAACTGTAAGAATTTCAAAGATCCATAGAAATTACCCAAGGTAATGTCAAAGGCCCTGCCGAAGTACGTCTCAGACCATTCAAATCTAGAAATGGTTATATCCAAGGATTGGGCCATTTTCTCTTAAGACCCTCTCTATAACTTCGCCTTTGGAACCAGCTTTCTAACTCTCATAGTTCTGGAGATCTGGGTCATCCTGCCCAAATATGGAAGTGGCCATATACCAGGGTTGGGCCATATTTCCCCAAAACCCTGAAACACGTGTTCGCTTAAATTTAATTCTCTACAACTTTGCCTTTGACAATAAATCTCCATATTGCATTGTTAAGGAAATATAGACGAAAAACTGTTTTCGTATATGGCCAAGAATCTCAATTTCGTCCATTCCATTGGTCCCAGTGCCCACTTGATCGATTTTGCTCATCTTCGAACTTGAATCATAAGAGACATATACCTTTCAGAAAAAAAAGTTTAGGCTGATCGGTTCAGCCCTCTATTTTGAAAGAAATGTCACACTGTGGTTTGGAAAAAAAAGTGGAGACAGACAGACGGACGGACAAACGGACGGACGGACAGACGGACATTTTTTTTATTGCTGATTCGTCATCTCTAGATGATAATAAATGCATCCCCACCCCTCCCACCTCGATCTACCCCATATCACAATAAAATTGTTTGTAGTAAACGTATAGGACCTTTGTACTTCGTACGGGTCCAATAAAATGATCACAATTGGGGTTGCTATCCCCTGAACATATCGATAATCCAATTTATTTTCGTTCAACGATACAATTGTCACTAACTCTTATCTCAGTTTCCTCTGGTTATTTTCATTTAATTGGCCTTCTCGATCACTCGCTTATTCTCGTTATTTTGCATAGAATAATGAGTGATTGACTCGTTACAATACTCAACAGGCGTATGTTAACCAACTCAGAATTCCAGAACAAAAGCTCCAAGGAAACTTAGAGTAGCTACCATTCTGAAAGCACTCGTCATCTTCAATTCCTCTTTTCGTTCGCATGTCTAATTCATCTGACCTTCTATCCTGTCGTACGCTACGAATTTTTAGAAAACCCACAAACCGTCTCTCATTGATCACGTATGTAATTCATGTAACAGTCCCCAATTAATTATGAATATTTCCATTATTGGTTGGTCATTGTACCCCATAAAACACAAGATTCGGAAAAATTTCACTTCAGGTAACAAACTTAGAATCAATTTTTTTGTGCTCTGACAGATGTGGGGAAGTTCCCTGATGACAATACAACAAGAATTTGAGTGCGGAAACCACTCCCCGTGTTTTAGGCATTTTCATAGTAAATTATTTTTTCGTTGTAGATTAATAGTTGGAGGTCATCTGATGAAAATACAACAAGTAATGTTTCTCAATGGTATGACGTCTGCAAATTCGGACAACGACTTTTCAACCAATAAAATATATTTTTTTCTAGAAAATGACACTATTTTTGGATTTTTTTGTGTGGGCCTCAGGGAATATTATGTTGAATCACAACAAAAACCCTTTTTAAAAGGGAAATGTGACGCAAATCCTCGTCCTTTCTTCCAAAACAACTGATATCAATTTGGGTGACGCGTACAGCTTCGGAACGCAAAAAATTCTTTTTAAATATTTTCACTTTTGATTGAAAAAATGCGTCGCAAATGCCGAAGTTTTTCTGTTCCGCGATGTGTGGAGTACGGGTAGTCAAATTTGGCGTGCGAAATCTGACAGCGCAGAAAAATTATTTCGTTGGGAGGTTCGGCATTTGTGACGCATTTTTTTAATCAAAAGTGAAAATATTTCAAAAGAATTTTTTGCATTCCGAAGCTGTAAGCGTCACCCAAATTGATATCAGTTGTTTTGGAAGAAAGGACGAGGACTTGCGTCACGTTTCCTTTTAAAAAGGTTTTTTGTTGTGATATCAGTTGTTTTGGAAGAAAGGACAAGGACTTGCGTCACGTTTCCCTTTTAAAAAGGGTTTTCGTTGTGATTGTAATGTTTTGAATTATTTTGAGCCGCCGCTGCCGCCGAACCGAAGCGCGGCGGCTAGTACTTACATTGGCGAAAATGATCACCTCAACCTTCTCTACAACATATCAAAAGTTTTTTTTTTTGAGCCGCCGCCGCCGCCAAACCGAAGCGCGGCGGCTACTACTTCCATGGGCGAAAATGATCCCCTCAACTTCCTGTACAACATATCAAAAGTTTTTTTTTTGAGTCCCCGCCTATTTTCCGCCATTTTGGCGGTCACCCTGATACACTACACACCCAACCCAACAACTTTCCCTATGACACCAAACCTCTACCTCGAACGCACAACCATTGCCTCATACAAAATGTGCTATCATACACACTACACATACACACACAAACACATACATATGGGCTTTATATGGCGCCTTCTAAGAGCCCTGGCGCCCAAACGAGGCCGGTTCCCCCCTTTTTTAAAATCTCATATGACGTAGAATGGACACCCGAAGGTTCCTGCAAAATTTCAAGAAAAGTTATCGAGCCGTTTTTGAGCACCTGCCAAAAAGTGGTTTTTCACGGTTTTTCATACACTTCGCATTAGAATTTTCCGTAGCATCCAGGAAAAATATTTTCCGGGGGGAAATTCGCAAGGGGGGGGGAGTCAAAACTTAGCTGTTTATATGGATCCGAAGTCTACGAAAAAAAAATTTCCGAATTTTTTGTTCGTATGGGGACTTCCGCGCGCCCATGATGTATTGGTAAATTTTGTGAATTTTTGCGAATTTTGTGAATTTTTACGAATTTTGTGAATTTTTGCAAATTTTTTTTTGTAAAATCGAGCAATCGATTGCACCAATCATCCCATGCTTCGTTTACCTGAAAGGTACATGCATCCCTTCATGATTCAAGTTCTAAGATGAACATAATGGGTTGAATAGTTCTGGAAGTAAGGTCGAAGAAGTGTATAAAAACGTGGTTTTTCGAGGGTCTGTGAAACTTTTTTCACAGTGGTTTTTCATCAAAGGGTCTCAAACATGGTCAACACAGTTGTCAGATCAGAGATTCGCAAAATTTTGTTAACGACATACCACTCGCATTCTTTGAATATGCTTTCTTTGTTCGGAAACGCCGGGTCTTTGGTTATGTTTGTTCTGTAAAGTGAATTGAATACAGAGCTCGTGGTGGTGGTGGATGGATCTGCCCCTTCGCGTGCTTTGATTACGCCATAAAGTCGACCGTAAGTCTATGGGATTCTGCACTTTAGACCCCGCAAGGGCAGATATTCCCTCTTGCCTCCTTCCCTCTTCCCTGCCGCCCCTCGACCCAGCTTTTTTTTTCTCTTGGGTTCATGGCCTGCGGCGCTGCTTTTCCAACGAACAATATGTTGTTTGTCATAAGTCAGATATAACTACTCTAACAAAATTTTATTGGACCCGTACGAAGTACAAATGTCCTATACGTTTACTACAAACAATTTTATTGTAACATGGGGTAGATCGAGGTGGGAGGGGGGGATTCATCTATTATCGTCTAGAGATGACGAATCAGCAATAAAAAAATGTCCGCCTGTCCGTCCGTCTGTCCGTCTCCACTTTTTTTTCCAAACCGCTCAACCGATAACCCTAAACTTTTTTTCCCTGAAAGGTACATGCCTCCCATGATTCAAGTTTGAAGATGAGCAAAATCGATCAAGTGGTTCCGGAGATATGGTCGAGGAAGTGACCAAAAACATGGTTTTTCGAAGGTCGGTGAAGCTTTTTCGCAAATATCTCAGCAAGTATAGCACGGAAATTGCTCATGTTGGTGTCCAATGAAAGCATTTGATGTCACGAAACTGAGAAAAAAATTTTGTGGGAATAGGTACAGGTGTCTGGGCACTGGGACAATGGAATGGACAAAATTGAGATTCTTGGCCATATACGAAAACAGTTTTTCGTCGATATTTCCTTAACTATGCAATATGGAAATTTACTGTCAAAGGCAAAGTTGTAGAGAATTAAATTTAAGCGAACACATGTTCCAGGGTTTTGGGGAAATATGGCCCAATCCTGGTATATGGCCATTTCCATAATTGGGCAGGATGACTCGGATCTCCAGAACTGTGAGAGTTAGAAAGTTGGTTCCAAAGGCAAAGTTGTTGAAAATTATATTTAAGCGAACACGTGTTTCAGGGTTTTGGGGAAATATGGCCCAATCCTGGTATATGGCCACTTCCATAATTGGGCAGGATGACCCAGATCTCCAGAACTATGATAGGTAAAAAGTTGCTTCCAAGGACAAAGTTGTAGACAATAAAATTTTAGATAACACGTGTTTCTGGGTTTTAGCGAAAAACGACTTAGTCCTTGGATATAAGCTTTTCTAGATTGGAATGGTCTGAGACGTACTTCGTTAGGGCCTTTGACATTACCTTGGGTAATTTCTATGGAAATTCTTACAGTTATAAAAGAACAGAAAACGTTGGATTGTTTGCTTATTTGTATATTTAGGTACGTTCAAGTCACTTTGCCACATCTATTCTGTTTGTCACATCTATTCTGACACGGGCGGGTCTTTGGTTATGTTTTAATATAACTTTTCCGAACTTTGAGTCATTCGGATTTTGTATCATCCGGATTTTTTCGCGGAGGTGAGGTTCGAAAGCCATATTTTGTTACAACATTATATATATATTCTTTATTCAATAAATCAATTGTTACAAATATTGTACTGTGGATCAAGTGGTTAGTGTTCAGCTTATTTACTCTAGCTTTTCAAACTATAATATTATCATCATTATTAAAATCTTATTCTTGTTTGAAATGTTTTTGTTTTATGGGCAGAAGAAAATTTTCAAAAAACTTCAAATGAGTAAAACTTCAACATAGTTAAAAGTTAAATCGTCAAACGGGAAATGCGTTACTACGTTCCTACATCCTCGACAAGAGATCACAAGATCATTCGGGAGACACCCTCCTCGGCGAGATTTACAATCGTTGTGTCATTATGTGACGAAACATACCGAGAAGGCGACCCAAGCTCAAGGAGGGGAAAGTTTTAAGAAGACGATTACCGCGTGACATCGTGAAATTTTTCAAGAATGAAATGCCTTGCCTAAATCAGTTTGAAACTATTCTCTGAAGGCCTAGCACAAAAATTAAACATCCAAAAAATTCGAAAATACATTAAAAAACATTTACAAGAAACGAGGTATACCGCAAAACAGTGTAAATTTGTGTGAATTTTTTGTGAATTTTTGCGAATTTTGTGAATTTTTGTTAATTAGTTCAACATTTAAGGCATTTGGTGTAGTCGCCGATATTTTTACAAAGGAAGGCTATCGCCGGCATTTTGAATAAGGAACATAGGGAGGAGTTGGGAAATGCCTTCTACTCCACCCATCACACCCACAAAAATTGTATTTTTGACAATAAATAATTTTTTTAAAGGGCTTTGAGCCTCAGTGATGGCATTCCACTGCATTTTTTTCAGCAGAGGACCTTCAACTTCAACTGTAACTCTACAACAGAAACAAAATAATTTAAAAATAATAATTGAAAAAAAAAGTTGGGAAGACAGGGCTCCCGCCCAAATTTTAGTTGTTTTATCATTTCGGGATCTCCCCCTACCTATCTAAACACACAAAAATTGAATCCATGTTTGTTACCCAAGATTCTCACAAACAGTTCCTTCCGACTCCTGATAGCAGGAAGGTACGAACATTGGTCAATTGGCAAAGATTGGAGAAAACTCTAAAGGGAAGGAAAGAGGTTCAAGAACTGGTAATGGTGAACGTAAAAAAGAAATAGAAACGCGAAGTCGGTTTTCATTCACACCAGTAACGCCAGTTGCATAAACTAAACACTACATGTACTCTGAATACCCTCCAACAACAAGTCGGTTTACTTTACCATACAAGTCGACTTAACGTCCCTTGCATCGTCTTGGGTGTTGGAGCCCCACAGCTCCTGTAAAGTCGACGCCTCTTAAACTGATTGCGATATCACGGAAAATTAATTTTTGATTGGATTTTATTTTCCGAAGAACAAACATGGTCATAGCAGTCAGAACTATTATGTGTATGTACGAGCATAGCATTACCTCATAAATTTAGAATTGTTTTGCAGACTATATGGTTTTGGTGTGGCTGATTATTGTACAATGTTGGTTCGGTGGTTAGAGAAGACAGTACATAATTCTTACAATATGCTTTCTGTTTTGTAGTTTTGCTTTGTGCGGATGTCATTTCAAAATAATGTACCGTTTGTTATTATTTATTAATGACGTTCCACACCGACTTCCTCTATTACTATTTTGGACACAATAAAAGAAATTGCCGAAGACCCGTTTATCGTATTTATTGGTCATGTGACACGAACGAAATATTGAAATAGTTGAAATATGAAGACAAAACAAAATTCTCACTTCCCATTCAATTTACCGTCGACATTATCGAATTCAGAAATTCGATTTCGATTTTAAAAAACGGCTTCGGTTAATTGATTTTAAATATTTTTTGTGTTGGTTTGTAACACAACTACAGTATAGACAGTGCCACTTGTTACCTCAAGCATGCCACATTTATTATGATTGAAACAAGTGTCCAATCTTAAGGCAAGATTAATTCGTAAGATACATCCCTATGCGTAGTTAGTGTCCGAGTTGAGAACAATGTTTACACCGTGTACCGGTGCCAGCCGAGGCAAATTTCCATCGCCGTTTACGTAAAAAGCTTGGAATGCGTCGCCAAACCTCGGAAATTCAATCGTTGAAGAGAATACTGAAAAAGCATCGTTTGAGTCTCGACCGCCCATTAGGTCACTCGATATTGACAGTTTCAACTAAGACTATAAAGAGAAGTCTCCATTTGAAACATGAAAACACTACTCACTCACTCACTCAGTCTTGATTTTAATTCATTATTTTGGAATTGATTATGTTCTACGAACGACGACGCCCGTACAAACCTTTGCATTGTAATATCTCGGTAATATTTCGTTGCGAATGGGATGCATATTCGTCGAGTCAAATGCATAGTCCCACACAGTTCTTTTTATTTTAATTTTTCTTTTCATATCCGTTTCATATGAAGATCTAATCGAAAATTTCAAAGAAAACCGTCCATCAATAAAATATGTTAAAATGCATGAGCTTGACATCGACTATACACGAGTACATTAAGGAAATTTATTTGAAACGCTAATGCTGATGCTAGAAAGCACATTTGTATTACAGAACATATTTAGACAGTTTCTTTTGGAGGGTTGCAATTAAGGTGATGACTTTGGAAGCTGTGAAAAAATTTTGGGAAAGAGAGTGATGGTTCTTCATCAGCATTAATGTTAGCAAAGAAATTTCTGTTTTGCAGCGTAAAATTGTTCATCTCATGAATAATAATTGTAGTCCAAGGGAAAGCCGGAGCGCTTTCGGCGATACTGGCTTTCGGTAATACTGGATACCCTAATACCGGTATGCCGGATTTAATATTGGTAATAGATATCTTAGGAACGGGTTGACTCAGTGGTTACGTATTGGCTTTCCACCAAGAATATCCGGATATATCCGAATATTGGGAAAAAATTTTTGTGGTAATCGGGTCAGGGGTCGGAGCCAATGGAATTGACGAAATTGAGTTTCTTGGCCATATACGAAAACAGTTTTTCGTGTTTATTTCCTTACCTATGCAATATGGAGATTCACTGTCAAAGGCAAAGTTGTAGAGAATGAAATTTTAGAGTACACGTGTTTCAGAGTTTTGGGTAAAAATGCTTCAATCCGGGGATATGACCACTTCTAGAATTGTGAGGGATAATATATCTCTAGAACTATAAGAGTTAGAAAGTTGCCTCCAAATGCAAAGTTGTAGAAAATAAAATTTTAGAGAACACGTGTCTCAGGTTTTTGGGTAAAAATGCCCCAATCCTGGGATATGGTCGCTTCTAGAATTGGGAGGGATGATCCATATCTCTAGAACTATAAGAGGTAGAAAGTTGCTTCCAAAGGCAAAGTTGTAGAGAATAAAATTTTAGCGTACACGTGTTTCATGGTTTTGGGAAAATATGGCCTAATCCCGGGATAACGCCACTTCCAGATTCCAGAGGGATGATTCTTACCTCTAGAACTATGGCAGCTAGAAATTTGCTTACAAACTTACAAAAGTACTGATATCCGCAAAAAAAAACCTCTTACAGAGGAGGTGTGACGCAAGTCTTTATGTCTGCTTACAAAAGCTGTGAAATCAGAAAAGTGTGATGCATTAAAGGTAAAACTATTTTCTTCCAGTTACAAAAGTTCTGAAATCAGAGGGGGTGACGCATAAAGCTTCGATTCGCAACAAAAATTTTTAAACAAAATTATGTTGAGTTCAAAAAATTGCGTCACAAATGCCACCAGCGGAATAATTTTTCAACACTCAGTTTTTAGACGCAAAAATTAAAATTTACCGTAAACGATGTAATAAGAAATAAAAGTCAAATTTTCGCAGCGTAAAAACTGAAAGTACGAGAACGAGACAGCTGATCTTCCTTAAATTTTCGCTGAACGTCAGTCTCGGCCCAAAATGAAAAATTTTATAGGCCGCATTTCCGAGAAAAATTGTCAATTTGTCAAGTGTCAATTCAGGATAAAATAAGGAACAACTTTGTTGAAGAAACATTTTTTATTTATGAAGTTATGATCATTTAAACTGGGAAAATTTTCATATGCTTTGTAAAATCTTATTTTCAGATTTCAACAGTTCATAACTTCCAAAATAAAATTTTTCCTAAAAATATTTCTTTGGCAAAGTTGTTCCTTATTTTATGCTTTACAACTTTGCTGAATATGAAATATTTCTATCTCAAACATTTGAAGAGTTATGTTACATTCGACCAGAGGACTGCATTTTTAGAAATGTCATTTTAAACAGCTCGTAACTCCTGTGATAAAAATTTTTGGCAAATTGTTTCTTCAGCAAAGTTGTTCCTTATTTCATCCTGAACAACTTTACTGAAGACCAACGATTTCTATTTCACCGTCTTATACAGTTATTCGTACGTGCCCACATATATAGACGTATTCCTCACTGTGCGCCATCTTGGATTTTTTGCTATCTTCTGAATAAGAATACATAGACAGTTGGTTTCTTCGGCAAATTTATATAGATCGGTGAGCAGAATTCTTGTCACGAAATTTTTCGAAGGCAACCGAAAGTGACACGAAGTGTTCCGAAGGGGAAAACTCAGTGGTGAAAATGGGACGGGTGGTTCAGTGGTGAACGCACTGGACTTCCACCGAGAAGGCCTATGCTCGATTCCCTGAACGAAGATTTTTTTCTCTAAGAAATTATACTTTGTGATACGTCCCTAAGTTGACCCAATCTTCATAAATTGGGTAGTTACGAGATTCGATGCCTGTAACGAAAAAAAAGTACTTACAAACATATGACGTCACTCATATGTCGTCGTTAGCCCTGGTACACGCAAAGAGCAATTAGGAGTGAAACACGTGGTTGGTCTTTCTGTACTTCTGCTGCTGCTGCACCATAGATGGAGCCAATGACAGAGCAAGAAAGAGGGAATGATGACACCCAGAAAAAGCGATATCTGTGGTTCACAAGCCTATGTCATCTATCAAACGAGCGAAGCGAGTTGGATAACAACATCGTGTGACAAAAACAATCAATTTCGCAACGTGTTTCATACAAGACTTTATGCAACAACTTGTGAAACGTGAACTTTTGAATGAACTTTGAATGAACACCCAAATGGGTGATAAAAAGTTACTTTTTATCACTAGTGACAAAATGTAACTTTTTATCACTAGTGACAAAATGTAACTTTTTATCACTAGTTACAAAATGTAACTTTTTATCACCCAAATGAGTGATAAAACGTTTATTTTTATCACTAGTGACAAAATGTAACTTTTTATCACTCAAATGAGTGATAAAAAGTTACTTTTTATCACTAGTGATAAAAAGTAAAACCAGTTATAAAACGACCTCTCTAACGTCACCGAAACGGTGCATGAAAAAGTTCACTTTTCACAACGGCGTTGCATAAATTGTATTTTGTTGTATTGTGGAAAGCCGCTTTTCGGTGTAATTTTGACTTTATCGATATTCTGCAATACAGTCGACTTTCGATGTATGTACGAATGTACGTGGAGTAACATCTGAACCGACCGCGAACAGTGCTGCAAATGTGGGACTTTTAAAGTTGTATAACACTAACATCCCCCTCACCCTTCCTGAAGAGCTTACTACGTCCCGATTACAAAAATTTGGACGAAATCTAATTCTTCGTGCAGCTCGTCCATGTCAAGTTACGGATATTTGCGTTTCGAATTCGTCTTTTGTCACCATTATTTTGAGTTATCGATGGAAAAAGACCGTGAATTCTTCATTAAAGAATTCTGATCGATTTATTTTTGTTAGTCAAGATGTTATTGACCTTCCATTGAATTGAAAATAGTTTCAAGTCTGGCATTTAATTTCTCAGAACATAAAAGCCACTATATTCGTTGAAACATCACACAAAACCAACCCAACATTTGTTCAACCCCCCAATGACCGTTTTACGTATACAAAGTAAACCTAGAAATAATATCAGAAAGAAAAAGAACACAAAATTATGCAATATGCCTTCCACTTCCACAAACAAACCGTACAAACATGAAGATAATCAAAACAATTACTTAATTACAACCGAGCGCGGGCATTTTGTTTAAACTAAATTTACGCGCTGTTTCATATTAGATCGTTTGGAGTACATTAAAAATGAAACGTTTTTCTGTAACTTAAAACTAGGTCTTCAATTGCCTACAAAACAGAGAATGAAAAAAAAAAGTTAAATAAACAAAAAGTGAAGAAAAATGTTCTTTTTCGTTTAGTTGGTTATCGACCCGTGCGCCGGTCAAAAATGCTTGACGAGGCGGTAAGAAAATTTTTATTTAGAGTTTAAATATTTTCTGGGGTGATAAAGATACTTCTCCGAAAATGGCGCAGCGCCAATCGGCTCGAAAATGTATCTCAGCCTTCAGATTGGCTAGGAATAGTAGATTACAGTGAGGGATGCGGAAATATGTCATTATATGAGGGATTAATTTTGTAAAATGAGCCAAACTTAAGAGCGTGTCAGATATTTTGACAGTTCTATATTTTGATATGTTTTTTCATCGCATACTTCTAAGGCAATGATTATTAATTTTAAATTCCAAAACATCTACTGCTTGCATAACACATCCCTTTATAGATTCTCTGAATCAGAATATATAATTATTGTCAAAATTTAGTGTCAAAATTTGATCTGAAAAAACATCGCAAAGTACTCGGCTGTATAATACAATGCGATGTTTTCACATCAAATTTTGACACTTAGACTCAATAATTATATATTCTGATTCATAGAATCTATAAAGGGATGTGTTATGCAAACAGTAGATGTTTCAGAATTTAAAATTAATAATCATTGCCTTAGAAATATGCGATGAAAAAACATCGCAAAATATAGAACTGTCAAAATATCTGACACACTCTTAAGAGGGTGTTTTTAAGCAAAAAGCTTTGAAAACTGTTTTTTGACGAGTGTAGAGTTTGTATCCCGAGCGGAAGGCGAGATATACAACTTCAAGAGTCAAAAAACAGTTTTTAAAGCGAGTTGCTTAAAAATACACGAATGAGTTTGCGAATGTCACAAAATTATCCAGAATGGATGACTTATTAAGCATCCCCCACTGTATGCTGTTTTACTCGGTGTCCCAACCGAAAACGCGTCATTACATGCAGATATACATGCAATGAGAACTTTCCGGTGGGGGCTACATGTAATTAATAGCATGTAATGAACAATTTCCGTGTGGTGCACATATACATGTAATGACAAGTTTTCGGTGGGACAAAGAGTAAATATTAAAACTTCAGCAGCGGCCGGCGGGGCGTAGCAGCAATTTTTCGATTCCGTCGCACCGGTCTGATTTGGTAATATGGGAATACAATTTTAATGTTTTAAACGGAGATATTATGTTAAAATAAAAGAGAAAAAAATCTGGTTTTTCCTCAGGTTTTTTTTTATTATTCTAAATAAACAATTAATCGAACGGGTAAAACGTTTCCGATATAAAAATTTGAATGAAAATGCGGAAAACCTGCATCATTCATTTAATAACGAAATTTAATTTTTAAAGGTATAAACGGTTTGGTGGTTTTGATTGATCGTTTGTTTGTTTAGCTATTTAAAAATTTCATTTTGACGTTGAGACGACATTAACAAAAATAAAATTATTTTGATTCTAATCGACCGTACACAAGAAATAATAATTCATGTTTTTCAGTCAAATATCTTGTATGGTATATACATCAAATGTACCAAATAATTGGAAATTAACTACTGTAAATGGATATAAAAGTGTGGGATAAATTGTAGACACATCGTTTTTGGAATGATGTGATATTTGTTTTAAATTTGTTGAATAATTTTTTAATCGTTTTATGATATCATTTGATGCGCAAATATGGTGTGCTAGATGGAGTGTTTTTTTTCTGTTGATATTAATTTCGACATTTCAGAGTTTTAATTACACCGGCTTTTCGGATTATTTGATAAAATATTTAGTTTGTTGAGGTAATAAAACATTGCTTTCTGAGAACTGTATATAAAATGGGTTGGTTTCTGAATCTTATAATCGAGTTGAGTAGTTAAACTCATTCAATTTGTTGTATGTGTTACCTTAAGAGTATTAAGAACATGGGTTTGTCCACTGACAAATATGCTTTGTTATTGAAGGGAAAGGAGTTCCATTTCCACTCCAGTATGAACCTATTGTAGCCAATGTCGTTTACAAGTAGTTTCAAGATATTAATCCGTACTTTCATTATCATTCTTGTGGTGACATTTACGTTTCGTGTTATTTGAGTACAATTCTTATATGTAAGATTGTGAAACTCAACATATTAGGAAGTTGATATCACAACAAAAACCCTTTTTAAAAGGGAAATGTGGCGCAAGTCCTTGTCCCTTCTTTCAAAACAACTGATATCAATTTGGGGGACGCTTACAGCTGCAGAATGCAAAAAAATCTTTCGAAATATTTTCACTTTTGATTAAAAAATGCGTTACAAATGCCGGACCTTTGTTGGGAATAGGAAAATAGTTTTGATGAATTATATGTACACCGAATTTTATTCGAGCCGCCACCGCCGCCAAACCGAAACGCGGCAGCTACTACTTCCATGGGCGAAAATGATCCCCTCAACTTCATCTACAACATATAAAAAAAAAATATTGAGCCGCCGCCGCCAAACCGAAGCGCGGCGGTTACTACTTTTATGGACGAAAACTTACCCTAAAACGTATCAAAAGTTATTTTTGAGCCCCCGCCTATTTTCCGCCCTTTAGGTGGTCACCCCGATACACTACACACCCAACCCAACAACTTTCCTTTCGACACCAAACTTTTATCTCGACACCCAACCTTTGTCTCATACAAAATGTGCCACCATACACGTTACACACACATATGAGCTCCTTCTAAGAGCCCTGGCGCTAAACTAGGCCGCTACCACCTTTTTTAAAATCTCATATGGCGCACAATTTTGAAAGTCGATTTATCGATTTTACACACTGTGTGGCGTGGGTCCCTGCAAAATTTCAAGAAAAGTTATCTAGCCGTTTTCAAGCGGGAGCCAAAAAATCATTTTTCATACAAGTCCCGATTTAAAACCAGTAACTAACTAACTAACGTATGATGTTTCCATTAACTTCTACTGAAAATTACGAATGATGAAAGAATCAATATGGATAAAAATTTAGCCACGGTCCTCCTCTTCCTTGATTTCTCGAAGGCCTTCGATTCCGTAAACCATGATCAGTTCTTGAGAAAGCTGACTAGTAAATTTGGTTTCTCCATTACGGGACAGAGGTTGGTTGGGAGCTACCTAAGTTCTAGGAAGCAGAGAGTTATTGTGAATGACTGAAATTCGGACCTTTTAGATGACTCGAATGGCCTTCCACAAGGCTCAGTGTTAGGTCCCTTGCTCTTTTCGATTTTCATCAATGACCTACCTGATATAATTAAGTTTTCTAAGATTCACCTTTTCGCTGACGACGTACAACTCTACATACCTATTCGTGAAGATTTCATTCGAGAGGACTTCAATAAGATTTCCAGTGATCTGAGGGCCGTGTCGTTCTGGGCTGCTGCGAATGGCATTGTGCTTAATGTTGGAAAGACTCAAGCAGTTAGAATCCTCAACAAGAGCTGGGTGTCTCGCATTCCCAAGCTGGTGTTAAACGGAATCGATATTGAGTACTCAGATATTGTTAAGGACCTGGGTATTCCCATTGACAATCGGTTGAACTGGCATGCTCTTGCTCGTTCTGTTGCCTCAAAAGTGTTTGCGGGTCTACGCTGTTTATGGCCTCATACGCACTACCTTCCTAGAGCTACGAAACTGCTGCTTGTGAAATCTCTCTTAATGCCACACTTCGGATACTGCTGTCAGGTCGTGGGAAAACTTCAAGCTCCGGCTAAAGAAAATACGCCTTTAAGGCCTGCATCCGTTTCGTCTATGGGCTTAAAAGGTTTGAGTCGACCAGGGATTATTTGCATATGCTTCTAGGGTGCGATCTCTTTTCATATTTTGACTATATCTCTTGTGTCCTTATGCATAAGACGATATTGATCTAGGAACCTGAATACTTATACTCTAGCCTTGTGAGGACTATGAACACAAGGACGTTTAACCTAATTTTGACGCTCCCACCAGACGTTAAACGTATCATTACGCCCACCTGCTTTAGGTTAGCTTGCAGAGACTACTTCAATAATAAATATCGTTAACTGGCCGTCATCGTCTTAAGAGATCGTTTCAATGAATGGGAATCTGTTCATTTCATGTCATGTCATTCAGTGTTATACTTGCCTTGCTAAATCTAATGATGCTCTGTGTAATTACGGTTACTATGTCATTTCAATTTTCGCGGTGTTTAGCAAATTTTGTTTGTATTGATTGATTGACTCTTTGTTTTCTCTATCCATTTTTTATTTTTTTTTCTGCTAAGGTTTTCTTTCTATAGATATTTGTTTGATCGTGATTTTATTTTGAACGCGTTGTTTGCTCGCGATCTATATGTGGCTTATAAGGCTGTAAGGCCTTAAACATATGTTGGAAATAAATAAATAATTTTTTTTGTAACTTTGGATTCTATGAAAATGCACTTTTGTATTGAAACTGACGATTTTCTACTACAGAACCGACTGTAATGAGTGAAAAGACACTTCGCTTTAGAATTTTGTGTAGAATCCAAGAAAATTGTTTTCGGGGGGGTACGTCGCAAGGGGGAAGTCAGAACAGGGACCATTTGAGTGAAAACGTTTTTCTACTTTTTTCAAAGTTTCCTTACAATTTTCCCGAAAATATGATAAAATTGGGAAAAAATTGGAGAATTGGGAGCAAATTGTAAAGTCGGAAAAGATTGGAAAATTTTGGAAACCGATTTTGACGAAGTTGGAAGAAATGATTTTTCATTTATTCTTTTATTCCTTTTATTCCATTTATTCCCAAAATTTTGTTGTTGTTTTTGCGAAATATCTTAACCAAACGCATCACAAGTTAGACAAATAAGTTTAAAAAAAGGTTTGCACAAAATATAAAGCATTTAAACCATCTTGAGAATAAATTTTATTTTTTTTTTTTTTTGAATAAATGGAATAAATTTATTTATTCCATTCATTCCATTTTTCAACAAAAATTCTTTTAAGTTTTCAAAAGTGGGTTTTTTCACTTTTTGACACAAAAAATTATCATTTATTCCATTTATTCCAATATTTATTCCATTTATTCCCATTTATTCCATTTATTCCATAAGCCACAGAAGTGCGTCACCACTCGGATTTTTCACATCTTCACTGTCAGTTCAACTATTAGTCACTCAGATCTCCTTCGATCGAACTTTAAAAGACATCATTCGCTGTAGTAACTTCCTCCCTTTGCTTATACTACACCTAAAGTGCAGTTTTGGCTCAATCCATAACAGCGGCTCAATCTTTATCAAAGGATTTAAACGTTTGAAGCAACATTACATGGAGAAAATTATCAAATTAAATAATTTGTATTTTTATACCAGCAAATAGTATTTTATACAACACAGAAGTATAATGTACATCTCCAAAATATGCAATATTTGAACATATTATACATTAGAGAAGCATTATATGTGGACAAAAAGAGAAAGACCTCTTTCACCTTACAGACTGCATAATATACTTGCCCGGTGCATACGCAAACGTTTCGTATACTATTTACAAATATAGAAACACAATTTCGTTTATTTAATAACTTCCGTGTCTTTTTGTTCAGAAAATGAGATAGGGTTACGTTATTCACTCGACCGTCGATACATAAGGTGACATGACAGAAAACTTTTGGCTGACAAACAATGTTCATTGGGTTACAAATATAATTTGAAATAATAAAATCTTCTCATTGGCTATATGTGAAAGCTTCACATGTTAAAGTAAAGCATCATTTTGGCAAGAGTAAAAGTTATGGTAAATGTATTATAATTTACTCAGCAAAGTTTTTGACACATAAAAGCAATAAAACTTCGCTGCATAAAATAAACATCTTCAAACAATAAAAAGACTAAGAATTAATCTATGAGAAACACCAGACGAAAAGAATATTATACTTTGGTAACCCTCGAATGAAATTGTCGTCTGACATAAATTCAGCATTTAGATGATTTATGGAATCAAGAGACACTCTTATGTTGTGGATTTAATTACATATTTTAAGAAAAAGTTATGTGTGCAGAAAAGGAATTGAAAAGCTTTTGTCAAAAGTGTTTGCCGCATCCGACTTAATATGAGATTCAGATGGAGTACATTTTAGAGTATTAGTTGAGTCATCAACCATAAGTCGCACCTTTGACATATCAGAAAGTACGCAACCCTGATTAATGTGTCACATGAAGTTTCATGTTTGATGAACGTATTTATTCCAAAAGTACCCACAAATATTGGATTTTGTTCGTATAGCTAACAAATGAAATAATTGCCGTGACGAGATGTCCTTTAATTCACCCTTACCACATGCTATAAACATCACCCCAATCTAAAAGTAACACAATCACATTAATAATTTTCATTTGATAGCGAAATGATAAATGAAACAAATGTCCGAAATGTTTATTTGTCATCATCATCATGCAACCGTTCACCACCGTTTGTGCATGTCCAACATCGATATATGAAGTCAGTCCGGGTGGTATACGTATGCATACAAAGGAATACTCATCGTAAAACTGTTATTATTATCAAAAACTAAGCCCAATAAATAACTTAATTTCCAGTGCAATATTTCGGTAATGGTCGATAGTACCGGAAAAGTATAATTTAAATTTTTGAATCTTGACCCTCTCTGTTATATGTGCAGGTAGGGTGCATCGATGTGTAAACCTTACTTACGTTTCATGTAAATGGTGTGGTTTTTTCGGGCATCATGGACATCAGACATTGCTGGCAATTTTAACTTTCATCCCGACGAATCGGTAAAAATTTCATAAGAGAACTCTTGAGAAATAATTTTTTTTGCAATTCACGCTTTTTCGTGCGTTACTTTGGTGTCGCACTGACTGAAAGTAAACGTAAATTTTAATTCATTTATTTAAAATAAAAAAAAGCTCGTTTTTGTTGGTGAATTGCAAAAAACGATGTTTGATACACACTACGAATGCGAGTAGTTTAACGCACACAATATAATGCCGAACTCGCCTTCGGGTGGTGTCGGCAATCGAACATCTAATGCGTTAAACTACCTTCATACGTAACTTGCATCAAAAAGTACTCTTTTTTGAATGAATCTCTGACAAATAAGCTCATATCGCTTCAATCGTGAGTTAAGTGTTGGTCAAAAATGTTTCTCTCATTGATTCACTCGCTGATGACTCTCTCACTTGCATTTGAATGCGCGAATAAGGCTCAAATTCTATCGTTTTTAAATGATTTCTCAATCATATTGGAGCAATTTTTCAGATGTGTTGGAATCATTTAATGTTCAACTGGTCATATGGTCTTTTATAGTATGGACCCGACTCTAATGTTATATGAAATAAATGTTACTGTAGTTTCAAGCGTTGAATAGAATAGTTGTGTTTGGTGTATACTCTGAAGAATATTATCAATTTCCTACAAGATGTAACGTCTCGTGTGGCACCATTCTCACTTTGTGAACAATTCAGCAGAGCTCAAAGTAAATATTCAGATTGAGCAAAACCATTTTCCCTGCTCGAACGCTGTGAAAACGTACAATCGAGCCACCCTACGTTCAGCTGTTGTTCGGACGAATATTCGGTTTATAAAGTTTGGATGTTATAATTTGGCAATTTATAATAAATGTACGTATCCTCCTGTAAATTATGTAAGCACGTTGACGCATTCTGACAATGGAGAATACTTGATGCGGTCACGTATAACATACATTGAGTTAACAATGTTTTTGGAAAGTAAATCTATTGCGACCATACATAATGAATGGCTTTTTCCCCAGTTTTTGTAAATTAACATTTTTCCCATTTTTTTTTTCAACCGAGACAATGACTTCAAGTGCATTTGTGGAAAATAATGAAAAATTCCAATTTCTGTAAAACTTTTGCCGTATAGCAATTTGTGCTTTTTTTTGTAGGAAAAGAAAACTGTTCAGTTTATTGTTACAATTTTTTTTGCTAATTACGAGCCTCTCGCTACATAGAACGTTTTAATAGAAGATACAAAAACAAATCTGCAACATCCAGAGTGTATGTAACTATTTGTAACTTTAGTTCGAATTTACTTTTTAATGAAAACCAGCCGTCTTATACGAAACGACCGTCGTACTTATGTTTCTTTCAACAATGTTTCAATGAACAGAACAAAGAAACAAAATGTAATGTACAACCAGCCACAGCCATTCGCTTCTGATGATAAATATTAATGTTTTCCAATTTTCTTTGCTATTTGTTAATATTGAACGTTATCAATTTATCCCAATCTGTAAACGTGGTTACACCACACTGATTGAACTTCTGCATTTTGACCGTGTGCGGTTTTAAATTGGGTATGGCAACGTTAAGCAATAATATAGTATGACGGTGCAGAAGTGAGTGGAATATGACAGAGTACGACTGGACTAAACACTTTTCGGAATAGGTGATTCTACGTTTGTTAAAAGAGGTCATTTGTTGCACTTTTACCCCCCTTGAAAATGTTCTAGACGACGATGAAATAAGAAATTCATGCAGTAGACTGGTCCTTTGTGCATGAACTCCTCATGTAATCGCCGCGTAGAACATTTACATGGAGAAAAATTGCAACAAACAGAGGGCTGCATTTCAAGTTGGGTTTCCTGGTGCCTAAAAAGTTGCTATGACAACGGTGTAGTGGCTCTAGGTCAAAAAAAAAAACCGGACGCCCGGACGAAATAGCAAGTACAAAATAACCTCGGACGAAATAACCCCGGTTGTCCGGTTTCAGGAAGTAATGAAATGTTGTTTTTATGATGTAGGAGGCTCTGCCCCCTAAACCCCCGCGCCTGCGGCGAGCTATAATATGCCTTGTAGGCGGCCTTGCAAGCATGGGGCTCTGCCCCAAACCCCGCTAGGGGCATCGCCCCTTAGACCCCGCAAGGGCGGCGATACCCCCTTGACACCCCATCGCGGGGGCTGCCGCCCCTCGACCCTGTTTTTTTCCCAGCGCCCTGCTTGTTATCCGGGGGTAATTTTTTCCGGGTATATTTTCGTCCGGTGGTTATTTTGTCCGGGTTATTTTGTCCGTTTTTTTTTTGTCCAGGAATTTTTTTTCCGGGGTTTTTTTGCCCAGGGGTCGTTTTGTCCGGATGCCGGTGTAGTAGGGAGCGAGTTCATTACTATGCACTTGGTACTGACTCGGTACATGGCTGCATACTTGAAAATTTTAAGTAAGTCATCGTAACGGCAGTATCATATAAATTTTAACTTCGCGCCAGGTTGCGTTCTCAAGATTTTCTACAGTAAATGTAGCGGGCAGTAGTAGCTTGGTGCCAAATTGAAATTTATATAGCGAATTTTTGTTTATTCTCAAATTCAATTCATTCTACATTCGTCGCGTCGTCTTGACACTCAAAATAGATTAAAATTCAAATTAAAAAAAAATTATATTCGTTGAAGCACATAGAACTCCTAGATTGACGGATTTTGCGGAATGCTGGACAGAACGCAAATGGCATTTCCGCCCTGTATTGCCAAGGAAATTCGTTCTATTAGATAACGTCTCGACTTTGATTCACCTGTAATTCGGACAAGAATCGAACCTACTTTGTTTATTAGCTCAACTGCTTCTTTCGACCACGGTTCCGAAAGCGACGAAGTGGTAGTTTTGTTTAAGTTTTGCGTATTTTGTGTGTTTCCCTACGAAGACCCTTTCTGAAGACATCCCAGGTATTTTACATCTGCCGGTCATGTTCGAAGCAGCCATTGAGTCTGCACAAGTTGCTCCCCACACTACACTCCGGCTCTGCGTGACGGAACCATTTTCCAGAGTTATTTTTGCAACATAAACCGTGTCGACCAAGTGCATCCACTGGTGTCCGGCAAACGCACTCAAACAGATGACAGATTTTCGCTCCCAGGCGGAGACCGATGCACGTGCGAAACACGTCGTTGTTCATAATTGTTCCGATATTTTGGCTTGGTACGACGTTCAACCATGCTCCCAATAATTTATTCTGAAGGAATTGGAAGGGAGAATATCTTTATTTACATAGAATGGAAAAATAAATAAATAAATTGTGCTGCCTCCTTAAAGAAGGTTGATAGTCTACACAGCATAACCATCAATAATCTAATTACAAAATATTTACAGCCAATAAGCGAAGTCAAAAAAAAGTGTTCGACTTCATTGGGAAAATGCATTTCCGAGCGTAAAATATACTTACTACCAATACATAAACAT
This sequence comes from Pseudolycoriella hygida, assembly GCA_029228625.1. Lineage (NCBI taxonomy): Eukaryota > Metazoa > Arthropoda > Insecta > Diptera > Sciaridae > Pseudolycoriella > Pseudolycoriella hygida. Next base: position 126,240,022 of record CM055406.1, read on the forward strand.
TAATTGATTTTCGGAACTGAGTGCACAGCAAATTAATGTGCTCGTTTCCCCATCCAAAGTAACTTTTTTGGCAGGCTGTCGACCAAAGGTTCCTGACATTAGACATAGTGGCGAGAAAAAATGGGTAGATAGAATTTCTGATAAGGATGGCTAGTTAGTTACACATAAAAAGACTTTTATAGTTATTTTCAGGATCATTTTTTGTGTTTTAATGAGGTAAAATGTAACCTTATAGGGAACTGGCCCTACGTGGGAGCTGAGGAGAATTTTTCCCTGAAGGATGTGCTTCGTAGGGAACTTGTACGCCTTCAAATGTACTGAAATCAGTGCCGAATTTATTCAGCATAGATGTCAGATGGCCGATCAGAACAGAAAAACATCGCAAATGAACTTGGAATGCGATGATCTTTCGGAGCAACTTTGGACTTTCTAGTATGAAAACTTTTTGAATTCTGATTCATGTATTATTTGCGTAATAGCCATCCTCTCACAGTATATGAACTGTAATTCTGAATAATTAGTTATTTACGCAGGATTCTGTTCTAAAGAAAAACATCGCAAATTTGACAGCTGTCATTCTTGCGACGTGCTCTTATGAGAAACAAGTTTTTGAGGGCGAAAGAGAGAATTAGTGCGTGGAACAAAGTTTATAAATAAGAAAACAACTCTTCAAAAACTCATGGTAATTGTAAAATTCCAGTGGTTAACATAAATATTGCATGTGTCAGCCATAAAGTCTTTCCACTTGAATAAGCCACACATTTAAGTTTATAGATTAAAATTTGTAAGTAAATATGTAGCTTAGTAGAATGGGAAGACTTTATTTTTAATTTTCACAATCTACATAAAGCTAATAAATGACCACATAACGTAGATATATTATTTCATAAGGTTACAAAAGCTAGAATGACTAAACTTGTACTTTGATTTTTAACCAAATGGCAGATCATAAAACTGGAAGCTGCAATAATAAAACGAAATGGACGTGAAATCAATAAAATGAACTACACCTGTATTGCAAAGTAAAGCATCAAAATGCATAAAACATTGTCAGATTGTCACAAATAACATAACAATATACACCAAGGAAATTTTTTAAAGCAAAGCTGTGAAGTGCAACATAATTACGAAGAGCTATTGAAACATAAGTCTTGTCTGTGTAATTTTTTGTTCACGTTGAAAATTACAAGTGCAAAACTTGAAAATTACGACAATTCCTGCGGCTTGAGAAGATGAACGAAAGTACTTTGTACAGTCAGTCGTTGCAATTTCAACGGAATGTGGCATTTCCTGTAGTAATTTATTATTTTAGAGTAACATAATCATTAATATCGTCTATAAAACAACATTGTACGTATTTTAGTGACGTACACTTACGTTATTTATCTCAACAATGAGATGAGAATAAATTAGTGAGCTGTAAACGAAAACTACACGAGAAACTAAAATCTAACAACGTCGTTTAAGTAGATTTTACTATTAAATTTATTTCTTAAAAAAACATTTTCATATCATGTAGTTATGATGATGTCATTTTAAGACTCGTGCGACGTGTATGGGGCATATGCATTTACTTATACGATTGTAACCCACTTACCACGGGAGTATGGAATAGTGAATGAAGCAAGTGTCACGGATAAACCGTACACAGAAAATTCACAATGGTGATATGCTGCAATATTTGGATCCTAGACTCTCTTTAAATGTTTATGCTTACGTATTGTATAATGTAGTAGTTGTGGGCTGTATAATTATACAACATGTATGCAAATTATACAGAATAAAGGTATTTTATACCAGTGGTGTGTATAATTATACATCCCACAACTAATATGTTATACAATACGTAAGTATATACATTTAAAGAGGATCTAGGATCCAAATATGCAGCATATGAACCCCCAAAGAGCATATCACCATTGTGAGTTTTCGGTGTGCAATATTAATGTACGGCAAGGTACATTAGCGTCAATGCTTCTAGAAATTTTTTTGGTGGCCATAGGTAACGTTTTAAGTTGCACCTCTAAAATTTTGTGAACTTTTCATCATTGTTTAACATTTTTCGTCATATTTTCAAAAAAACTTTTTATTTTTCTAGTCAATTTTTTAAACTGGGAATACGATAAATTTCATGAGTTCTTACTGGATTCATTCGTTCTCATACATTTTGAGTTTGAGGCTTTTACAGAATCGTACGGGTCCGCGTAGACTCATGTTTTAAATTTTTCTCGAAACGTTGCCAAATTGATTAACGAATGAAAATTTACTTAAAATCGAATTGAAATGAATTTTCAATAATTTTTCATTCGGCATTCGATTGCTCGTCGTTTTACATTTTAATGCAGACAATTTCGATAAGACTAAGTTTTTAAGTAAATAATTGAACATTCGTTACGTAAGCCAAGGTTTTTCTGTACACTTGAAATATTAGCATAAAGTGTAATAACATATGTCCAATTATTGTTTATCGTTTAAAGCGCTCTGTCGGCCTGCTTACTAATCATTTGCAGATGGTAATGAAAGTCATACCGATAAGCGAATAAAGCCTCTGACTTTTCTGAAATAATATTCTCAGAAAATTTCAACAACAGCTTCCAACGATATATCCATATATCGTTTTTTCGCAAGTATGTGCCTAATTACCAACTGAAATGTTTAGAAACTTTGATGCGGCATTTTACATACATTAATCATTTCATCGTTTTTTTTTTGCATTTTAAGCAATAAAGAAGAGCATCCCAATTTTCAAGCTGCACTTACCACTGCACTTAGCTGCACTTAGCTATTATAGACTAATGATCTATTTTTAGACCCGTACGAAGCACGAGGTCCTATGCGTTTACCACGACGTTTTTAACCAGTCAATTCGAGGCGAGATTATGGTCATTAGATGCAGAATCAACAAAAAAAAGCGATTTTAAAAAAAAATCCCTGAAAGATAATCGAAAAAGTTAGGTCAAGTTCAATTTTGGGCATGTTTGGACCAAGGGCCGTCGAGCTAGGGCCGCTTAAGTGATTTTAGGTCTTATGGACACAACTAGAGTAAATATTTACCGATTTTAATAATTTTTCTTTTAATCGATAGGGCCCAACAATTTATAGAAGAAAAATTTTTGACTTTGAGCCCTTGGGCTTAGCTAGGGCTCTAAAAATGAGTTTTCCACACGGCCCTAAGGGTTTTTTGTATATATCTTGAGTTAATCTTGTACGATTTTCATGATTATTTTTCTATTTGAGTGGTAAGCAAATGCCTGACCGTACTCCACAGAAAAATTGGGGCCAAGGCCTCTACTTAGATTAGAGCCCTAGGTTCGTCCTAAGAAGTGGAGAAAATTTAAGGAAACATTTTTTTCCACGGAAATATGGGTCGTAGGCCCCTACTTAGGGCCTCAGGTTGGTGCTATGGTCGGCCCTGGCTCAAAATTTTCTTTCCTATGTTGCAGAGAAAGCTGAAGGGAACAGTTCGTACAGGGTCGTAGGTCTTTACTTAGAGTGACAGTGACAGTTGGTGACACGTGCTTTCCTTAGGGCCTCGGCTTTTACCTGAGAGCGGTACTTTGGACGGGCTTTTCTATATTGTCATTTTGGCAATTTACAATGCAGCCTAATATATAATGACTAATTTAATACAACGGGAATCTTTGCAACAGGAATCGATTGTACGGGGTTCGTACGGGTCCGCGAAGTCTATGTTTATGTATGTATTGCATGATAGTGTATGATCGGTGATCGTTTTAACAGTGAAAATATTGGAGGGCCCATTCGGGTATGATACCCGAGTCAACCAAAGGGCCTTTTGGGCGTTGCCCGAATGCCCATAGGGCCAGGCCGGGCCTGGGTATTCGGAACAAATCTTTGGTCCTCTTCTCGTTGAATATCGGAGAGAGGAACGGCCTACTATTCACAGTGCTCCGCGTGCCTCCGTTTTACTCAGCCCTCTAATGACGGGTTCATGTATGGTCATTTGTGCCGCAGAGCCCGCCATAGCTAACTTATCTGATCTTTCAATCCATTCGGGTCAAAGTCCAGAGGGTTAGACTAATCAAGTTTTCACTGAAAATTCTTGGATTTTATACCCACAGGAAGTATATTATTAAGCTCAGTCGTATATAATACAGCTACATGCACTTTCTAATGCTTCCTGTGTGTATAATATACAGCTTGCAACTAAATATATGCAGAATATCGCTAACGTTAAAATCCAAAAATTTTCAGTGCAGACATAGAAGTGAGAAGTTCGTGGGCCTGCTAAAGAACATATCCCTTCTATCTGCCCGCAGGCGTACCAACTTCTCTAGGTTCAGATTATTGCTTCCCACTCCAATTTACAATTAAATAAATTACAACGACTAGTCCTTATTGGCGTAACAGGCGCTATGAAAACAGCACCAACAGTTATTGACAGGGAATTCAATCTCACGGTACACGGACGGATCTCGATCTAACTTTTGTGGGACATCAGATCACTGTCCGAAAATACAATGCAGCGTATCGCTACCGCTTGGAAAATCACCCGAATTTTAAGCAGCTGCAAGGAAATGAAAGACAGGCCAAGCAGGGATCAAATCGCTTTCTAGCAATGAGTTCATCAAAGCTCTCAATCTAGAATGCCGAGATGCCCTTGATACCATGTCAAGCGAAATCTAAACTACGTTAGTCTGGATGCCAGGGCACAATGTCATCGAAAGAGATGTTGGACCGCCGCATTGCAATCAACCCATCTAACTCCAAATAAATTCTCTACCCAAACAACAGATTAAAGGTGTCATTATATTTAGAGCGATGCGAATCGCATCGCGTAAGGTTTGTGTGATAGCTCACCTTGACAAAAAAAATTTTTGTTCTGTCAAGTTGAGCTTTCACACGAGCCTTACGCGATGCGATTCGCATCGCGCTCAATATAATGACCCCTTAAGAGGCATTCGCATATTCTAACGTGTTGCAACACTCGCAATAACCATCTCCACATTATGGGTATCGGTAAAATTGTGAAAATGTGGAGACACTTGCTCTGCTCATGCCCAGCCAGGACATTCCTGGGAAACTTTATCATAAAATACAGCTCTATCTGTAGAATACCTCCCAAGTACATTCTGAAGTACCTCAATGGTACAAGAAGGTACTAACCCCATCGTACTTATAATATTGAAAACAGAACAGCAGAAAATTGGTAAATATCACTATGGCGGGAATGAAAGAACAGAGACGATCGTGTCCCAACTGGAATATACAAAAGATCCTAAAAGTAGTCAAGAATGAAGGATGGGACAAACTCTTTAATGTCTACAGCTTGTTAACATGATACTTCCTGTGATCTTCTCCGAAAAAAATTCTAAAATTTTCTAATTTTTTGTTAACATAATTCAAAGCCTGCAAATGGTAACGTGATACACTTTTTGCCATTCTAAAAAACAAATTATTTTTTCGGATCAAATAACAAGAAATCGTATAAAATCATTTCGTGTGATTCAGTCAATTTGCAATGTTTGCTTTTTGTTGCGTAATTAGTAGTTAGCGTGACCAGCCTGCTCGTCAGCACGTCAACAATTTTAATGGAGGAGGAATTACCTGTGCACTTCGAATAACATGCTTCGTGTTTATAATATCGTCATAATCACATCAATCGACCTAATCGACCACACCTGGTCATTTTATCACATGGTTTTTCGATTCTATCTTTCAAATCGGTTTCGTATCTCAAAGACGTTGAGTTAAAAGTAATTAATTTATGACTACAACACCGAACCGGTGGGTCTATCAATTTTATAGTTTTATCTCCAGTATCACAAATAAATATGAGTTAACGTTCTTGAATTATTTTGAAATAAGAAGAAGGTGGAGAGGAAAAATCACTTCCAACATATGGGCATGGGCTTCAAATTGCAGCGCTCATGAAACGTAAATATTCAAATTTAATAAACGTGTTTTTTTTATGAAAATTATTATTTTTCAAAGATAAATTTCAATTTGTTACAGTTAAACCTACTTATTGTCTGACATCAAATATATGCGCAAATTTAACAGAAAAAAATCATTGAGTTTCATATTCTATATTAAATTAAAGAAGAAAAAAAAACAATTTTTCTTAAATTTTACACGGATGATTGACATTGGCCATGAAACTTGGCAAATATTTTTTTTCCTCGTATTCAAACGCTGCAAAATGTGTGTAACAAACATCTTGTGAAATATATTCATTTGATATTCAAATTAATAAAAAAAAATTATTTGCACAAGTTAATGTTGCGAGGTAATACGCATAATGATAAAAATGTTTTACTCTCAGCAACGCCAGAACTTACGGTGCTATTAAAAAACTAAATAATTATCAGCGTGGAATATTTGAAGAGGGAGTTATTTGTTGCTCAAGTTCTTTTTTTGCATATGTTTTTCAGATATTTTTATGGTTTTCATTGTGTCTTTTAATCAGAGCAATGAGTTCGTTATGGCAGGAAAGGTTAGTCAATAGTAACTATTGACTTGTATTGCCAGGCCTGGTACGCTGGCAAATGAAGATTCACGACCGGCTAGAGTAATACCAAGCTTTCATTTTAAACTCAACGCAAAATAAATGGAAATTTTTGCTGACACACGTTCTAGTTAGTTAGTTATGTTTATTGGTCTTAATTAACAACTAGGTGTACAACTAGGCCTCATGTTAGGGCCTCTTTTGTGTCCAATATGTATTTGCAATGGTTGCAATGGTTACAATGGTTTTCCTAATTCTCCTTGAAAAAAGTGAGGATTTTTCCCATTCCCAACCGTGTTACCTCGTGCTCTGCTAGGAGAGGTTTGTTGAAGATTCTGGACCTCTTTGCACATAGTGCCGGGCAGGAAGTCATTAGATGCAGTGGTGTTTCGTCCTCTTCATTGCACCTTTCACAAGTGGCTGTGTCATTTAGTCCCGTTCTATGTAAGTGTTTGTTCAGCTTACAGTGCCCTGTTATAGCACCAATAATAGTTCTTATGTCCTCTCTGGATTTATGCAGTATAAATTTGGTGTTCCTATCATTACGGCCATCTATGATGGTTCTGCTGTGTTTACAGTTTGCCAGTTTTTTCCAAGATTGGTAATATTTTTTCTTATAGAAGTTCCTTATGATCCTTCTTTGAACGTTGTATGCTAGCCCTAAAGCTGGTGACGGGCCCAAAAATGGTGTTTCACTTCCCAGACGAGCTAGGTTATCACCTATTGTATAATTTTTTGGAATTTATTTTATTTTATTTAACATTTTACAAAAATTTAGAAACACTTAAATACAAAAATAAAATATAGATTAATTCATCACGAAAACATATCACAGCATTCATAATCACTAAAGGTGTCGCGTATGCAAATGGAATTTCCTCTTTGGATTGCTATGGAAATCCGTTGTAGTAGATAATCCAAGGACCGGGGCTCCCCGGAATTTCTCGACATCAGCTTTCCAAGCTTTTTCAAAAAGGTCGTTGTTTCGGGTCCTGCTGAACCAAACGACTCGAAAGCCAGCGGAGTGAAAATATACTGCGCCTTCAACTCGACGTATTTATTGTGCTTGTCGCGTTCGGCTTTGTCAGCGGCTGATCCACTGCTCACAGCACTCCATTTCAAATAGGTTGGCGCGATCGTGTCCGCTACCGTTACGTCCCATAACAGCGATTTGCTGTGGCTCCACGGGTAACTTGTTAGGCCGTCGGGACGTTTACCATCTCGTCGAGATAGTCCGGGCGGCTCTGTTTTGTTTGGGAAATCTCCTGCTCTGAGGGCTGCTGAGAAAATTTTGTTTATTTCCAAATGTCTGGAGTATTTTCCTTTTGACAGCCTGCATGATAGGGCATGATGACCGTTAGATTCTACAACTTCGCCGCAGACACACAGATGAGCCTCGCATACTTTGTTTCCCAGTCTCAATGCCACAGCTATTCTGGCAGTGTCGTTGTCCAGAAGTAGGCCCAATTGAGGAGACGGTTCCGCTTGCAGCCACTTCGAAGATGTTTTACTGGATGACGCAAGAAGTCTGGCTCGATCACTAGGACCACTGGAAGACAGGAGCTCGCCAAAAATTTGGTTGACTTTCAACGAATCCCATGCTGATTGGTTACTTTTTTGTACGAAAACAGCTGGAATCCATTCTGGTGGATACGACTCGATTAACGATGAGAAATGATAATCAAGTACGTTCAAATTGAGTTTCGCTAATATTCGATTCGATAAGTCCTGGGACTGATGAACGGATGAGAAGTAAGATGGATGTGCCAAATCCGTCAACTTTCTAATGCCCAATCCCGCTGACGATAACGGAAGCGATGCTTGGGTCCACGATCTATTGCTCAGCTCGTTATTTGTGATAGCTTCCAGTGTTGCACGGAAGAAATCGTCGATTTCTGACAGCTGGGGCATATATTTGAATGTCGGGCTCGATCGTAATAAATGTATAAAACGTGGCGAGGATAGTGAGCATCGGAGCAAATGCAGCGCCGGATGCACGTCCAGCGAAGTCAGGCGTTTACATAGCGTTTTGACCATTTCTTTACCGGCAGCCAGAGCAGATGGGATGGCTTTTTCTGTAATCGGCGCTCCGAGTAAATGGAACGATGCATTGTCCAGCACTCTAATTCCCGGTAGCATGTGATTCAGTTTGTTGAGTGTCTCGGTCCTTAAGTCGGGTGGAGTGTTGATGAAATACACTTCGCACTTTGTCGGGTTCAATGATAAACCGGATTCATCGGCGAACGATAGCACCTTGGCCACGTCTGTCAGAATCGTTTCCAATTTATCGCCAATTGTTCCGTCATCCAAGAACCAAGCGTTCAAGTGAGACTGAAGAGAATGGGTTAGCTTTTTTATTGCCAGACAGAAGCCTATTGAGGCGCATGGATCTCCTTGCTGCGTGCCTCTCTTTGAATCGATTATAACGTCTCCGAAGAAGAGACTTGATGGGCATGCGTATGCTTGACGTAGCATGGGATACAGCGATGGCGCATTTTCTTTGACTTCGGTTAGAAGTAGTCTCCTGAATAATTCATTAAAAGCGTTTTTGAAGTCGAACTTTATGATCGCTGATGGCGTAGCGTGTTGAGCTTGACAAAACGTACGGACAGCATGAACGATCGCTTCCGCCCCGCCTTTAACGCCAACTCCATTTTGTATGGGTGTTAGGATTTGAGCTATGGAATCAACAATTGAAAACACCGCGATTTTTCCAGCTAATCTTCTCCACGCTAGCCCTATCGCTATTGGCCTGATGTCGCCATTTTTTTTCGCCAAAGCAATTAAGGCTGCACCGAAAAAGACTGGGCAGATCTTTTTGAAAACTTTGCCAGAGCGGATCAGATTTACGAGTTTGGCCATGGCAGAAATTAATCTCTTCGAGGCGTCACCACATGAAAAAGAAATGAAGTCCTTAAGGTGTCGCGGTCTCAAACCGTCGATGCCACCTGACGAGCTAATCGGAAAGTGTTTTATCGAATTTGTGATCTCCTCAGCCGTTGTGTCAAATGTTGTGTTCGAAGAAATTGCCTCATCGTTGACCGATTCGAATTCAGGAGGGTGTTTTGCTCGTAATTTTTCGATGTTTTCCGGTGTACCATCGGCCAATCCGTCTTGAGATGCGAGCACCCGAACGGCGCCAGTGATGTCTCCTTCTGATACTTTTCTCTGTGCCGTTTTGATTAACAGTTTTTCCGATTGTGTTCTTGGCTTCCTTGGCAGATCCACTGATAGCAACTTCAGGAGCTCGTTGAACAAACTGGGCACGTCGGCTAGCTTCGAGAAAATTGCAAGATTCTGGCGGATGAAGTTCGAGCAGTGAGTGCCTTTTACATTGATTTTTGGAATCGTATTCAATACGATCACCGGGAAGCTTAATAAGCGCAGCCAAGACAACAAGTCGTTCTTGGCGGCAGCAATTTCCACGACTCTTGTGAGCTCTTGACACATCACGGTGCGAACCGATTTCTGTATGATTCTGACCATTGGAATAGAACACTTACATTTGTAAATGATCTCGCCGAATCGCTGGATAACTTCAACCTCGTCTTCGATGTGTATGTCACTATGTGTTGGTGGAGATTGAGTCATAGTGGAGGCCGACTGGCTGTCATGGATCCTTTCGTGTATTTTTAGCCCACGATCGTTTTTCGCTAGGAAACCGCACGTGCGACAGGTTACTCTGTTCGAAAGAATGTTGTTGGTCGGCTGGCTAGGTAGGGATGGAGGAGGACTCGATGGCATTTTTCTTTGGGTTAACCTATTTCGTTACCTTCTATGTTGCTGTGTCCTGGGATGGTTAACTCTGTTAAATTTAGACAGATTTTCTAGGGTTCCTAGACACTCTCTCGTTAGTTTCGAGGTGTAGCAATGTACATTGAGTGTTTGTAACCAAGCCTGACTGTCTGACCATATGTTTATGTCTCTATTTTTCATACCTTGTGAGATAAGCAGTTTGCATGCATGATCTATTGCGCATGTTTCGGCTTGTAGTATGGTAGTATGAGTCCAGCGGTTCGAATGCATAGAGTTTGAGGTTCTTAGAATAAATTTCTATTCCAGAACCAGACCCGTCTATGTATACAATAAGGTCATTTTCATTGAAGGGATTTCCTCTTGTCCGAAAGTCTGGTAGTTGGTCTGGTATTTGGATTTTGTAATTTTTACCGAAGAAGTAATAGATTGATTGATTGATTGATTTTATTTAGGGTACAATGAATTAGTGATAACATTTGTAATAGAGTGTGTGTGTAACAGAAGTAATGGGGTGTGCATTTGTCTGAGTGCATTAAAAGTTCTGGGATCTCCTACTCGTTTGCGGATAGAATAGTTGCGTGTCCGTAGGTGGAGTTCTTCCAGCAGTTAGCGTTCCTAAGTCTTACCGCCGTGTTCATTGCTTCTTGTTCTTGTACTGGGAGAATACCCAGTAAGACTTCGAAGGCTTTGGTTGGAGTGGATTTCATGTCGCTCTTGATCTTCGTGGACTTGTTCTAGATCTGACTTTATCTTGTTTGTTTTAATTTTTTGGTGACATAATTGGCAACCATAGAATAGAATTGGCCTTATGATTGCAGTGTAGAGCCAAGAATCACTTTAGGCCTCAGTTCCCAAGTCTTCCCAATAGCTAATCTACATTGCCAGTAGATTTTAGTAGCTTCCTTTATTCTTTCTTGGATGTGCTGTTTAGTTTAGTTTTTTATCTATTATCATCCCCAGGAACTTTACCTGGTTTGTTAGTTTAAGCTGTGTGCCGTTCAGTTTTGGAAGTTTTAGTTTCTTAACTTTTCTTTTGTTCGTGAAAACCACTAGGCTTGTTTTCTGGGGTTTTTTCGAGAGACCATTTTCGGTGCACCATTTCTCTACTACAGTTAGGGCAGATTTCATTAGTGAGTTTAGTGTGCTTTCGAATTTGCCGATAATTAGAATTACCAAGTCGTCTGCAAAACCTTCCGCGTTATTTAGGTTCCTCAAGAGACTATCTATCACCATGTTCCACAGAATTGGTGAAAGTACGCCTACTTGTCGACCCTTTGTCGACTATGCCGATTTTTTGTGCATTCAGAAAGTTTGCTTTTATAGACTACTTTTTAGCATGGGTTCGATCCATTTTATAACTGTGTCTTCGATGTCAAAATGCTTCTCAGCTTTTTTGATAGATCTATGAGTAATTAGGTTGAAGGCTCCAACAACGTCCAGGAATGCTCCAAGAGGATGCTGTTTCGCTACTAGTGTCTTTTCAATTTTGCTTATTAAATTGTGTAGCGCTGAGTCCACTGATTTACCGGCAATATGCGCGTGTTGCTTACAGTGTAGGGGCTTCTTTATTAGAGGTCCATCTCTGATATGCCTGTCTAAAATCCTTTCCATGATTTTAAGGATAGTAGACGTCAAGCTAATAGGTCTGTAAGATTCCGCTTCCGCGCATGTAATTTTCCCAGGTTTGGGAATGCAAACAACCTTTAACTCCTGCCATTTTGTAGTGATGTACGAGAGAGCAAGGCTGGCTCGAAATAGGTTGGTTAGCGAAGGTATCAAAATATCCTTCGATTCTATGAACAGAGCAAATGAAATGCTCTTTTTAAAAAAATATTTGTTTTGCATTTTGCGTTTCCTCAAAAAATTTGTAAACAAATATTTTGGCATTATTGAAGTCTAACAATATTTTGTGTATGGTTTACATATTTACAACAACAAAATAAATTTTCAACTCAAATTTTCTACGCAGAAATGGTCACAAAAATGGCCCCAAACATTCGAACTAGTCGCCCGAATTGACGGGCCCTTTGGAGATTTGCCCGAACGGCTTTTTCGAGCCAGGCCGGCCATGCGAATACCGATGCGGAAAAGTGGAAAAGAGAAAACATACATTGTCCAGTATAGACATTCGAATAATTATTAGTCTTAGAATCTCAATACCACTAGTATGATCGTCCAATCTAATAATTCTAATGAAGCAACATATTCACTTTAGACAGACAAAGCATTCCCAATGGTATTACAATATTTCTCTCGTCACATCATAAAACAAAAAACACCACATGGGAAACCTCTCTTTGCGTCTGGTCTTCTTAACAGTTTGAATTGAAAAATGGTGCTTCTTAAGAAACATGTGATTTTGATACTTTAATATTGCACGGAAAGGAATCGCAATTGAATGGTTCGAAATGGAGTGTTGCGCAGCACAAACAAACAGCACAATCTAACATCTGTATTTTACAGTTACAATTTTTCATTCCTTCAAAGAAGCTAAGAGCAAAAAGCACAATTGACATCGTAACAATGAAAAATGAAACATGAATATCAAATGACCTTTGAGACGGATAACGGACGACCAACAAGTCAAAGTTTAAGAATTGTTTTTCAATCTGATTTTCATAGCAATTGCATTTTATTTCATAGACGTAAAAGGATAACATTTTCTATAGAACAGAAGTTGCATATCGCATATCAATGCCATAAAGATGTTCATCGAAGCGAAACAGTACATTGATTGTGGTGCTCTTTAACGTAATTCCAATTTTATTTTTATTTATCAACGAAATTACAATTGCAACAATTATATTGTCTCCACAAAACCGATGAAATAAATCAATTCAATATGTCCACTTTACTTTTATAAATAAATTGTTAAATTGATGAATTATTCAGTTCACAATGAAATAGATATATAAATTTTAACTTTCAAATTGTTTCGATTTTAATATTAAAAGGCTTTCTAATTCATTGGTGTAATTTGTGCTTAATTGACCGAATATTATATTTAGCATTTTCTTCCTATTTTCATTCTTCTTTTGATTGCCACAAAATGCTATTCATTTTAGTGCCGTATTCTAACAGATTTACTGGGCATTATAATATTGTTGCTTCCAGGTTGCTTCATATTCAAATCGTTATGCATACAGACGATGTAAATGTTTTTTATTAAAAGAATTGGTGGGTTTTGTTAGAAAGAGTTGATAGTTAACGTTTTTCGAAACTTTTTTAGACATTCAGATAATTGGATTTGAAGAATTTCTACATATGGACATAAGGATGGTGGAAAAGTGGAATATAAATCACTTGTGGCTACTACATTTATTCTCAAAGAAAAAAAATAAATCGACAGCAGGATGTCCGTGGAACGCAAGCGAAAAGATATTTCAATAAATGTATTGAACACGAAAAGTTCTCGTTTATTAAGTAGCAATAGCTACTTTATGTTTTCAATCTTACTGTCCGTTCGTTCGTCGATGTTACAAAAACGACGTCACACAAATGACGTCGCACAAATGTCGTCACACAAATCTTCTTCTCTTCTTTTCAGCGTTTTCCCTTTCTCCTTCCACTTCGAACGGTCCATTGCCACTTGTTGCCAATTCGTGCCTGCTGATCTCTTAAGGGTTATTATATTCCTTCCAATAAAAAAATCATTTTCTTCCAATAAAAATAATAAATGTCCAATAAAAAAGAATTTTTGTCCAATAAAAATAATGAATGGCCAATAAAAAATACATTTTCCTTTTACAAAATAATTTCATTTTTTTATTGGACATTTATTATTTTAATTGGACAAACATAACTTTTATATTGGACATTAATTATTTTTATTGGACAAAATCATTTTTTCTATTGGAAGGTTTAATACGATCCATCTCTTAATGTTATTGGTCCATCTCTCTGGTGGTCTGCCCATAGATCGTGTTGTCGGTGGTCTCCGACGCTCGTCTGTCATTATCGCAATATGTCCTGCCCAGTTCCACTTAAGAGACACTATCCTTTCCATTACATCAACAACTCTTGTTTGTTTTCAAATCCATCAAGATCGGTCAATTGACACCTTTATATAAATCTGGTCGTAAAATGGACGTACGCAATTACAGAGGTGTAAACGTCATGCCTAACCTAGCGAAGGCCTTCGAGAAAGTCGTTTACTTGCAGCTAAAGCTTGTGATTCCAAGGAACATTTCCACGTCACACCATGGTTTCGTGTCCAATAGGAATATTGTTTCGAATTTAATAGAATTAAGTGTACTAGCACACGAATCCTTCAATCAGGATGCGCAGTTAGACTCTTTTATATATATATAAGATATAAGTAAGTTTGATAAAGTTGATGTATCCAAGCTTCTTCGAAAAATGGCCAAGTTCCTGCTGTCAAACCTCATCCTGCTCTGGTTTCTGTCGTATCTGACTTCCAGAGTTCAATATGTACTGTTGGGTTCGGATAAATCAGAGGATATTTGGGTTCACTCAGGCGTGGGACAAGGCTCGATCTTGGGTGTGATAATGTTTTTAATGTTCTTTAATGATTCGGATGTCGATGTTTCCCGTGTCTTCAACATAAATTTTGCTGACGACAAAAAGATAGTTTGCATTGTAAAGTCGTATGAAGACGCCCAAAAATTCCAATTGGCTATAAATGCGTTCTTTGAATGGTGCTGTTGAAAGCGGTCTGCAAATCAACAAATTGAAATCCAAGATAATCACTTACACGCTAAAACGGAATGCAATCATTTATGAGTATCTTCTAGATGGCCAAGTGATCGAACGCTGCAGCAGCACCGTCGATCTTGGAATTCACATAAATGTGCTTTAGTGCACACTTTGAATACATTAGCAACAAGTCCAAGGCGACGTTGGACTTTGTTAAGAGGCAACACAAGTTCATTGATGCAGATGCTCTGAAGACTCTGCACAAATCGTTGGTTCAGTCAAACCTTGAATTCGCCTCATGCGTCTGGACCCCTAGTCAAGTGACATACAGACGTTCGATTGAAAGCACGCAAAAACAATTAGTGATGTTCATTAATGGTGACCTAGAACGATGCGCTGAAGATGACTACGTCCTTACGTTGAGAGATGCGTTCAACATGACCTGCAAACCCTTGTTAGACGGAGAGTGAATGCTTGCGTTTTATTCATTCACTCGATTTTGACATGTCGCATTAGTTCACGTAAGGGTCATGGTTTCCGCTCCATAAGTCGGTACTGGAAGAATACACGAATCGAATACCTTCCTGTTATTCAGTTTGCTTTCGAAGATTAGTTTGAGCTTTCCGAATGCAGCCCACTAGTCCAACTGTACGTCGTACTTCTGCAGTTTGATTGTCTAAACCCAGTTTCAGCTTGTGGCTGTCACACAAAAGACGTCGCACAAATGACGTCACACATATGACGTCACACATATGACGCGTCATGACGTCACAAAAATGGCATCACAAATATGACATTCCAAATAATAATAATAATCCGCCGTTACAACCCGTCCGGGTCAGAGGCTGGATCATTTTCATTTTACGAGTTCCGCAATATTTGTGAGCTTTCGCTCATTTATATTATTCTTAGAGATCCTTTCGTTACCGAAGTTTTTACTGTGTCAGTGATAAATTGCACACAAACCTAGTGCCATCTACGATGTACTAGGGTGGAAACTAGTAGGGCTTAGAATGCCGGTTCGCCCCATTAATGTGTTTTACCGGCAGGCACCACATGCTTAACGTGTATTCCGAACCACGCCTAACGGTAGCTTGTATTTTACCATTAGGATTTCTTCTGGTGCTAATTATATCTCCGTCTAAAGTTAGACTCCGATATTTGTACACAGAATTTATCGAATATGGGCGACGTCATATTTGTCATTCTTCTATGTACAATTCGTTGCGGCACCAAATTCACAACTACCCTGGGTGTGCCTAGGAACGTTTCTTTCATGTTATACATTGAAGAAAAATCCTATACAGAATTTGTCCCCAACAGGATTGAACCCGGATATTCTTGTTGGAAAGCCAGTACGTTACCCGTTCCTATGACATCACAAATATGACGCGACGTCACAAATATAACCAAAAATTTGTTTAATTCTTCAACAATAAATTGTCGCTACTTTTCTATACTACCCATCCTATATACTATGCTATCTTATAACCTGTCCCAATACTACACCTTGGGAATGGACTAACCTACAAATCTCGTACAGATCCGTGATCAATTCTATCCGAGGCCAGCAGGATTAAGGTAAACGTTTGAAGTTCATCAAAAAAAAAATGCCCCACATTTACAAACCAAATTCTCAAACAATTATTATCGAGGGGTTATCCACTTCATTTTTTTTTTTGGTACAGGCTGATGGAATTTTTGGAATTAAAATTAATTTCTGGAATTTCCGGAATTTCCGGAATTTCTGAACTCCGGAATATCGATGAAATTTTTGGAATATCGATGGAATTTCTGTGGAATTTTTGGAATTTTCGGAACTTCGGAAATTTTGTGGAATATTTGGAATTTCGATGGAATTTTTGAAATTTCGATGGAATTTCTGTGGACTTTTTCGAATTTAGGTGGAATTTTTGAAATTTCTGTGGAATTTTTGGAATTTCTGTGGAATTTTTGGAATTTCTGTGGAATTTTTGGAATTTTTTGAATTTCTGGAATTTTCGGAACTTCTGAACTTCGGAAATTTTGGAATTTCTTGGAATTCTTTATGGAATTGGAATTTTAGTACAAATTTTTGACCAGTGGATAACCCCTCGATTTATATTGATTTTCATCATCAAAATACGTTAAATTATAATAATTCGGAATTTTTCTCAAGTATTAGGCCGTCATTAAACACTCTCATCGTTAGGTATTGTATTTACCGTCTCTTTCATTCGGTGGCATAAATAATTGCTCCTACATCATACAATTGTGTTGCTCTTTGACTTTTCTATAAACATTCTCAGGTTAAGAAGTGACAGTCCAGGATAATGACAGAGTAAGCTTTCAAGCAGAGCTGCAACTCTGGTCACTTTTTCAATCTGAGTATTTCTTTCCCAAATTTAGTTTGAGTTAAAACTATTCAAATTTTAAAAACAACTCTTCATAGTATCCAAAGTAAGCCAATCCGTTTTGGCATCTTCCACAATAAATGACAAATATTTTTCAATCTTATTGTAGAAAAGAACTAGTCAGGGAGCGTTCATAAATGATGTGTATATAAGAGGGGCCTAAGAAAACAGACACTTCATGCATTGCAGAAAAGGGGGGGGGGAACCAAAAATCTGGAAAAATGCAGACGACACAAATGAAAGGAGCGTTCAAGGTAGTTTGCAATAGTCAAGGAAAAAATACGTTAAATTTTCCCTTATAAATACTTTGTTCTACAAAATCTGAAAAAATAATAAGTTGGTGCGCCTGAGACGAGGTAGAATGCTTATGTCGACCAATCAGAATGCCAAAAGACAAAGCAAAATCATAGCATTTGACTTATTGGTTACTTGGATTAGACATGCGCATTCTCTAACTCATCACAGGCGTACCAATTTGTCGTATCTCTGTAAAATTTTGATCAAGCTGACGTCTAAATTGTTCTAAGAAAAATCCAGTAAGGTAATTTTTTAATTTTGAACTTTCCCATGAACAACGATTTTTTGAGATTTTTTTTTAAATTCAGTATTTTTTGCCACTTCTCTGGATCTCTCTCAGAACAGAAAATTATTTAATCGCCTTTTCCTTATCGTCTTATATTAGCGCTGGAGCGTGTTGGTTGATTGTTTTCTGCATACGTTTCGAAGTGTAAACCGTGAGACTAAAACAGTCTTTGAGTTGTTTGCCAACAATGTAACGAATGTCGATGGCACTCCAATTCGATCATTTCATCATACGACCACATCATAAAATTTGTTGAAGATCTGATCAAATGTTCAGGTGATTTGACTTTTAATGCGAAAAAAAAACTCTTAATTTATGCCAAACCAAAGTTATTACGAAACTCTTTGACTTTTCAAACAATCATTTAGTGTACAGAATTTAATAAAAAAATAAAATAACAATTTTCTGTTTATTTTATTTAATGCTGGGCTCAATGGATGACAATAACGTTTTATTTATTTTTCGAGTGATGTAATAGCATCATAATTAAGTTATTTCATTTAGCTTTGTACTCTCGTCTATTTATGAGCAAATAATTTAATTGGTTCGGTTGGTATGTACAGCTGAACAGACAGTGCAAGATAGAAAATCGGTCTCATTGTAATAAAAAGCTCTTTTCGAAATGATTTTCGTGGCATGATTAGCTAAATACGTTGAATTGAAGCACAGTATTGAGTTCTACATTTGACTATTTACTAAACAAAACGATTCTATGACAATCTAACACAAAAGCTATTTGAGTGTAGATAATTGCAAATCGAAATGCGTGCCCGGTATAGAACGAATAAAAAAATCAAATTAACGGAATATCCAATTCGTATAATTTCTTTTTTAATTTATGATATTCGCATATTCATGGCTTCATTAAAATATTGATTGAATGATGATAATCACGCTGAGGTGGCCGATTTCACAGGTACTACTCACGATAATTTCATTATTATTAGGGACAATTTGCGAAATTTAAAATGTAAATTTTGATTGCTAACGAAGGACAATAATTGATCGGAACGCAAAATTCATAAATTGAACTCACCGCGTTCATTAACATCTCATAAGTCGAAATGAAAGTTGACATTTGCACAGACTATACATTTCTCGACTGTATTGGCAAAAAATGCTTGAGTATTTTGCATGCCTTTTTTACACTGTACACGGTATTACTTGATTAGAAGTATTTTCAATGCAAGCAAAACGTTCGAAATAACAGTTCCACATTTCCATTTAATCAAATCAGCTAACAATCAAACGACCTCCAAACTGCACTATTGCTTATAGTTTCGTTATCGTGATCGTCTAACTAATGAATTTATATGCTAAACAAATTAGCAATTGATGATTGATAAGAAGGAAAAACGATCAATCGTCACATTTTGTAGTTTGAGGTGTTTTTTTTCTGTTAATGTTGTTTTGTTAGAGCATTTAAAGTTAATTTTGTGGTTCCCAAACCGTACGAATTTCGACTTTTATTTGTGAAATTTTTCGTTTAATTATTGACGAAAAGTCCTGAGAGTAAAGACCGAGTCAGATAAATTTCTCATCATTTACAAAGAAATATTTGTTAATGAAAATGTGAAAAATTGAAAAACCGTTATATGTATTTGGGCTGTAGGACTGATTATCCACAGTCAAAATATCCCCAGACAAAATATCCCACAAAAAACGAACATTATATCCCAAGACGTAATGCCTACTCAGATTGGTAGATATTATTAATTAGATATTATATTGTGTTTTGGGGGCTCTGCCCCCTCACCCCGCGCTTTGTAAGCCTTGCAGGCGGGCTTACGCAAACCCCGCTAGGGGCTCCGCCCCTTAGACCCAGCAAAAGAGATATTTCCCCTTGACCCCCCTTTTTGGGGGCTGCCACCCCTCGACCCCGCTTTTTTGTTTTTGATTGTTTTTTTCAGGCCTGCGGCGCAAAGTACACTTCTATTCTTAATTTTTTGAGTGTGGATATTTTGCCAATTTTTTTAAATGTATAAATTGTGGTTATTATGTCCGATTATTTTGTCTGGGGATATTTTGGTTGGGAATATTTTTTTTTTGACATTGTATTTGATTCATTGGTTTTTGGTAGATCTAGTACACTAGTACTACTTTCTTTAAATTCGCCTACTTTTTTAACAAATCTTTCTCTAGCAAAAGGATGTGTAAATTCAGACAAATGTTCTAGCCGGTAGAGTACTTATAACTTCTTCAACGGGCGGTTTCGGCTTATGGAAGGTTTTTGCCCTCTTCGATATTCAGGAACCGCCCGTTAAAAAATTTTGAGGGTCTTTACCGGTTGGTGCATTTTTTCTATAGAAGTAAAAATTACAAAAAAAATGCTCTAGCCGGTCGATATTTTTAAATTTTTTTAAAGGGCGGTTCCAGAATATTAACGAGGGTGAAAAGTTTCTATACAAAGTCGAGACCGCCCATTGAAAAAGTTTTAAGCTCACTACCGGCTAGAGCATTTTACGAAACGCTCTATTTTTCGAGAAAAACGCTCCAGCCGGTCGCAGTTTTTTAACTTTCTGAAATGGCGGTTTCAAAAAATCAACGACCATGAAAAGCTTCCATATAAACAGGAAACCGCCAGTAGAAAAAATTATAAGTTCTCTACCGGCTAGAACAGGACTTTGAAAGACTTTCAAACGGAGTCCCTCTTAATCTGCAAACTTCGATTGAATAAGTCACTGTGTCACAAGTTTGATTGCGTGTGAAAGGGAAGGGGGGCAGAGGCAGACCGCTGCCCTTCTCCTCCCCCTCGTAGAAGTTAAGTTTGCTGCGCGGCTGTTAGACTGACAGTTAGAAAATGTTTACGTTTGTGCTTCAGTCAAACTTGGAAGATGGAAAGTTCTCAACAGTAAAGGGGCAGAATAGCCTATCGTCAAAAATGTTGAATATGCAAAAATTTCGTCTGAGGCGCATAATTTTGGGTGCATGTCTTTTCCGTTCATACAAATATTTTAGCCGATTATCCTATGGACAAATAGTAACTCTACTGTGACTACGTAATTTTCAACTAAAAAATTTCGCCTGCGGCTCTAAAATTTTCAAAATGCATTCAATGTATAAGGTGGGGTCAAGGTTGGGCTCGCTACTCTATTTTTCTAGCGACGCTAGTCGCTAGTAGCAAGGCTTTTTAGAAACTGGCGTGCTAGTAGAGCGGTCGCTAATCTTCGCTAATGGTACAAAGTTTTCATTACATTGAAATAATTAAAAAAACATAACCAAAGACCCGTACGTATCAGAATAGATGTGATGAACAGAATAGATGTGGCAAATAGAACAAATCTTGCAAAAAAAAACTCGCACGTATCTTAATATAGTAATAAGCAAACAATCCAACGTTTTATGTTCTCTTATAACTATAAGAATTTCAAAGATCCATAGAACTTACCCAGGGAAATGTCAAAGGCCCTACCGAAGTACATCTAGAAGTACATTCAAATCTAGAAATGGTTATATCCAAGGATTGGGCCCCTAAAGCCCTGAAACACGTGTTCTCTAAAATTTTGTTCTATACAACTTTGCCTTTGGAAGCAACCTTCTACCACTTACAGTTCTAGAGATATGGGTCATCCCTCCCAATTCTAGAAGTGGTCATAACCCACGATTGTGATATTTTTACCCAAAACCCTGAGACATATGTTCGCTAAAATTTTATTCTCTACAACTTTGCTTTTGGAAGCAATTTTGTACCTCTTATAGTTCTAGAGATATGGATTATCCCTCCCAATTCTAGAAGTGGTCATATCACAGGATTGAGGCATTTTTACCGAAAACCCTGAAACACGTGTACCCTAAAATTTCATTCCCTACAACTTTGCCTTTGACAGTGAATCTCCATATTGCATAGTTAAGGAAATAAACAGGAAAAACTGTTTTCGTATATCGCCAAGAAACTCAATTTCGTCGATTCCATTGGTCTAACGACGCCTGACGCGATTCCCACAAAAATTTTGTCCAATTTTCTGACATCAAATCCTTTCGTTTGACACCAACATGAGCAAATTCCGTGCTATACTTGCTGAGATATTTGCGAAATAGCTTCACCGACCCTCGAAAACCCAAGTTTTTGGTCACTTCCTTGACCATATCTCCGGAACCACTTGATCGATTTAGCTCATCTTCGAACTTGAATCATGGGAGTCATGTACCCTTCAGGGAAAAAAAAGTTTAGGGTGATCGGTAGAGCCGTTTGGAAAAAAAATTGGAGACGGACGGACGGACGGTCATTTTTTTATTGTTGATTCTTCATATTTAGACGATAATAAATGCATCTCCCCAACTGCCACCTCGATCTACCCCATGTTACATTAAAATTGTTTGTAGTAAACGTTTAGGACCTTCGTACTTCGTACGGGTCCAATAAGAAAATGTTTGCGGAAATCGTCTGACCGAAAAAAATATTCAGAAAAGCTGAGCAATCTTTCGCTGCTACACAGTACAACTGTGCTGTACTTTACAATCCCCTACTTCGGAAAAGTTAGTCAAACTCTGTATTTATATATTTGCCGAATTGTAACTGTTGAAGTCATTATTGCATTACGAGAACATTGTATCGAGGTGATAGCTCTGCCTCTTCTTCCCCGCGCCTGCGGCGAGCTGTAGTACACCTGCGGTGAGTTAACTTACGCCCTGCAGGCGGCCTTACATTCAAATGCATCCAAAGGTTATTTTATTCTGGTTATTTTGTCCAGGGGCTATTTAGTCCGGGGTTATTTTGTCCGATTCCCTTGTGCGCAGTTTTTTTGTGGTGTAATAAACCTGCGTATAAGTACAAAACTCTATTCATTTTGCAATGCCTGTAAGTGGACATGGTGGACCCTAATCCGCCTTGTCAACAGTTGATTGCTTTGCGAATATTGCAAATCATTGAAAAAACTCAAAACCTCATTTTTATTCAGTTTCTAACGGCGCGTTTGTAATGTGGATTTCAGATGAATTTAATACCCATGTGTTGCAAGATATAATATCTAATCAGTCAATCTTGGCGTAGTGAACACAACTAAGTGAAATCATAAAAGGGTTGCGGGCGCACGCCTCACCCTGAACTTTCGGCTCAGGGAGGGGAGTGACATCTTGCCAATTTTATATTATATTTTATCGCACAGGCAAGAGGTGTTAACACAAGTCATGTTATACAACGTGAAAAATTACTTATATCACTAAGGCAATATGCGTAGTAGATAAAGCGATAAGTACAAATTAGTCACTACCGACAGACAGATGGATAGATGAGCACACGTTTCATTACATTTTTCTGTTTTGTTTTGTTATGTTTTGCTTTCTTTTATGGACTGTCATTTGATATTTAATTAGTACAACCCACATATGTCAATCAATCTTTGAATCCCTTCTTACGTACATTATGATAAGTCCCTACACCACCCTACACCACCGAAAGAATTCTGCAAAAAATTCCCGACAACCTTCAAAAAAAATCCTCAAACTTCCCAAAAAATATCCTAAAAACGATTTATTTCAACTTCAAAATGTGTAAAGAAATTGGTGGAAAATGTCGAAATTCATATCAACTTTTCTTTAGTCACCCGGGGAAACTTTAGACAGAAAGGAAGATTTTGCTAATTTTAAATAATCTCGCGTCACAGAACGAATTATTCATTCTTCCGGCCAAGTTGTCTCTTGGTTGTTGGTACTCCGTATTTTTTCGAATTTCACGACCATAGATAAAGTCCATCCAATCCATTGTTGAAATAATTCTTTTTCGAAAGCTATACAAAAGTTATTCCAATATCCCGGCGCGTTCACTGATTTAACTGTTATTTCTCTCTTTTAAAGAATTACTTTCCTAAGCATAAGCATCCTGTGGGAAATTACCTTTTCAAATAAAGTTTTATTTATATTTACTTGCTTCGTGATAAGATTTGAATCATTTGGATATGTTCGGAAAAAAGGAAATAATTTTATCGACAAAGGGAATTTTGCTACCGAAAAAGTCAATGAAAAGATATTTGGACTGGACAAGTTTGTTAGAGTTAAACAAATCTTTTCCTAACCCATGTTGGGGTTTTCATCTGGTAACACAATTAAAAGTATAGAATTATCATTAATGCCATGACAAGAAAATACTGAAAAAAATCAATTCCTTGTAGACGACTGTAGAAGATGCAATTAAAACTTTATATATTGAGGTAGTGGTTACGACAGACGCGACGTAGTGAAAAATGAAAGAAGTAATTTGGTATGACATACACATTCACTTTACTAAAACAAATTTTCCTAGGTGTTGATAGTGGATTTTCATACCAAGAATAATGCTTGAACTAGTCAACACTTCCTTCAAAGGCCACAACAGTAATCTGATTCATCGACGGAGTGTTGATAGGCAGCCAACGACAATCTGTACTGAGCGAAACGTTCAGAACTACTTTGTATGTGTGAAATGTATTGTCTCTACATATGCGTACGTCTTCACCAAATATATTTTATATACGTGCCCAAAAGAAGCCCGTAGTCAAAACTTTAAAAATCAATATCAGAAAAATGTTGAGCGCCAAATTATGTATTTAAATCAATTTTGAGCGCCATGAGTGGCGCTTGAAACGACATTTGTGTAACAGGCATGTAGCTTTGACACTGGTAGACAATTCCCTTGAAAACCTTAAGCAATTTGTACAACAAAACAATTTTTTATTGGCATTTTGTAATGAAAGTAGGAGGTGAGGGCTGGTTCATGATAACAAAGTAGGACGCGAGGGCGTGAATTTTGTGAATTTTTGTGCATTTTGTGAATTTTTGTGAATTTTGTGAATTTTCGCTAATTTTGTGAATTTATACGATTTTTTGTGAATTTTTCGATTTTTTGTGAATTTTTACGATTTTTTGTGAAATTTTACGAATTTCTGTGAATTTCATGTACAATCGAACAATCGATTGCATAAATCATCGCAAACTTCTTTTCCCTGAAAGGAACATGCATCCTTTACTCCTCTTTCTTACTTTTTTCTTAGGTTCCTGGCCTTAACCGAAATCTTAATTTGAACACTTATCACATGTCAGCAACATCTCTTTAACAAAATTTAATTTTAATGCTATTTTCAACATTATCGACATTATCTCTTTTCAATGTATTTTTTGTATGGAAAACCTTGAAAACAGCTGAAACTTGATAACAAGTAAATTTATAAGCAGACGACCGTAATATCACTTTTTATTTTATCCGGATTTCTTCCGGAATCATATGTTATTATGAGGCACCTGGATTTTGCATCCTTACGAACTTTGAAACATCCAGGCTCTGAGTCATTCGGATTTTAAGGCATCTGGATTTCGTATCATCCAGATTTTTTCGTCCGAATTTTGAGTGTCCAGATTATCTGCGGCCGGATTTGGAACGATCACAACATAAAGAGTGTGGATATTCGGAAGCATTATTTTGTTACATCGAAAGAAAATTTAAAATCGTCAAACGAGAAAGGCGTTACTACGTCACTACACTCTCGACAAGAGTGAAATATTTTATGATGTACAATCGTTGTTTCATTTTCTGACCTAACATACCGAGAAGCGGATGCGAGCTGTAACTTGGGTTTGCATAGATACATGTTTTCTTATGTAATTTATAACACTAGACCTAAGTTAGATTTTGATTAATCCGGTGATTTAGTTTGGAGACATATGGTGAAACCGTTGACTAACAGATGGCGTGCAGGAGACATTATAGACCCGTCAGTGAGATTGGCATTTTGATACTTCATTAGATCAGACAAGTCATCGTCTTGTGCTTTTCCATTTTGGTCGTCAAACGGATAAGTTGTTACCAAGTACGGTTACGGGAGCAATAAGTTTTTGTAGTGATTTTGTTAAAGCCCGATGGAACGGGCTTTTAGGTTCACATTATAATTTGGTTTTTTTGAACGGCGATTTATATTTAAAGCTCATCATTGTGACAATGAATGGAAATTCATTTTTGAGATAATGAGATATTTCATGTTTAATTGGATCATTTCGAAACTTTGGATCATTACGTTGGGAAAATATCGTGGAGTATCATATTTTTGAGAGTCAACGGAGTTTCATTCACCCACCATACAGGTCAGGTTAGATGTAAGGGGAGCGCTAAATTTAGTTAAGGATAGTGATTTTATTTTTAAGTTTGTGGAATTAATAAATCATATGTGAAAAGTATGAAATGAATTGATTATAAAATCATTTATAAAAGTGAGGTTAAGGTTTCGTTACAGAGCTCAAGAGGGAAGAGTTTGAAGATGATAATTTTCGAGTGACATTTTTCATGAATGAAAGGCCCTCTCTAAAAAAATTTGAAACTATTAATTGGCGAGCTATACAGCAAAGCAGTGTGGACCTCACACCGAAAGGTACCAATGGATCTGAAAGTATAATGATGATAATTTATGCTTGACTTCAGAAGATGTTCAATTATTTTCGGATGAATGTTTATCAGCACCCAAAGTTTACTATATTTTATTGTCACACAATTTATGGGTTGTGAAAAAATGTAAAATTAAATTTTCGTTCTCAGTTCATCCGCATTTCATGTAAGCAATTCGATCAGTTAAGTAGTTTTCATTTCTTTTTCGTAATTTGATAACCAGAGACACTCGCTGACATGCAGGGGTCCCACTTGTATTTAAATACTTGAAATGAACATGAAGTATAAAATCAAGTTCAGTGTATCCCACACCATCAAAAATTAGATTTAAGGCCAACCAACATCAGATTCGTGTGCGATAAGCGTCATACGTGTGGCAGACGACTGACAACTGACACACAAATATAATGTATTGCGATTTTCAATGGGAATTTTTTAGAAATTTTAGGAAGTAATATTTAATCCTTTATTTTTGGTATATGAAAGGCTATCAGCCTTGTGGCATATATAATTCTACATACCTATTGGACCAGAACCTATAATAGGTATACCCTACAATATTTACAAACAAAAAATACACAAAAGAAGAGCAGAGGCGTTTATAAACCACTAGGATGATATACCCAGTTGCAGGCAAGCAAAGAACTGCATTAGAGTCAATAAGAACAACTCTAAATACTTAATTAACTTAAGCAGAACTAGACTGAAACTATTTACTGGAGTAGTTACAGGTCACTACGGATTTAATGGACATCTCACGACTATAGGTAAACGTACGGATACTGGCTGCAATTTTGTGTGGCAATAACACAGACTCGGCCGAACACTACCTATGTAACTGTCCGGCTTTTATCACAAAAAGACGGAAGTTCCTAGGAAGTCACTTAATCAACTACAATATTATTAAGAATTTGCACCCGCAGGACATCCTAAACTACATCGTTATTACGGGAAGGTTCAGCTAAGCAATAAAATAAATAATAGTGAGCACAATAGGCCCAAACGGTGGCCTCCGTGCGCGTTCGTAAAACGAACAACTATTTTTAATAAAAAAAAATTGCCCATTCAATTCTGCAACAGATGACCACCAGCTGATGGACTCAATGCAAATTTCGCAGCAGCGAGCTGTTGTGCATGTGCACAATTACACTTTGTGTTTCACTGTTGCCAAATTTGTTGACTCATAATTACAATTTTTCTCTGTTTCTATGATGAGTGCACCAGCTGGTCAAACCAGCTGAAACATAACAATGAGCATATTATACACTTGGCAAATGTACATCGAATTTTGATAAAATTCTACAGCTCGAATTTTCCCGTGAAAAACATTATTTAAATTTGCTTTCTAATGTGCGCGTCGTGCAATCAAGTTCAAGGTCAGTATACAAACTTCTAGCAAATAGAATTTTTCAAAATACTTCGGGCGATTTTCTCAGAAATAGATCAAAATTTAGCGTTAATTTAGAAATGTGGCATCGATTCGTCGCTTTGATAGCAGACATGTGTCTATCCATTCCATATTTTAACAATCCACGACAAAAAGTTTGGCTGATTGGGAAGTTTACGCCTCTTCAGTGCACCTTTGTCGCATACCAGCGTGGTCACATATTGAGTGAGTAATCATCTCGAATATGCGGCCTTATATACACCTCGTTTGTTCGATTATTCATAGAGAGAATTTTTTCATATTGAAAAATCTTATTTGATAGAAAAACCAAAAAGAAGACTAAGGAATTTATGGATAGGAAGCACCCCGCCAAAAGCTAGCGGTCAGTTCTTGATAGTCGTTAAAAAAATATATGGGCGTTACCGTACACAAAACGTTAACTGAATCAACGCAAACCGCAAGTGGTGCAAGCTATCAGTGCGTGGGACCCCTGTCATGCATTTCGGGATATAATTTTCCCAAGAGAGTACGATACAGAGAAAAAAGTAAATAAATAAAAGTATTCATACAGATAAAAGCGAATAGATGCTGGCTCATCTAAATTCCATTAGGCCGAAGATTGATATGAAGACTGTGTGGCATGAACAGATGGAAACATAAAAACTAATCCTAAATGCCCATAAAAAACTAAAAATACAATTTATAGTCAATCTAAAATAACTATAAGGCTATTTTTAAGAACTTTATAAGATGCCACGGTCAAAAAATATTTTCGTGATAAATAATTGTTCCATATAAAGGTAACACAGAATTTACGGTTGTCTTGTAGTCAGTCTTACCATACAGATATTTTGTCATTAAATGTATCAAACTCGCGACTTCCTCTTATCCGATTCTTTTAGTGGTAGTAGGATAGATTCTTGTTGCATTTTGCACGCATACAAGACCACCATACAATTCCAATTTCTCGATAATATTTGTTTTTCAGATTAACGTCATATGAGTCACAAAATATTTAAAACTAGAACTAAACGCTCAACTAAAAACGAAGGTATTTCGTTACCTGAAACAATTTCGTTACCCCAATAACGTTAATCTATCGACAAAACATCGTTTCGCAATAACGTTTTCAATGGAATGGAAGTGGTAACGTTATCGGAATAGCGTTACTCATAACGAACGAAAGAAAATTACCTTCAAAATTGGTGCACTTATTTCAGGACGTCGTTTATCCTTGCTCGAACAAAGGCAATTCCAAGGCATTTTGTAATAATCCGTAAATCATTCCGTTTTAACAAACTTGTATGAAGCACATCACTCTAAGATCGTCAAGTGAAACTGTTCATTTTATACAAAATACTTTTTTGGTAAGATCTTGTCGTGTCGTCTTAGAATCTAATACACCACGGATTCAAAAAAAAAAAAAAAAGATTCATCGAATGCAAAAAACTAATTAAATTCACATATAAATCCACAGTAAAAACTTACGAATTAATCGTTGCCTATAAACTAATAAACAAAATAGATAAATTTGTCGCCTACATTTTCACCATATACAAAAGTTCATCTTCGCGACACATAAATAATTAAAAAAAAATTAAGTTACTCGAAACAATTCTCCATAAATACAAAAAATGTGAAAAACTCTACCCACTCTGTGCAAATGTTGTCGGCATACTAAACCAACGTGAAAATATTTATGAAGAATATTGCTCTAACATTATATGTTTTATAGCATATTGTTGGGTTCATCGTAAAAGAGTGAATGTTGCTGAACCCATGTGAGATCGTCACATAAAATGAGAGATAATACCAAAGAAATTTTCAATAGAACAATTGTAAAAGCAACATTTTTTCCTTCGAAACATGTTTTGGAGAGACAAATGAGTGAGAGCGTTTACATCGTAGTGAAGGAAGTGTGTGATAAAATCGTATTTTTACTATAACTAAACAACAACAGAGAGCATTTTTTACGATTTGCCGGGATAAACAGAGATTCGGCATGAGAAGTTGAATAAAAGAGAGTTTTTTACGAGATTTTGTTGTAAGCTTCCATAACATCATCCTAATCTATGTGTACATACGATTGAAAGAAATTATGAATGAAATAGTTTTTATCGGACGTGCGATAGTATGTAATGCACTCAAATGTTTGTTTTCTTGACACAAATCGTAATAAAATAGAATTGTGTACAAACTTGGATGTGCATTACTTGCCTGAGAATTTATCCATATAGTGTAAGAGCAACGGTGCTTTTATTAAACATTAAGTTGTGAATTATACATGTCACGGAGGTAAGCAGATCGTTCTGAAGCAGTTGTTTGCTGGTTGGGAATCAAAAAGTTATCACTCTCAATTCAGAGAATTTGTTTATGAGTGAACCCAACTATGAAAAATCATTCGACACTTGTCAAATCTCTACGGATAAAAGCCCGCAATCTTAGGATACACCTACGCCACTCTTCCCCACACTTACGCCACTTTTCCCTACACTTACGCCACCCTTCCCCACACTTACGCCACTCTTTCCCCACCCTGCCTCCTTTCTCCCCACTCCATGTCAGTGGAAAATAGTAGATTACGTTCTATACAGGGAAAATAATTCATTACATGAGGGAACCATTTTGTGATATGAGCGGAAATCACGAGTGTGTTTTCGAGCAACAAACTTTGGAAACTGTTTTTGACAACGGTAGAGTTTGCATTTCCGAATCGAACGCGAGGTAAGCAACTCGAGGGGTAAACAACGCGAGGAAATGGTGGGACAGGGTCTTTCAGGATAAAATGAAAATATAAGGAAATGGAAGGAAAAGTTAGGAGAAAATAGAAGGAAATAGAACGAAATATTAAGAAAATAGAAGGAAATAGAATTAAAATAGAAGGAAATGGAAGAAAATAGTAGGAAAATAGGTAGTATTTTATGGGTAACTTGCGATTATCATAGTTTTAAATTTGGCGCGCTGTCATTAACGTTAACGGCAAATCGATTATGAACAACTTGAGTGTTCCATGTGTAGACGGTGTAGACCCTTGTTATTCACATACGTAAGCTCATACAAAACGCGTCGAGAAAGAGCAGGTTTATAAAACTTGTCGTCTCTAGATGGTCCCGAAGAACGAGAGTTGAATCTGAAATTTCTACGTCAGTACCGCTTCCAGAAAAACACGTTCATATATCCAGAAGTTCATGATATTTGGTGGGTGTCGCCAAAAAATATTGTCCACGTTTTGAATGAATATACCACAAACCATCGCAATGGTGTGGTTTCTAAAGACCTCGAAATTGAAAAATATTTCGAATAGTAACTTACATTAATTATTGTTACTAGTTTGTTGACTCAAGATTTAATATATATTTTGAATATCTTTAGGAACAGAAAGTTCTTCGTTGCTTATTACTTAACTAGTTTCATAATTTTTTCACAACGCCTGCTGTTGAGCTCTGGTGTTGAAATGAATTTACATGTATTTTTTCAGCATTAGTGCTGAAATGAAATTGATTGCAAGTTTTTGTTTTCCAGTTGTTGTGAAAAGTAATGTTCCTAACACATGCCTGATGGTTGTTTTGAGCACTCAATGTGTTTTATATACATCTCGTGCTCAAAATAAACAATCAAACACTAGTTGGGAAAACTACTATTTCATGCTTGCTAGCAGGGACGAAAAGAAAAATGTAATCCCACGGGGCGAAAGCTTTTGCTTTCGCCCCTTGAGCTTACATTTTTCAACTTTCGTCCCTGCTAGCAAGCACGAAAAACCTAATACGCAACACGGCAAAGCACTTTCGGCCTGCTCCGTTGTTGCGTGAATAACTATTTCTTGCCTTGGTGTAAAAATAGTTACTTTCGCGCCGCACTTTCGTCTCGCACTTTTGTCTCGCACTTTCGTCCCGCTAGCAACACTGCATACTCACCAAAAAAATCACTTTCCCTTTAATACGTAAATAACTATGTTTTCACACGTAGGAAGTCACTGCATGAGCTATGTCGAGCAACATATTCTACATGCCGAAGTGGTATAAATATGATATATATGAAATATCACACATTAGTAATGACGTGATTACTTAGCTGAAGCTGAAGCATGTCAAATTCATAAAAATGCTAAACAAACTCGAATTTCCGAAATCGAGGCTTTAATGAAAAAGGTAAATAGAAGGAATAGGTAGGGAAATAGAGGAAATAGATATTGTAATAGAGAAAACAGGTAGGGAAATGGAGGAAATAGATAGGAAAGTAGAGGAAATAGGTCCGATAGAGGGGTGAATAGAGGAAATATTTAGAAAAATAGAAAAGTAAATAGTTCTTCATTGGTTTATTAGGAAGAAATAGGTAAATACTTATGAACTTCAGGTCAAATAGAAGAAAATGGAAATAGGTGGGACAAGGATATCTAGCGTTGTTTACCCCTCGATGCAACTACCCTTGTAAAATGAATTATTTTCACAGCATGGAACGTATGCTCTTTTATTCGCTGTTCCATATGGAAAGAAGTTTTCAATGCATGTATATTTACCATCAAACAAGAAACCACAACAACAAAATTAAAATTCAATTTTTCCTCGAATTTGTTTGAAGAATAGATCAAAACGAAAATACACATGTTGACTGTCATATTTTCGAACACCTGCTCACATCATTCGAACATTCGACGGTGTCAATCGTTTCGACTATAATGTTGGTACTAAGACGGTGATAATGACATTAGTTGTATGTAATGAATTTTGCGGATAGGACACATTGTTATTGCATGTGGACACAATGCTATTACATGTGGATACAAATATCGAAAGAACCCTACATGTAATAGACGGCATTACATGGGGGGAAATATACAATAAAAAATCTTTTTGATTGTTTGTGTACGGTGGCCACAATCCCGCTCTCCTCTGAGGAGTGAAAACAAAACTTGGATTTTTCTCTTTGCTTGTGAGTCAAAAAAGACACACATGTTTTAAATTGAGTTCTTAGATGAAATTTTTTTATAGATTTAAGGAAAGATAGTCTTTAGAGTATAACTTTCTTTATTCGCCACCAAGGACATGAAATGACATTATAATATTTTATAGTACAAGAACTGTAAAGGGTATCTTATGTGGTAAATGGTTCGAGACGCAGTCGAGAACCTATTTGCCATTTCAAGAACATAAAATACTCGTACAGTTCTTGCAGTGTAAATAGTTTTATATATTGAGCGCTTATGCGTTCTTTATTTGATCGAAAACAAAACACACATTCTGTTTGCATACAAACGCGTCATCTATGTAACTTTACAGTTCTACTATAAAACTCATATACTTTTACAGTTCGAATGTAAAGCTTATATATTGGTGATGTTTGTACACGAAGTGCAAAGCCTTCTTTATATCGAGTTTTTCACTCAAATAATGTGCGTTTTATATGCGCGAAACATATAAACTTGTTTATCACATTCGAACCTATAATAAGCCAATTATTACCCTAATAATAGGGCTATAATCGGGCTATTATAGTCAACTTTCTTGTTAAAAGTAGTGTTGTAATGACGCTATTATAACCCGGTTCTTTAATGATGACGTAGGCTACACTAATGGCTGTGAAAAAAGCTGAGAATGAAACGTGTGTTGTTAAGACAACCGCATACTAAATCGAAAAATCAATTTAGACGACATTTTTTGCAACAAATTCGATAAGTGTTTTTATACGAAATTTTTGATTTATGTTAATTTTGTTGTTATTTTTTTGTGTATAATTGGCAATTATAGGCTCAAATGTGATAAACTGTCGCGACATGTCGTATAATACAAGGGGGACAATCGCGTAATTATAGTCTCGGTGGGTAAAAAATCTCAGGGCTGACGCCCCTCGAACTTTTACCAACCTCGACTATAATTACTTGATTATACCCCTTGTATTACAATTATTACTATTATAATTGTGAAATTTTTCCATGCGACAAAAAACTCAAAAATGCAAATACTCGATAAAAATCTTTTGTGACACTCGATTAATGTCTTATTTTGTGTCACATGAAAATAACGCATCGTTAAGGTCAATATCGCAGTATGTTAGATTACTCTAGCTGTACTTTACCGTTCATAGCTGCGAAACTTTATATTAGAGAACTTTAGATTTGCTAAAAAAGACAGCTAAACATAAACGGTTTACTAGGCATACTGATGTTTTTTGGCCTCATAGAAATATAGTCTCAGCGTATTGGTCTCAATATTTTTAAAAATTCATTGAAATTGCGCGGAGTTACGTGCGTTCCAAATTATGAGGAAAAAACTCTAAGAACTTAGTATCAGGTTTTGTTGCTGTTTTTGTTGACCAATCTGAAGTTCTCTATTGGCGAAGTAAATTGTGAGGTTTACAACCTCAACATGTCAAGCGTTCAAAAGGTCAATGCGTTATTTGTCTATTTGCTTATGTGGAAATGAGACACCCATGAAGAATGTATTGCGCTTAAAAATTTGAATGTATTCAACCAATTTAAGTATTAAATGCTCTTTTAATAGAGGAAGAGTAAATTAATATCAAAAATTATGTCAGTGTTATAAAAGTCAAGCGATTTTCCACTATGGTGAAGTGAGACTTTGGTATTTCTGACATGTATACAATGTACATGCTAACATAGAGTAAACATTTGCAGTGCTCCAAGTGTTTGTTCTAGGGGTAGGCTAAGAAGGAAGTTTTTAGATTCAATTAAATTGGACTTCCACAAACTATTCTTCTATTCAGTTTCTACATTAGGCTTTAAAACCTACAACTCGCATGCACGTGTCAATTTTAAATAATTGACCTTTAAGAAAATCATTAACACGAACAATGTTTAATTAGCTCTAGTCCACATTATTTTTCAAGATCCAATATTTATGTGAGAACTTTAATTAATAGAGATACACGCGAGAGTCATTAATGTTAGTTTAATTCCTAATAAAAAATAAATACAAAATCTTGGAGAAATAAAATGGAAAATTTTAATGTTAACTGTTGAAGTGCTAACGTCAACAGCGACCAAGAACAGAAGAGGTAATAATTATTATTTGAAACTGATACTTTCAACAAAATTTTATGTTTACATAAATGCTCACGTTTACGTTATAGATGCTTTTATAGCAGAGCTATTATAAACACCAACGATGCGCTTGCAATCGGATGAAGTACATATCGCATTCTTGCGCTCAAACAGCAACATAAAGTTTTCAATAATACCTTATAATTACAGCTGGATTTAATCAACCGGCTAGTCATTTATTACTACAATCGAGTAACATTGATATAAAGTGCATTTCGTTGTTAGAAATTCTCCATACAGAGTTTTTCCTTTGAGTCAAATTTTTAGGACATCAATGACTTATCTAATTCCTTCAAGTCAATATCTCCTCACATTTTAAATAAATTTCAACGGATGCCAATAAACCTTCCAATAAATAAATGCATATCGTCCATTTTAAAAATTTAATGTCCAATAAAAAATTGAAAATACCAACAAAAAAACTAAATATCCAATTAAAAAACTATTTTCGTCCAATAATAAAATCATTTTGTACCAATAAAAAATGTTACATTTACCAATAAATAAATAAAAATAATTTGCTTCCAATAATTAAATAAATTCCTTCCAATAAAAAATTACTTTTTATCCAATAATTAAATAAATTTTGTCCAATAAATCCATTCCAATAAAAAAATACTTTTCATCCAATAATTTAAAACATTTGGTCCAATAAGTCAATTCCAATAAAAAATTAGTTTTCATCCAATAATTTAAAACATTTGGTCCAATAAGTCGATTCCAATAAGAAATTGGCTATCTTCCAAAAAATAAATAAATTTCGTTCAGTAACTTGAAAATTTGTACTTCGAAGCGGATAAGAGACGAAAATTCTCTAACCTATCGGTAGAAGATTCAACGAAGAACTTTATGTAAGGAGATGTAATTTTATAGATATTTGAAGTTGTCAAGTTCGAATGACGTACGCACAGTCTCTTGTCACGTAAGAGGGGAGGGAAGTTTCTCGCTTGAGTGACTATGCATTCATTTTTTAGAAAGGGAAGGGATAATCTCAATTCTTGTGAGACCTGTGAACGGCCGCAAACACTATTTGAAACTAATGACACACAAAACGTTAACATAACGCGAAAACTTTTTCATCATGTCTGGTCATGAGGAGAACGGGCAAAATCGTACACTGCATTTTCGTGCCAGGGACGATATCACTCCACCGGGCGATATAAGCGTTCCAGAGACTATGTGAGTTGACTTATTCAAAAATATTTTGAAAATGAAAACCACAACAGAAGAAACTTAGTGAAAAAGTTACCTCAATCAGTCTCATGAATCTCAGTCAAAAACATTGAATAAAAGTTCACTGAAAAAGTTACCACAATTAGTCTCATTGCGTGGTAATTCGTATAAGGAAAGCATGTTGCGTAATTGTAGTTGTGACAACGTAATGGTACTATTTATGAAAAATGATAATACATCGTGTTGGGGGGCTCTGCCCCCTCACCCCCGCGCCTGCGGCGGAATAGATTACGCATTTTTTCAATCGAACGTGAAAATATTTCAAAAGAATTTTTTGCGTTTCGAAGCTTTAAGCGTCACCCAAATTGATATCAGTTGTTTTGCAAAAAAGAACAGGTACCATTTCCCTTTTAAAAAGGTTTTTGTTCTGATATCAGTTCTTTTGGAAGCATCATTTTAACAAAAAAAAAAAAAAAAACAAATTGAACACCGATATTGTCCGCCATTTTAGAAATGATCTCCGGCAATTTCTCTACAACCTAAATTCATAAAAAATTGGCGCCACGGCACTTCGCGCGGCTGCCATAGCTGACGGTGGCGGTGCTCACTCATATATACCGAATTATTCTTCGTCACTTTCTCTACAACCTCAACTCATAAAAGAAAAATTGGCGTTATTCTATTGATTTTGACCCAAATGTAATATTTAGTGGCACTTAAATATACTTACAGGACATTAAATATACAATTTGCTCATTTATTTTAAATATTGGATTAATATATTTAACGTCGATTAATATATTTAATGGACATTAATTATAAAAATTGGCCATTTAATATATTTAAGGGTGGCAGGACATTTCTCCGCCGCAAATAACGCCCGGGGCGTTAATAACACCCGGGGCGTTATTAACGCCCGCCCGGCCGTTAATAACGCCCAGCTGAATAATTGGATAAACGCTACAAAATGACACTTTAATAAATAACTTTACTTATAGAGCATGTACCTAGAAGAAGTTGACTAAGGGGAAAATTTTCCTTATACAGAACGTCAATTGAAGGAGTTGAATAAAGGAAAATTTTAAAATGCGGTGAAGGTTTATTTTCCCACTTTTTGTGTAAAAAGTTTTTTAAATATGTTGATAGTTACAGCCTTATCCTTTTAGAGGTGTACAACGTGAAATATATAGATGACATTTGTACAATGATTTCTAACAGCTTTAAAGAAAAACATGATGCAGTTTCAAAGGCCGAAAATTTCAACTAGAAAATGGTGACTGTTGGTGTCTTTCCTAAAAGTGGAAAATAAACCTTGGCCGCACTTTACTTATACACAATGTCACTAGAATGAGTTGACTAAGGGGAAAATTTTCCTTATACAGAATGTAACTAGAGGGAGTTGACTAAAGGAAAATCTTCCTTATACAAAATGTCACTAGAAGGAGTTGAATAAGAGGAACATTTTCCTTATACAGAATGTCACTAGAAGGAGTTACTTACTTACTTACTTTACCGGCACTACAACCCATTAAGGGTCTTGGCCTTCTCCAACATGCTTCTCCAACCGGGCCTATCTGCAGCTAACGTCTCCCAGCTGGTTACTCCCACAGTTCTTAAGTTGGCAAATGCAGCGTCGCTCCACCTGGACTTGGGTCGCCCTGCACTCCTTTTGCCTTCAGGTTTGGACTTCAGAATTTTTTTTGGAATACGATGTTCATTCATTCGTTGTACGTGACCGAGCCAACGTAGTCTATTTATTTTTGTTGTTCTGACTATGTCGGGCTCTCCAAAAAGCTCTATGAGCTCGTGATTATATCGTCTGCGCCATCGGTTCAGTTTTCGGTCAAATACTGGTCCAAATATTGTACGCAGTACCTTTCGCTCGAACGTATGCAGAGATTGTTCATTTTTCTGTGTCAAGCACCACGACTCCGAACCGTACGTAACTACCGGTCTGATCACAATTTTATAAAGTGCGCATTTTGAATTTCGGCTTACTGACTTGGACTTTAGAATTTTCAGCAGGCTGTAATAACTCCGGTTGCCCAAAGTTACTCGCCTTTTTATTTCGTCCGCAATGTCGTTGTTTATGTTCAGCTCTGATCCAAGGTATACGAACTTATTGACCATTTTGAATGTGTGTGTGTCGATCGTTACGTTATCTTCCCGATATCGATTCGTAGGTGGGATGATCATGTATTCCGTTTTTCCGTCATTGACCTTCAACCCAAGGTCGGTACCTTTCCTCTCCAAGGCCATAAACTTATCTTTAACAACATCCATAGTTCGGCCAATAATGTCCAGGTCATCTGCAAAACCAAGCAACTGACTGGACTTGGAGAAAATGGTGCCGCTGGAGTCTATGTCCATGGTTTGAACAGCTGCTTCGAGTGTTAAATTGAAAAGCAGCGTTGCAAGAGGATCTCCTTGACGTAGGCCTTCCTCAATGTCGAAAGTCTCTGACATTTGATTGCGGATCCTTACTCGGCTGTTAGCTCCGTTTAGTGTTAGCTTCGTTAGCGAGATCAGTTTGTTGGGAATTCCGAACTCCTCCATGACTCTCCATAGCTTACTTCTTCTAACACTGTCATAGGCTGCCTTGAAGTCAACGAACAAATGGTGTGTTTCAATGTTGTACTCCTTGCACTTCTCCAAGATCTGTCTGATATTAAACAGCTGGTCCGATGTTGAACGACCTACACGAAAACCACTTTGGTATTCACCTATCGTAGATTCCGTGTATGGATGAAGGCGCTGATATAGAATATTTGCAAATATCTTGTAAGCAATATTCAGCAGAGCGATTCCTCGAAAATTGCCACACTCCAATTTGTCACCTTTTTTGTATATGGGACAAAGTATGCTGGTCTTCCAATCTTCCGGTAACTCCTCGTCATTCCAGATGCGTATGATGAGCTCGTGCATCTCCATACATAGCGCGTTGCCGCCGTTCTTGAAAAGTTCACCGGGTAGGTTGTCAGTCCCCGGGGCTTTGAAATTTTGAGCTTTAAAATTTCAGCTTCAACTTCTTGCATCGTTGGTTCTTCTATGTATGGTTGCGCAGTCTGAAATGGCAATTCGTCGTTTTCGTCGTCTCGGTTGAGCGGTCTGTTCGGGTTAAGCATTTCCTTAAAGTACTCAGCCCATCTCGCGATACACCTTTCCTCATCTGCTAAGACCAATCCATGCTTGTCCTTACACAGCAAAGGTTGTTGACTGTAACCGTTTCTGGATTCGTTCACTTTCCGGTAAAAGTTCCGAGTCTCCTTCCGATTGCCAACCTTCTCAATTTCGATCAAAACTTCCTTGTCACGCTGTCGCTTTTTCCGTCGGAAGAGTTTTCTCTCGAAATTTCTTTTAGAACGGTACTCTTCCTGGCCAGCTCGAGTGAATCTACTTAGAGTTTTCAGGCGAGCTGCGTTTTTGTCGTCCCTGGCCTTCTGGCATTCATCGTCAAACCAGATATTTCTTTTATTTCCCGTTCTCGTTCCCACTGTCTCTGCTGCGGCGCTCTCTACATTCCGTCTAATTTGATTCCACGCATCGTCTACGCTTCGTTGTTCGCTGACCATTCCGGCAATAATATTCGTCTCCAGCCTGTCGACATATTGACGTTTACTGTCTTCGTTCTGTAGTTTTTCCACGTCCCACCTTTCCAATGCCGGTTGTCGATTGTGTTGAACCGATATTCGAGACCTAACTGCCGCTCTCACCAGGTAGTGATCGGAATCTACATTCGGTCCTCTACAGCTTCTGACATTCAACATATTTGAACAGTGACGTGCATCTATCAAAATATGGTCAATCTGGTTTTTGGTTCGTTGAAGGAGTTGACTAGAGGAAAATCTTCCTTATACAGAATGTCACTAGAAGGAGTTGAGTAAGAGGAACATTTTCCTTATACAGAATGTCACTAGAAAGAGTTGACTAAGGGGAAAGTAGAGAACGTCACTGGAAGGGATTGATTAAGAGAATCATACAGAAAGAATGCCACTAGATGGAAGAATTTTTTTCTCTGCTCTTTTATTTTTAAAAAAGTTGTCAATAAGAAATCAAAAAATTACATGAAAACTTTATGAAAGTCATTGAGCACTACGATTTTGAAATTTAAAAATTTGCGTAAAAGGAATGAATAAAAACAATACAAAACGAGATGTGTACATAGAAATGTCCTGAGCTTCTGAATTTAAATAACTTCCAATTTATTCTTGAAGCTCAATAGTGACCGTGTACGGAATTATATAGCTGGGCGTTATTAACACCCGGCCTGCGGGCGTTATTAGCGCCCGGAGTGCGGGCGTTAATAACACCCCGGGCGTTATTAGCGCCCGGACGCCGGGTGTTATTAACACCCCGGGCATTATTAGCGCCTGGAGTGCGGGCGTTAATAACACCCCGGGCGTTATTAGCGCCCGGAGTGCGGGCGTTAATAACACCCCGGGCGTTATTAGCGCCCGGAGTGCGGGCGGCAATAACACCCCGGGCGTTATTAGCGCCCGGAGTGCGGGCGTTATTAACACCCCGGGCGTTATTAGCGCCCGGAGTTCGGGCGTTATTAACGCCCGGGCGGGCGTTATTAGCACCCAGGCGTTATTTGCGGCGGAGAAATGTCACGTCACCATATTTAAGGGTATTCAATATATTTAACGGCAATTAATTTATTTATTGGATATTAATTTTTTTTAATGTAAAATAGACTATTGGACATTAAATTTAATTATTGGAGCCAAATAATAACCCAATTTCAACTGGTGCTGGACGAGTAGACAAGACAAATGAAAAAAAAAATAAAATTTCAAAAAAATCAAAAATATTGTTTCCCTCCCGCTAGTATCCTACCTAAATCAATCCCATCTACACACCTAACCCAAGCTTAGCCCTTTTCTAAACATCTCTCAATTAGTGATTGCAATTAACCGGGAAATCAATAACGTGGACGTGAAATAACCGGTTAACCGAAAGAAAAAATAATAATTATTACGCATCTGCGGGAAAATTTATTTGTCTCCGAGAAGGAAGCTTGTATCCCGACCCGAAGGCAAGAAGTATAATCCTCCGAGAGGACAAACAAATTATCCTGCAGAAACGTACGAGTTGTTATGCACCGAAGCAAGAAATCAACAAAACCAATTTTGATACAAGACAGTAATGTATGACTTATCTCCCTAGACAGCCACTGAGGTGTATAAAACAAAATTCAACTCTTATAGCACTCTACAATTAGAGCGTTTCTAATGATGTCCTAACCTAAATTTCTTCAACTTCATTCAATATCAAGATGTCGAAAATAAAAATTCATTTCGTTGGGGCCATACGTCCGTTATTACACTATTCACTTCTATTTACCGAATATCTTGTATTGCTAAAAGTTTGTATAGCTTGGGAACGACCAGATTTGTTGCCTATGCAACAAGTGGAAGAAATTACGTAAGTCATTATCTACTTCAACGAACAAAATAAGCTGATTGGGACGTTTACGCCTCTTCAATACACCTTCGTCGCGAGACCATGTGTATGTCAGCAATAACAGAGAATGGGGTAAACAAACATCTTTTGTTGGCAAGAACAGAGAGAATGGAATGAACAAACATCTGCACAGCGCCAAGCTTTTATACATAATTCTTGAGATCGATTTTGTTTCGTTGATAGATTTTTCACATCTACCAGATAGATTTTTATTGGTAGACCTCTCACATCTACCAGTTTATCCGATCTCTCACATCTAACAGTTTTGAAGCAAGAAATTATACTTCAAAGATTGGGTAAATTGTCCACTAATATTTGAAGTATTAGTGGAGGTGTTTGATTCCAATACGTAACACCAATTTAAATTAACTGAATATTTTGTAATATTCTGTCGGTTAACCGGTTACAAAATTGCTCGATTAACCGGTTAACCGATAACCGGTTTGCAATCACTACTCTCAATTCTACACCTAACTTCAACCTACTCACGTAATTCACGAAATATTGCGTATGGTCGAGCAGCAAAAGTTAAGCACACTCTACAGGCCGAACCATTGAACCGATTCCCATAAAAATTTACCT
Organism: Pseudolycoriella hygida; assembly: GCA_029228625.1. Taxonomy (NCBI): domain Eukaryota; kingdom Metazoa; phylum Arthropoda; class Insecta; order Diptera; family Sciaridae; genus Pseudolycoriella; species Pseudolycoriella hygida. Next base: position 126,281,891 of record CM055406.1, read on the forward strand.
GATCTCCAAATTCAATTTAAATCCTTTCAGAGCAACCCAGCCTGTAGTGAGGTATGTGCCCGGCCTGACATGCTAAGAAGACGGACACCAATATTGTATGGTGCCCTCCTTTTTCGCATCAACGATATAGAAGTGTCGGGCCGTGTTTATTTCGCCAGATTCCTTTTATTTACGAAAAACTCATCAACTCCGAGGTCCTAATTCACAAACGTCGTGGTTAGCGCATAAGACCCGTGCGCTTCGAGCGGGTCTATTTGTACACGTTTGGGAATATCAGATAAAGCGAACATCTGCCTTTAAATGTTATTGTTACTGAATTGCGAAAAATTGATATACATCTCAGGGTAATGAAACCAATTTATGAAAATTTGTGTCGATGTTATTTTCTACTTGTTGAATACGGGAGTACGTGAAACTATATAACTTACCTGATTGTATTATGTGTGTGAACTTTAAAAACAATGCAAAAATTTTAGAATTTTGATTTGATAGCAGTTGACTTGAATGGTTTGAACGAGACCATCAACAGGAATTAATAGTCCGCTTTGAACATTTGGTGATGATTATAATGACATTTACTTTTATTTATCTACTAGCTGACATGCCAAAAAAAGAGTACACAAATCGTAATCACAACAAAAACCTCTCAAAAGGTGAAGTGTGACGCAGTCCGAAAGTCCGATTCCAAAAATAATGATATCGCTTGAGGTGACGCTATCGCTGTTAATACGCAGAAGTTTGTTTGAATGGAATATTGTGTTCAAAGTTTTAATTTCCTGAAAAAATTACAGCGCTTTTTTTAAAACAAAATTACGTTGTGTTAAAAAAATTGCGTCACAACACTTCATGTCACCAATTCTTCCCACTGATTCATATAACTTTCCTGAAGAAACCGACTGTCTGGGTATTATACAGAATTTAGCAAAAAATCCAAGATGGCGTCATTTTGACAGTTGGCAGCCATTTTCTAATGATACCAAAAAATTCTTTTGATGAAACTCTATAACTTTCTAGAAGAAACCATCTCTCTAAGTAGTGTCATTCCGGAGCTAAAATTCGAAAAGCGAAAAAGCATAAACGAAAATCCAATATGGCGCCGCTATGACAGCTGGCAGCCATTTTCTTATGATATTAAAAAATTCTCCTGGTCAAACTCTATAACTTTCTAGAAGAAACCAACTCTCTAAGTGTTATCATTCCGGAGCTAAAATTCGCAAAGCGAAAAAGCATAAACGAAAATCCAAGATGGCGCTGCTATGACAGCTGGCAGCCATTTTC
>CM055406.1:126283668-126347720 GCA_029228625.1 Pseudolycoriella hygida
AAACGTTTTCGCTAGTCGCTAACGCATTCGCTAGTTTTATGGACTAAAATATTATGAATTTCGGTACTAAATCTTTTGATGAAAAAATAGAAACAAAATGTAAGGAAAGATTCAATTGACAAATCGATCTGCAAAGACTCGAAGAAAGAACCAGAAGAGGATCGTTCTGATATTCAACATTTCAAGACATTTCAAAGACTTTTCGGCTACTCAGATGCAGGATTCTCAGGTCGGTTTATTTAGTCCATCGCTTTGTAAAGCAGAAGTGCTTCTGAATAATTACACTAGGCAACAAATATAATACATTTTGTGTAGCAGATGTAAAATCGAAAAGCTTAGTACAGTTTTTCTCCCTGAATCGGAATCAGGACTCCATTTTTTTCTAGGACGTCTAGATTCAGATATATTCCAATTTGAAGTCTTACGGAAAACGTGTTGGTGCGAGCGAGACCAATAGAGATACAATATACTCTTCTCGCTCGCACCAATTCATTTTCCGTAAGACTTTAAATTGGAATATATCTGAATGTAGACGTCCTAGATGAAAATGGAGTCCAAATTCTGATTCAGGGAGAAAAACTGTACTAAGCTCTTCGATTTTACAATTGCTACACAAAATTTAATATATTTGTTGACTAGTGTTATATGTCTGACGACAATACCAAAATGAGTTCTTTCAAGGACTATCCTCAAATCGGACGTTTATTTATAAAGTACAACACCACAAATAACGGTAGTGCCGCGTGTAAAAGACTATTTAGCTTAGTAAAATACGTTTTGCGAGCTGATCGTTGCCAAATTAGAAACGAAAACTTTGAGGCTCAACTCATTTTGAAATCGAATCTATTCTCATCGAAAATGAGAGCAAAATAAATTCATTTTATATTTATTATAAGGAAAATAAATCAAGATTTAGATCGGATAATCCTCTCGCATTTTTTAGTGAAAAGAAAATCGATATTTTTTTTTTTAAAGTTACAATTTAATTTAGCGAAAAATTAGCGACCGCTAGTAGCGGCCGCTACTAGCGCGCTAGTTTTTCTTTAGACTAGCGAATCAGTTAGCGACGCTAGTATTTTTTGAAACTAGCGTTAGCGTTAGCGTCGCTAAAAAAATGACTACCGAGCACAACCTTGCACTTACTCATGGAATGACTCGGGTACATGAAAGTAGCGATAGAGTGCAGTCAAAAAAGTTAATTTGGGTTATATTCACCAATCATCGATGACAAATGAGCGATGACAATTCACCAATGACAAATCATCGATGACAATTCACCGACGACAAATTACCAATGACAAATCATCGATGACAATTCACCGATAACAAATCACCGACGACAAATCACCGATGAATGATGCACAGACGGACGGAAAGGAAGGATGAAAACATCATGTAGTTATCCAATAAGTCTGAGTATTCACTATGTCTGGTTTTATCGTAATGTTGAGGAAGCCATGACCGACCCATGATGCAATATGTGCAAGCAATGAATTTTCCTAGACGTTTTCATTTTCATTCAATGTGTAAACCGAGGAGAAAAATGTAGCAAATAAATTGGCCTTTTTTTCACCGCTTCTTGCTTATTCATTTTCATAGTACACTTTACCTGGTAGTGAATTCGCCTTGCATTAAGACTTTATGTGGCTCCAGAATTTCCTCGGATTTCTCTTATAGCCAGAAGCTGACTTAGGCGGCTCGGCCTTTCTGGTTGACCCTAAGGTCAATCGTTGTCTTCAAAATTATTGTCTTCAAAATCAAATTTGGAATGTTATAGAGAACCCAGAGGAGAACTTTTTTCCTGGGTTTCAGTGGTCATGGCAGTGCCCTTGATCGGTGTCGAAATCCGAACTTAGGGAGAGTTTCACATTAGCCTGAGCATAAAATTACGGGAACGTACAGGTCTTTCCTTACAGACAAACGTTTTTATTTTGTTACACATTCACTTTTTCTTATTCAAAAATAAATGGCATATCAGCCAAAGTGTGACAAAATAAAGACGCTTAGCTGTATGTTTCCTTGTTTCCATTGAATTTAAATTCCTTATAGCAAAAGATCTGGAAGAAAATAAACAAAGAAATGACATAAATTTCTGCAAGAGAAGTTCAACACCAAACATCGAAAATAAACACTGGAAATTGGCAATTTGTCGTGTTGTGTCAACATGTTTATTTGATGTATTTGCATAATATTCTATTCATTTAGTCTGCGTCTCTTCAACCTTACATAAAACTAATTATAGATAAATGCAACTGCACTGAATCATTTTCTATTCTAAGGAAATTTATTTCTATCAACTCCATCTCCATCTAAATTTAAATTGTAATTATGTAACATTTTTAATCACAGGTCAATGTTCGTTTATAAGTAAAATGACTGTAACTTATTTCTAATTATAGTCATATAAATGTGATTTTAGGAATAAATATCAAAAATCTTCTCCATCGTGATGTAAATATAATTATCTGACATGTGGTTGAGATTCCATTAAAATAGACCAACTACTTCTATTATTATTGCATAGAAAATTTAACCCAATTTTCACGTTATTTTCAGTATTATTTCAGCGACATTGTGTTAATTTATGTTGTGTACAGAGTTCCACATAAAAAATACATAAAATATAAATCAGCCACTTCATTGTATTACCGATCCACCTTTTCGATGTAGAGAAAAAATTTGTTTCTGCATTTATCATTTATAGTTTTTTTTTGCGACCCCTAAAACATTTAATTTGTTTTACAGTCATTCTTTCGTCAGCATTTCCTTTTTTTAATCAAAGTTATTTCGATGAATAACTGATGTTGATTCACAAATGTAATAATCAATTGTCGATAGATTATTTGAAAATTCGAATTGGCAATAAGCTGGTGACTCCAATTTATCGATAATCGGATAATAATGGTATTTCGGAGCGATGGTATACAATTGACGTGTCACCAGAACTTTTTGGTTTGGTACAGTTCGTGACGGCTCCATTTGATGGTCACTCCTCTCGGAAGTATATTATTTCTGAGATGCCCTGTAACTCAATGCCCTTCCACCAGTTTGCGGCCGAAAGGTTTTTCGCTCACACGGAGCTAGATCATCCCTTCGCTTTTGAGCGAAGAAAGGCAGCAGGTGTGTCTGAAATAGGAAGCTTTAGCACTGGGGAGTGAGCGTTGTGGCTGAGCAATGGGATGCCTCTAAGAGGATGTGTGTATCTGTACAGTCTTATCGTATATACTTCTCGCACCCTGATGTGATACGTTTATGAAATTCTTGAAATTGTACCCTGAGTGCAACTTATTTTTTGTGAGAAGGCTATGTAAAAACATATGCAGGGGACCCGTACGTATCAGAATAGATGTGGCAAACAGAATAGATGTTGCAAAAAGATTCGAACGTATCAAAGTAAATGTTGCCTTAACTCATAAGTGTATGAAATTACGTCGACATTAAATAGGATTGGAAATTGCCGAAATGGCAATATTGAAAAACCCGTCCGAAGAATGGATGTTAAAGTCTCTCCAATTATTCAAGCAACCGTCAAAATAAAAAAAAAGTAAAATCTTTTTTTCAGACATATTTTCAAAAAATGTTATTTGTACTTCCGCCGATATTAGAACCAACCCAGAGCACTTAGAAAAGGCCTCTGACCCATACTTTCATAGACAAAAAAGTTTGCCACTGACACCGATTTTCTATCACTTACAGTTCTCAAAATGTTTGAATTTTTCGAAAATATATTGTCTAGATCGATCCACCCTAACATTAGCGGCCATATTGGCAGGCATTGTGAAATGCACCACACCGAAACCAACAACTTTGCCTTTGACACCGGTCTTCTGTCTCTTATTGTTTTCAAAATATTTGAATTTTTCCAAAATAAATTGCCTAGATCGATTTTTTTCTTGAATGCTCTTAAGGCTTTCATTAGGGACCATCCAAGTAGTACGTACGCTCAAAAAGTCAGATTTTTGACCCCCACCCCCTCTATTATACGCTTTTGCACGCTTTTCGGACCCCCCCCCCCCCTTAAGTACGCACGAAATTTGAATTTATGTAAATTTTCTAATTTGTGTGATACATTCTTATCACACAATAACAGAGTAAGTTCATGAAACGGGAGATACTTTTCGAAGCACACAACTTTATTACGCATTTCAGTCATTAGCAAATTTTTTAGTTGAATTTGTTTCTCAGTTACACACAATGGAATTCCGTGAATTTCTATTGAAAATTCTGAGAGTGTAACGCACGATGGAACTACCACTATTACTACTACTATCTCTACTGACAAACTACAACTGCCGACACACCCAGATAAAAGGACATTTAGATCTTAATCATTACAGATGAGCGGGCAACACTTTTTTGCTGCCCTTGCCCGCCCTACCCAAGCCTTAAATTAAAAAAAAAATTGCCCGCCCCGAAACGTGCTCATTACATTTTTGCCCTACCCTGACCATTCCCTATCGGGCGCGGGCATAATTTGAAATTCCCTCCCGTCCGCTCATCTCTATGATACTATGATTCATTGATACTGTCTAATGAAAAGATAGTGCTGTAGGTATACAAAATTTATTGTTTTCGCATGATAAAGTGTAACTGGGCAATTCCACGGACCATTTCGTTCCAACGCATGAAATTCTCAGTAGTTACAAAATGATAGTCATAGAAAAATAACTAACCTCTAGTTGAAGGATCAATCCTTCTGATGCACAATTTTCTATGAACATCTTTTCGTAACTACTGAGCATTTCGAGCGTTGGAACGGAGTTTTCGTGGAATGGCCCAAATAGCTTTTTTATCAGTGGACGTAAAAAAATCTACCTCGTAGACACAAATTTTGACTATAACTTGAAGACTAGAGGACGAGGACTTTCTTTGAGTTTAAAGAAAGTTAGACCAGAGTGCGTACTCCTTAGCCTTAGCCCTCACCCCCCTATGCACGCTGTACGTACTACTTGAATGGCCCCTTACCTATCGAATAGAAAAAGAATCACGAAAATCGGACGGACATTTTTTTTTATTGCTAATTCGTCATCTAAGGACCATGATCGGTGCTTCCCCTACACCCGGTTCGAAATTCGACTGGTTACAAACGTCGTGGTAAACGCATAAGACCCCTTTTCGAAAAACTTCTTTCTTCGTACGGGTCTAAACAGTGCCGGATAAAGGCGATTTGGCGGTGTGTCATAGTTGTGGCGGACTCACCTGGGCGGACTCGTCATTTGTCACTTAAATAAGAGTGAGAAACCAGGCAGATGTTTAGATTTCAGGCTCACAATCGAAGTTTAAGGCGCCTTAAGAGCTCAGAGTCTATCTTCATCCATTTCACAATAGCGTGATCTGATCCTACGATCAACTTATTACATTCAGACTTGCTTCACCAATCTTTAACCTTGTGGAAAAACAGTCTGTCCTCATGTATACAGGAATGGAATAATAAGCTTGTGCAGCTTTCTCATTTCTCTTTTATCTCTCTTTTCACATATCCGCATATATTTTGTTCATGTAAAACCGGTTTTTTCCGTGAAAAGAGGTAAAACAAAACATTGCACAATCTTATGAATCTCTACTTGTACGTATAATTTTTGTGTGCTTCGAAAAGGGGTATATTGCGTTTACCACGACGTTTGTAACCATTCGAATTTCGACCTGGGAGTAGGGGGGGGGGAGCATCGATCATGGCCCTTAGGTGAGTCCTTGGACTTAGCGAATGTCCACCTGAATTAGGAAAGCTAAAATCAGGAATCAAGAAATCAGGAACCAAAAATCAGGAAACGAAAATCAGAAACCTAAAATAAGGAAAAACAAAAATCAGGAAAAACCAAATTTAGGAAAAACCAAAATTAGGAAAAACGGAATCTAGGAAGGAGGTCGCAATCTTATTTTTGGTATGTAGGTGGCTCTGCCCCTAAACCCCGCGCCAGCGGCGGGCTAATAACGCCCTGCAGGCTGCCTTCCGTGCATGGGGCTCTGCCCCAAACCCCGCTAGGGGCTCTGCCCCAAACCCCGCTAGGGGCTCTGCCCCTTAGACCCCGTAAGGGGCATGTTCCCCCCCCCCCTTGACCCCCTTACGCGGGGGCTGCCGCCCCTCGACCGCTTTTTTATTTTCCAGGATTTATCACGGCCTGCGGCGCATTCTCTCAAAAATTATTTTCTTCCTTTGCCTGAGTAATAATTTTGGTTTTTCCTAATTTATTTCTTTCCTAATTTTTGTTTTTCCTAATTTTAGTTTTTCCTGATTTTTGTTTTTTCTTATTTTTGGCAAATAATTTTTTTTCCTAATTTTCGGTTTCCTAATTTTTTTTTATAATTTTTGTTTTCCTTATTCGTGTGGAATACAGGACTTAGCTGGGGCACTACAAACGAGTCATTGCTAGGGCCCTACGTGTTACATAACTCAAATAAATAATTTCTGATTTTCGATTTTTTTTTTTTTTTTTTTGCTTGAGAGATCTAGGCATAGCCGACAATTTATAAAAGAAACTTTTGCCTGAAAATTGAGGAGCACATTTTTCTCTATTTGGCTATTTGTGCTTTCGGAAAGTTTTTTTGCATCGTTTCTTCGGACGGGCTTTTCAATATTGCCCCATCGGCAATTTCCAATACAATTTAATGTGGACGTAAGGAAATATTTACTTAAATACATTCGAGTCTTTTCGTAACATCATCCCTGTTTGCCGCATCTATTCTGATACGTACGGGTCCTTTGCATATGTTTACATATGAAGAGGCTAGCGAAAACCGACCCTTGTAATGAAAGCTATTGTTCAGAATAATTTTTTTTTCGATTCACAGCCAAATCGTCTGTGCCAATTGTTGATTTCAGTTTTATTATGCAATGAAGCTAAGCCATCAAAAGGAAGTGAATGCATAACGAGCAATTGAAGTAAAACTTACTTGTACACTGAAAGATTCTTCTCCAATTAAAATAATATTCGAAATAATAAAACGAAATACATTTCCCTCTCTCAAGCTTTTCGGTTGAGATTTATTTTCCTATTAACAGATTTTTTACGATCCGAAAAAAACGCTAATGCTCTTTCATGAAATGATATTCAGTTTAAGAGAACTTTCGTCGAATCGTTATAACTTACTTCCGTATTTACGTAGGTTGGTATCGTGATGTGGTTATATTTTGATTACTAAATTGTTAAATCTCAGACATTAAAGTTACAAATCTACCGAATTAAGGAACGAAGCTACTAACATATTGTTGGCGCACAGTAAACAGATTTTTTTTTATTTGTTTTCCGTCTATCCGATGCTCATCTCGCAAAAAAATAAATGCAACAGAGAAAAGAAATCACATTAAATTATCAAAATACTGAGTTCGGTACCCATGTTACATTTCTGAACATCTGTCGCATATAACGTTACACGAAATTGATATTTTACTTAAACTAATGTTTAAATTTTTACCCTTACTCAGATTTTCGATAGTCGAAATTGCATAAAACATAAAATGTGGTCTGACTACTATATTCAGTTTAGACTTATAGTTTTGTTGACTTTAAAAATCTGTTTTTGTTTATTGCGATTCGTTTTACAGTTACGTTTGTGATGCTACGAAGGAGTCAGATACGTGAAAATTAGCATGAAAAATTCTTTTATGGAACCGGACGAAGGAAACGTTCGTAATTTTGATTCTCCAGTCCTGTTCGAAGCGCGTGTCTATGGTGTCTGTTTGAAACATTCCAAATTTAGACCATTAAGTACCTTCCGGAGTGAGGTCTTTTAGATACAACCCTGAGAAGCTGGACCATGCCCTCCAATCGGCCGTCAAGGAAATGGTTTGTTCGCCCAGAGAAAGTCCTCTAACTTCTAAATCTGATTTAATTGAATCTATCTAAGCCTAGGCCTAATTGCCGGGACCTGTGCATCTAAGATCGTTTTTGGTGGCCTGTTATTACCCGCCCTTTGATCGTAAACGAACCATCGCAGACGACTAGCCTTCCACTGACGAAACCCCTAACTTTTCCCTAAGGTCACTGTTCCTAATGTGATTATCCCACTGCCCCCTCCGATTAACCTTCGCTATACTCCTAAAAACCCTCATATCAGAAACCTCCATCAGCAATTTAGCTGACATTAAACTGATTGAAGGATCGGCGAATGCGTGGCTAATTCCATCTGTGTACAATTGTTTGATACACTCAAAATGTCTCCAAGTCTACCACTCGAGTTAGTACAAAACTAATATTAAGGCTAGGGTTATTTTTCTTAGAAAAATTCTTAAGGACAAGACACAACCGAGTTACAATATCTAACTTTGTTTTGCTACTTTTTGTTGAACTCGTGCGGGTAACGGGGAAGTTCGCGCCAGCACGATTCACAATAGATCATTTTCCTTATACGAAATGTTATATTGTGAACGACGCTGGCGCAAAGTTCCACATCTAATGTAGGAATTTCGCGCCATATGGACGCGAAATTCCTAGCAGCCACCTCAATTGAATGACTAACTAACTTGCCACCTTCTCAACAAATGGTTCCTAAGTACTTCAATTCAGAAACCTGCTCAAGCTCCTCCTCATTCAAACTGCAAACAATGCTCTTCCAAGATTCGCCGACTTGCATAACCTTAGTTTTTACGACACTTACCTTCATCCCATACTCCTCACACGCAGCATTCAGACAGTCCACCCCATCCTGTAAATCCCTAGGATTATCTGCCAGCAGAATCAAGTCATTCGCAAAGGACAGTATTTTCATTATTACCTCAGCCACCTGCAAGTATGTCTGCATTTTGCCCATGAAAATTTGAATAGAAGCGGGGAGAGACAACAAACCTGGCGAACTCCCTCATTAACCTCAGAAGACTCGCTAATTTCGCCATCTAATATTACCGCGGCCCTACTCCCTGAATATATGCTCCTAATGGCACGCAGTAAACTCGCTAAGAACCCCGAAAAGCTTTTGCCGCTTCTGGACGGGCACCAAGGTCGAATGCCTTCTCCAAGTCGATGAAGCATAGGTATAAGTTCCTGTTCTTTTCAAATGCTTATCGATAGTCTGCCTAAGACAGAAAATCCATTTTGTGGGCTGAGCAAAATTAGTAAATAAAAAGTACGTCTAGCCTTTGAACTGAGTGCGACATGAGTTTGCCCCCCGAGAAATGTCCCCCAAAATGCGAATTATCAACCAGACAAATAGGAATCCGGGAAATTACCACCCAGCAGTTTGAATGGTTGATTTAAAAAAGGAAAATGCCTCTTGAATTGAATATAAAACATATGAAGGGACCCGTGCGTATCAGAATAGATGTGGCAAACAGAGTAGATGTTATGCAAAGACTCGAACGTATTTAAGTAAATATTGCCTTACGTCCACATTAAATTGTATTGGAAATTGCCGATAGGGCAATATTGAAAAACCCGTCCAAAGAAATGGCGTAAAAAAGGCCTTTCGAAACTACAAAAGTGACCCCCAAATAGACAAAAATGTCCATCTCAATTGTTTCTAGAACACAGCAAAAAACCATTTTTTCGCTAGCGCCGAGAGTCCTCAGGAGAAGCCTCGGACAAATACTTACATAGACAAAAATATTTCCCTCCATTTTTTCATAGTCATTTTTTTGTCTAGGGCAGATTTTAGGACCGACCTATGGCCATAAGGATATTCCTCGGACAAATACTTCCATAGACAAAAATGTTTCCCTCAATTTGCTCTGCAACATAGCAAAAACAATTTTTTTTTTTGGTAGGGCCGACCTTAGGACACACCTCAGTCCTACTTCAGCCCTAAGCACAGGCACCGGGTCCAAATTTGTTTTTGAATATAGTTCGGTACTCGGTTACCTCTCAAATAGAAAAAGAATCGACAAAATCAGTTAGGATTTATCCAAATTATGCAAGCGAACACGTTGGGCTCTAGTAGAAACTCAGTTTTAGGGTCCTGAGTGAGTCCAAAGGTCAAAAAATTTCTTTCATGAAACGTAAGACAACCCTAGACCTTTCGATCAAGAAAAAATTTGAAAATCGGAAGAGATTTACTCGAGTTATGTACAAAAAACACGTATGGCCCTAGCAGAGACTCGTTTTTATTGCCTTAGCTAAGTCCAAGGACTCAAATCCAAAAAAGTTTCTTCCATAAATTGTCGGCCATGCCCAGATCTTTCAAACAGAAAAAAATGTAAGAAAATCGGAAAAGATTTATTCGAGTTATGTACAAAAGACCAAAAACCACTTAAACAGCCCTAGCTCGGCGGCTCAGATTCAATTCCATAAAATATATTTCAATTACCTTTCAGGGAAAAAAAGTTTTTGAAAATCGGTTGAGTTTGACTCAAGTTATCGCGGGGCCGGCGGACGGACGGACGGACATTGTTTTTATTGTTGATTCGTCATCTAAAGACCATGATCGATGCTCCCCCCATACTCCCCGATCGAAATTGGGGTGGTTACAAATGTCCTGGTAAACGCATAAGACCCCTTTTCGAAGAACTTCGTTCTTCGTACGGGTCTAAACACTCAATTTGTGCAAGGAAGCTAACACCTCACAAAAGTACTGTATCAGAGGAGGTGTCGCATTAAGTTTTGATATTAGGCAAAAAGATTCTCTTCCAATTACAAAAATTCTGATATAATGTGAGAGCGTCGCACTCAGCTTCATTACACAAAAAAGATTTTTAAAAAAATTGCGTCACTCAACGACATCGAGCCACAAGAAAAATTGATTTAGCAATTAGCAAACAGAACCATTCCTTACTTCTGACGACTGTTCGCTACAAATTTCGGCTACATTCCAATATTGCAAAGAAAAAATAAATTTTTTATATTGCATTATAGATTCAATTAAACTGTCCAGATGAACACGAAGTTCTATATTTCCCTTTTGGCCGCTTCCATATTATGCGAAGCTTAACTGGTGAAAAATATTTTGTTTTTGTGAGAATAAACAGTTTCTCTAAAAGTAGTTCTGCTACAAAATAGAGTACGTTATTCGTAACTATATTTATGTAGCGAAAAATAGTTTGCATTTCGTTCTTCCTTTCGCAATTTGTGCAATAGTTTTTTTTCAAGTGATTAAAATTAATGAAACATGAAACTGAGGAAAAATAGTAATAAATGTTTGTTTGATGTTCGTTCAATGACCAGAAATTTTTTATTATTTTTGTTCAATTATAAATGCAATGAGGACTTAAAACGCTGAGGATGTGAGAGTTGCGGAGGGAATATGATTTTTTTAATAAATCTATTATCGTTCCAGTTTGAGATCTGCGTGGACAGGGACGCCGACTCCATGGGGGCTTCGGGGCTCGGGCCCCCATTGACGAGAAATAATGGGGGCTTAGCCCCCATTGGAAATTTGGCTAGAGATATAAAACAGCAATGAAATAATTCTAAAAAGAAGCACTTGAATGACTTGACTTGTCACACTTCCGAGTTGGTGCCTGTGCACATCGACCAGTAGTCCGATACTCAATAATAACAAAACAGAGGAATAAAATTCATTGAAACTTTTCTGCAATCAGTGTGAAAGTTGATTGAAATTATTTCGACGAACAATTCGAAGAACCCGTTTTGTTGCTAGGGCGAACTCGAGCTACCGCCTTGCCCCTACCATTCTTCTCCGTTTTTAAAAATACTGAGTATTAACAACAGCGTTAAGTGGATTTTCCGACGTTCGTTTCCGTTCTTTTATATCTACCAAAAACTCATTTTCAGGATTTTTGTTTCGTTTCATGTCGCGTCGCCGGGAAAACTGAAAAATGGTGTTTTGGGGTGTTTTTCTTGCATTTCCCCATTCATTCCCCAAAACCTCAACTAATAGACCCCCAAAATCATTTTTTCAGTAAGACCAATCAATTACCCTTCCAAGGAAAACCCCACGTGTCAAGATTGAGTGAAAACTGGATTTTAAGTGACGGTTTTAACATGCCTACTTCAGACCGATTTTTTTGTAAATTTTCCAAATTTTCAAAATTTACTCACATGAAAACGCCCGAAAACACTATTTTCGAATTTTTCCGGCCACAAAAAACGAAACAAAAATCCTGAAAGTGAGTTTTTTCCTACTTTCATATTTTAACAATTTTTTGTTGGCCATAAGAACAAGAACTTAGAAGAAAATTCGAAAAGTGAATATTCCTAATCTTCACACACTGGTTGCAGCAAAGTTGTACACTAGGGTGGTCCAAAAAACAACGTGGTGTCGGAGTCATTGGAGCCCATTGAAGAACAAAGTGTACCCAACTTTTCCTGTTAGGAATGAATAGTATGTTTAATATTGAAAATAACATTTGGGTTCAATTTATAAAGTTGGAGTGAAACTGGAGCAAAAAGTGGTAAGTGGTAAAAATCGGTGTTTTTTGAGGTTAGCTGAAACTTTTTCGCAAATATCTCTACGAAATAAACATGGTAATTGCGAACATTTCCCTGAAATTAGTTTGCCACTACCTGATGTCGTCGTCGGCGAGGGGAAAAATCGCCCAGTTGAATATCGTCCGCGACGTTATTTTACGGAGAATATTAAACGCGGAGGATAATATCGTCCGCGTCCACGGACGTTATTATTCTCCGCGTTTTTACGGAGGATAATATCGTCCGCGCCCACGGACGTTATTATCGTCCGTGTTTTCACGGAGGATAATAACGTCCGCGTCCAAGGACGTTATTATTGTCCGCGTTTTCGCGGAGGATAATATCGTCCGCGCCCACGGACGTTATTATCGTCCGCGTTTTTACGCACAATAATATCGTCCGCGTTTAAAATTAAATAATTATGACATTCGATAGTACTTTTCTAATAAAAATTGATTACGGTGACTTTCAAATTTCTACAAAGAGCTTTTTCAAGTAATTTCTTAAATTTTTACAAAGCTCTATGATCCAGCGCTAGGCTTCCGTTTTTTTTTGCTGAAAGAAATCAAGATGTTGAGCGCCCCCATTGACTTGAACCAAAGTCGGCGCCCCTGTGCGTGGAACACAATCAAAGTATTCAAGTATTTGTTTAGACGAGCAGTTGACTATAACATTGCATAACGAGTCAAAGGCAAGTACAGTATTTTCAGAAGGAAATCCAGTCCGTGTTGGAATTGTCACTCGACAATAACTTGCACTCTAGAATCTAATAATCTAGTTGTTCATGATGTTCTGTTCACAGAACACTTCACCTCTCTAATAAACGTTCAAAGTGTGAAAAACACCGTTTTATTGGGAGTCCGGATTGGAATCCGTGAAATTACAATAGTCCGGACAAAACAACTCCAAAACTGAAAGCCGGATTCTGACTATTAGACCCTGCTAATGGCTACATTCTTCCACCATTCATAAACCGAAGAATATACCAGATTTTAATGGCGGATGCTATACGCACAATTATATTCTTCTTATGTTTGAGAATAGAAAATAGAGCAAGATTCCTTATCAATTACCAAGGATATGTGTTATTCGCAGAAATAACTCTTGTTTTCAGAACGAAACTTCGAAAGCGGGCTATTATCAATAGCAGACACTTCCATAGCTTTCATCTCTGAACATTTCGCTTTTTATTTGCTGTTCGTACATGTGGACTAATGGTACATGGCTATTTTGACAAGTTAATTTTAACAGACGTAAAACGTAATTGTTAGCAATAAATTATTCTACGGCATACCTTCGAAACGTACAGTTTTTTTTATCTTGTTGTTTTTCTTGAAAAAAATTACAAAATTTTAGGCCCATTTGACAGCCGCAAACGAACTGACGGAGCCCGAATGTACTACCGAATAGTATTTACTATGTTATGAGCGGCCTTTACGCTGGAAATCAAAAACTATACAATTTTTAGGGTTATAAAGAGTTACATTGTGATTTGAAATTCAGTTTAAGTGTTCGCCATCGCCCATTTTTTTCGATTTCGGTGGCTGTACTAAATGAACTGCTCCTTTCATTTATTACTTTAATTAATTTTATAAAAAAATTGTTGTTTTTTTCGGCATGTCGTAAAACAACTGTTTGTTTCAAATAATATTTTACGTCACTTTTGTCGAAATAGACATGGTCCATTGTCAGTTCGTATTTCAAAATTTTGCAATGGGCAGGCTACTTTCATTTCAGTTTCTAAGGGAATAGTTGCAGCGGCAGCCGCCCGTTGGTCCGTTTTGTTTTCTTTTTTCACATACAAAATTGAGTCAATTGGAACAAGGAGGAGGGTCATAAGTTCCATGAGATAGCGTAACATTATTTTTAGCGCCTTCAAAGCTCAATATAGGACTTATAAGAAATGGTTTTATTCGTCAGCATTTGAACAATTAGCCATTTATACAAAGCTTAGATAATATCACAGAATATAAAAAATTTCGTCCATTTTATCACTTGACCGTAAGGTGCCCATTACAGCCGCAACATTTCCTCGCTGGATCGCCATGCTGAGGCGTTGCTTTAGAAATGAACTTGACCTCGATTCATTTGTTTTCATTGCAATTGTATTGCTTAATACGCTGAAAAAATTAATTGGCCCCATTGTTTCAACTGAGAATGGCACGAATAAGTAATTATGGTTTATTCATGTCCTGTACTTCGTTGTCTTCCTAATGGCTTTGTCTTCCGCGGCTTGAGCAGCCTTTCTTGCACTGAACCGCAAGTTACTGGGAGCGAAAGTATCCGTGCAGGTTGCATCCCATATAAGTGTGCTACCATGTGACCACGGTATCAGTGACTCTCTTACCATCCTCCCTTGTAAGTCGCACTGGCTCGAGTCTGGCGGGTATGTCTACTGAAACCAGGGCGCGTTTTATAATATTGTTAATTTCGGCATGTCTTGCGTGTCGACCAGAACTCATGCGGCATATCAATCCAAGGCGTCCTTTACTATCGACTTGAGCACCACACCAGCATACATGAGGCGAGCAAATATCAATACCTAATAGAAGGCCCACCGCAATTCGAAGCGGATTGTTTTCTAGTAAAGTACCAATGGATCTCGATGGCAATGCTGGCAACCAGGCCCCTCACTCTGGTATTGGGTCAATCTTGTCCAGTTGAATCGGTTCAAAGAGCACGTTTTCCCAATTTCATGAACTTTGAAAATACTCAAAACTATTACAGACTCTATATGAAAGAAGTTAGCAATCGCAAAAGTATACAAGATCGATTTCGGACAACCCCCATTTGACCTCCATCTAAAAATAATCTTGAAAACATCGCCCTACAAGCCAATACGTTTGGTAAACATTTCTTTTCTGTTTTCCTTTGTTCAGTTCTTAACACTATATTTAATTTTCACTGTCACTCAAGGAACGATTGGGTAACGATTTCTTGTTTACATAACAATTTAACGATTTTTCTTGTTTTCGTGAAATGAAAAATTCTGAGATGAGGAAACACCCAAAGTAAAAACATAAATAATTCTTGTTTGATGGATCTTATCAATCGTCATATACTTTGCAATAACTGCAACAAATTACAACTGTTCACACGATACATAGAAGAAAGAGAGAAATTACTGTGTGATAGGTCGTCGTTAGAGCGTACCGAAATAATACAAATTCAAAGTTGTAAGTAAATTCATTGCATTCTCGACACTCTTTTAATGCTACCTATCATCGAGTGGAACAAAAAACATAACTTAAGCCCCGTACGTGACCATACACTGAGAAAATAAAATTATTTCATGACATATTGATAGGGTAATATTTCAGCATGCAGCAGCAATGAAAACAATTTTTCATAGCTCCAGCGTTGTTTTTTATAAGACTATACTCCAACTGGTGCTTTCCAATTTGCCTAGAAGAATTTTACCACTAGAATTAAAGAATTAATATAAGATTATTGATACATAACGGCAAGTAGAGAATGACCATTAAATTGTATAGTACACACTACGAGCGAGCGCATACTGTAACGTAACTTTTTCCTACCGAACACTTTTCAATAGAAAAATTACTAATTTTAAAATACAAAAATCGATTTCACTTTATTCTATGTCACTGACAAATTAAATTAAAATTAAAATGCGGAACCCCTTAGACTAACTTAAATCAAACCTGAACTTTTATGATGGGTGAAGAAATGATGTGCTGATATCGTTGTAATAAATTCAACTTTTCGGATATAAAATTGATGAATTGTTCAACATTTCCATTACCAAAGACAACACAAAGATGTCTCCATAAATAGAATGGTTGGTCGTGTTGATCCAAAATAAAACGATAACCTAAAAGCTAGATTTAGATTTGTAGACGGTAACTCGATGTTCCATCTTACCCTGTTACTCTACGGGCTTTTATCGTGTAAAACTCAACACTTTAATCAACAAATTAAATATATAAACGCAGGCTTAAATCGTTGTCTTCGCTTGACGGAGGTCTAAAACTGAATGCTCTCAATATCATTATATCGTTCGACAACTTTTTACGCAAGCCTTGACGTATATCTTCCTCTTGGTCATTAGTAACGACATCTGTCAGATCGATGCTTCACCTTTTTTATCTCGAAGAACCTTCACCGGTTAATTCAAAACTAACTTAAACTAATTTTAAATTTACAAGAACTAACCTAATGCAAACCCAAGTTACAATAAGAAGCTATCGGTGTGTTGATACATTTTTCTATTGTGAAATTTTTGTACTTGATTTATCAATCTACGCCACAAACTACATCGGGTAATACGTCCCGAACTGTCGACAATTCAAGCAATTTATTTTCCATACTGAGTACGGTGCGTACGTAACAGAGAGTTTGCGCAAAGCCATTTAGAGCCAATATAACATATACATGCAGCTATTTGTTTTGAATTATATGTTTACGTTATAAGTTACAAGTTTACGTTATAAGTTGACATCAGAAGTTTATAGCCCAGTATTGTAACTGATACCAGTACTGATCAATTTTAAAACTAATCCGTAGTAGAAGTGATCAGTTTCAAAATTGATTTGGATTAGTACTTTGAAACTGATTAGTACTGATCCGGAACAGTTTTAAAACTGATAAGTACTTGTCCATATTAATTTCTAAACTGATCAGTACTGATCCATATCAGTTTTCAGACTGATCAATACTGATCCGGATCAGTTTTGAAATTAATCAGTATTAATACGGATCAGTTTTGAAACTGATCAGTACTGATATGGGCTATAAACTTATAACTTGTTCAGTAAACTTCTAACTTATTAATTATAACTCGTAACTTCTAACGTTATAAATTTCGCCATAAGTCGCTTTGCCCAAAAGGATCGTCCATTAAAGACGTCCAAATTTATGGACGAACCGACTTTTTCAAAATACGGACAGATTAGGACAGGGGATGGACCCACATTTACAGAATTTGGACGTCCTTTTAAGTTTCTGTTAAAAATAAAGAAGCAAAACCGATAACACACATATAATTTGTTCATTGTTTACTTGAACCAATTTATCAGATAACAGATTCAGATACTTTTATTTTTTTTTTACTCGAAAACAATGTCCAAAAATGTCCACATAATTTCCATTGAAGAGGCTATGAGCATTCAGTGGTAGGAGTTCTGAGTTGAAGTTTTAACTATGTTTTGTTAAATTCGAGAATAAGTTGAAACTTTTTTCGTCAATTCACACCTTAAAAACTATTTTTTTTTTTGCAAATTTTACTTCTTTTTTTGGACGTCCTAATTCAGAGGGGGACGGCAAAATTGAAAAAACGAACGGATTTGGACAGGGGATGGACCGACCCTGAAAAATGCGGAAAAAAAGTGGGCGTCTTTAATGGACGATCCCAAACTCTCCAATATGTGGACGACCTCTTATGTACATAATCTATTTTGACCGGTTATTTGTCGCCCTAGACAGAAGAATTTATCCCTCTAGACGGGTATACTGAGAATAAATGCAATAAATTCTCATTTAACATCTCAAAAAATTGCGATGAATATATATATGAAAATATATAAAAATATATATATATATATATATATATATATATATATATATATATATATATATATATATATGAAAATATCTTCAATCGTTTTTACTCTATACTCGCTTTTGTAAAAAACGCCAAGTTAATTAGCTCAACCTGAAACTTATGTAAACATGAATTTTGCTATACACAAACCATCAATTTCATTATTAAGTGCATAAACTTTCAAGCAGTTTATAATTTGATATGGAATTTGCGCATTTCTTCATGAAATTCTCCATACAACGGAAGAAGCCGATGATTATGAGTACTGATTCACAAAAACTCTGCCTAGTCACATTTAAATGGTGTAAGTTGATCTACATGTGATGTGCAAGCAGATTCAGAAGGAGGTTAAGTCGACACAATAATTTTCACATATAGGTTGGGAAATGTGCTCTAATCTTATGACTCTTCTCGAAAAGAAAATTTATTTATCTATTTAGCCAATGGTTACAAACAACTAACTAGCTTTTCACCAAAACATTTACAGCATTACCGGAAGTGATTACGTGACCCAGCCGACCCGTCGAAGCCCAAACTACTCTTTGCTTCCAACCGCCGATAATACATATCTACATGTCTATCTTGTCACGGACATGTCAAAATCCGATTATAGATACCTCACAAAAATTTTAACCAAAAATTCAAGTCAATTTGGCAGGATCATGAAACCGTGCTTGCTCATAGTTTCATCGGTGAGAATCGTCGATCTGACCTGCGACCGGAGTTGGTAACGAGAGGTGAGCGAACAAATTAAAAGTCCTCGCTATATTATTTATTGGTTCGAACAACCCGTAATTTGTATGATGTGCATCCACAAGAAAGAAACGGTCACTCCTCCAAGGTCTGATGGGTGTGTTTACTGTCAATTTTGCCGCTATGGATGGCGCGTCAACGCGACCTCTCAAAACGTCAAAAACAAAGACCGAACACAAATTCAGTCTGCGACGCGAAAGAATTTCGAGACCAATAGATCAGCACCTGTCGTCATAATGCGGAAGCCGTCTGTCTTTTTTTGTCTCTCTTCACCATGCGTCTACGTGCATACATCAGAAACATCCTCTGAATCGACTCAATCTTGTTGCAGTGCACCTGATGGTTGGTTGATTGGTTTATTTAGGAAACATAATTCAGCTCGTTACAACAGTTTACAAAATACACTTAAATTCTATGAAGCTAAATTAATTGTACCTCAATCTGTTTAACCTCCTGAATTAAAGCACTGAGGCCATCTTTGTTGGGCCTATTGTGCTGCATCTCCTTCCCTATTAAGTTTAAACTCCCCTTTCGGATTCCATCAGTCTCCTGCCCCTTATGATAAAGGAGAACACGTTGATTAATTTCAGTTTTAGCTGCTCTATTGGGGTCAGATAGAAGTCTCCTAAGAGCTTCGTTCTAAGACCTTTTAAAGCCGGACAAGTGCATATGAAATGCCTCGCCGTTTCTGGTTCTAGTCCGCAGCCACTGCATGTCGGATCTACAATGATTCTCATCTTGCTGAGATGGTAATCCAAACTGTTATGACCTGTTAAGATTCCTACAAGTTTGCTTAATTCACTCCTGTTGAGGCTCAACAGAAATTTTGTGTTTTCGGCATTACATCCGATCAAAAATTTTTTAGATTGCCTACAGGCTGGGAGCGTTTCCCATCTATCCTGGTGACACCGATTCATTTTCGCCTTCACTAAGGACTTAATTAAGCCTGCATGTCTGCTGACAGCAGGTTCTGGCCCAATGAATGTGGAACTGCTTCCCTCTCTGGCCAACTGATCAGCTTTTTCGTTCCCCTGCACTCCTGAGTGATTTGGTACCCATGTCAATGTGACTTTATTGTCTCTTTACAGAGTTTCCAGAGTCTTGAAGCACTGATGAACCAGTTTCGACGAAATCTTGACGGATGACAGCGCCTCTATGGACGATTCACTGTCTGAACAGATCAAAATTTTCTAATTTCTGATGCTATCTCGCTGCATCATATCTGAACTTTCACAGATAGCGACTATCTCTGACTGAAAAACGGTGGTGTATGAACCCAGAGCCATTTATACAATGTATTCTAGTCCACTGAGTGCACACCTGCGTCTGTTCCTTCATCTGTCTTTGATCCATCTGTGTAACCCACGACATCCGGCTATGCTGGAGGTGTCCCTAAATCCCATTCAGACCTCTTTGGCAGGTGCGTTTCAAAATTTTTTTCGAAGCAGAAACGCGCATTCACAGAGTCTTCTGGCATATCTACCTCGCTGAACTCCTCTTTGACTTGCGAGAGAATACTTGCATGACCAAAATTTCGATCATGTGCAATACAATTTCGCCGGGGGGGGGGGAATCGTTTGGGGCCCTTTTTTCTGTGAGATGGGGCCTTTTTTCAGAGAGGGTTCTTTTCGGAAAAGAGGATAAATGACTTAAATTTAACAAAAAGACTCGAAAAAATTCACTTCCGTGTCGATTAGCGCTAATTAAAATTAACTAAATGGACTGTTTTATCAGAATTTATTTTTCTTGCAAAATAAAGGCTTCTTATGTACAACAACAAAAAAATGAATAACTGAAGCTAAGCAGTGGAATTTTCTCGGAAAAACTTTTTGACAAAATCATGATTTTGATAAAGTTCATATAGTCAATCGTTTCCTAATTGTTTCCTCGGATATTGACTGTCGATGAATTGATTTGATTTGGTTGAAATGACTGATTACACGTTCCGTTCCCATATTGTGTGGGGAGGTCACCAAAAATACTCCCAGTAACCATTGCAAAATACCTTTACTTCTGCGAAACATTTCTCGCAATCTGATAGAGTATTTGCAACCGAAATCAGAAATGTCGATTTGTGGAATGTCACTTACAACTGGTCATTGTTCACAAATCTCATCCACTAGCTCTTTGATCCTTTCATTATTGTCTTGTTCATCATCCAGAAACAACTTTCCAGAACTCATCCAGAATCAACCTTTTATCGAATTCACGCAATCTATTGTCACTCCCGTGTCATCACTTTGGATTGACGAATTCTTTTCACAATTCGATTCAATCGATTTCATAAACAAATTAGAAACTTTCAACTGACCCGGTTGTAATGCAATTTTCTTCACCATACGATCGCGATTTACTTTTGTTTTTTGAGCACCACTTTTTTTCAAAGATTTCGACATTTTTATTTACGAGCACTCATAATACTTTTTTACAGCCAAGCTTTTTGATGCACAGCAAATGAATGCGTTTTATGTACCTTAGGGTGAACAGGGTAGGCTTTTCGATATAGAATCGGTGTAAATCAATATTTTTTAAAAGTTGAAGGATTCGTGGGATTTAAAAAAACCGGGGGGATTAGGGGGGTTCGGGGGGGATTTTTCATCCAAGCTTATATGTTACTTTAGGCACTGCTGTCGGCGTCGATGTCATAACTCCAGTTATGCTCAGGCATGCTAGTCTCTGTATTAGGGTGTTCTTTTTTTATATGAACAATTTTCGTTTGTCGAAATGCTCCATTTAAAGAAGCCACAAAATATTGTATGGATGGGAAAAGCCTAAGTTATTTTTTTCAGAATTTTTGGACGTGCTTTTCCGTTCCGGAAAATTCAGCAAAGTTTGCATGGGATTTTTTTGCATTTTTTTTCATACAAACTTTGATGATTTTTCCGGACCGGAAAAACACGTCCAAAAATTCTCAAAAAAATAACTTAAGCTTTTCTCATCCATACAATATTTTGTGGCTACTTTAAATAAAACTTTTTGACATCCTGCGAAAAAAACCACCCTACTCTCTATGCTATCGGCATTCTTTGTCGTAGCGCCTAATTCAGCACGTGGTGCCCATACCATACATCCGTAAGTTAGTATAGGCCTTACTATGGCTTTATACATCTAATACAGAACGGATGGCCTGAGACCCCACTTTTTGCCAAACGTGGAGCGACTCGTCTACAAAAATTCTCTGCGCTTTCGTGACTCTCTTCCACATGCTCTTTCCAGTTCACTGTCTAGAACGACTCCAAGGTACTTGACCTTGTCTGTCAGCTTGAGAACAGTTCTGAAAAGTATTGGCATTCGCATTGGAACTAACTTCCGTTTCCTGGTAAAGAGAATGAGTCCGGTCTTGTCTGGGTTTAACGACAGCCCTGACGTTATACACCACTCTTCTACTACCCGAAACGGGACAACAACGGGATAACAACTTCCCAATAGTCGGAAGAATCGCCACTACTCTGTAAGACACACTCAATCCGGCGGTTTTTGTAACTTATTTACAAAATAACTTTCTTATGAGTGTGGAAAGAATAATCCTATTTTCTCCACTCACATACGGTGAGAATGAGGCGTTTTGTTCTCGTTTTTTCTGATATGATTACAATTCATATGAGATGGCAAAATAAGTTTTCTCGCCTGAACTGTCTCGTCATGTTTGTTTACAAAAACGTTATAATCAACATGTTCAGTGTGAAGTCGGCTTATGTCAAAGTATAATAAGTTTCATGCCATTTTTCGTAGCTTGACACTACGAACTTTACGATAAGACCATAAACCATCAAAATTGTACGGGACTAAAAATATTATTCATCGACAAATCCAACACCTAGCCAACCCGATGTTTCTTTTTCGAACTGTCTAACGTATTTAGAGAATTTCTACTATCATTCCGTATGGTAAAATGTAAAATAATAAAATAACCGCAGTTGAGTGTGTAGATATCTCTTTACAACAATTTCCAAGACTTCTCGATTTCCTTTAAGTTTTGCCCGTTAAGTCTTTCGTACTTAATATATTAAAGTGGTTGCATTTATATGCTCGTGCTGAGATAGATTACAACAAAGATAGATGAAAGACATTCGATCTATGTTTATATTTACACTTGAAGAATTTGTTAGTTTAAATGTTTCTCATTTGAGTGTTTAAATGTAGTTTGAAATATTTTAATTGAGATTCGGAAAAAATGTTATGCAGTTATGCTGCATACGGACTCTGTATCCGCTCTTGTGAAGCAAACAATATTTCCTTTAGAATATTTTTACCAATCACACAACCGAGTCCATATTTACAAACAACGAAAACACGAAATGCTTCACATTTCTTGTGGGAAATGCACCTTTGACAGAAATATTGCTTATCGACGTCCGTAGGTTCCAGGATGTTTGAAATATTTTAGAAATAAATTTCATTTGAAACTTTAAATTGTTCCTAATTGATGAAGGAATCTTATAACTCTATTTCCTTCAATGCATTCCTTACTTTTATACATGTCAGCGAGCGCTTAGTAATTGTACGTTATGTTTTGACTTGTTATGAGAATGATAGTTCGCGCCGTTTTCTTTAATTTTTATAAAGCAAAGAAATGTTAAGAAAAATTTCCTTTTACAAAATGCGCGGATCGAAGTTGATATTTTTTTGAGGTTGTGCACATATTACGTCACACTGAGAGGGGGAAGTGGGGGGGGGTGTCACTGAAAACGTGATGGAATCGGACGGAGGGAAGAGGGAGGTGTCTGCATGGAACGTGACGTCGCGTTTTGTTCCAATAAAAAGGAAAAATTTTTATTAGACATTCAAAATATAAACTTCGCGGACCCGTAGGAAGCCAGTTCAAGACAAGGATTCCCGTTCTATTAAATTACTGAGTTATTTTGATCGAGTTATTTACAAGAAACCCAAAATTACTGAAATAACCCTCGCCGAACGGCTTACGGACATGTATTTCCAGGTAGGGGGGGGGGGCGGTGTTGAAAATGTGACGTCATATTTTAGGGGGTATAAGTCAAACTTGATGAAACGTGACATGGGGGAGGGGTCAAAAAATCGAGATAAAAGTATGACGTAATATGTGTACGACCCCTTTGATAAACGTCAGTCATCGGCGCCGACTGAAAAACGGTGGCGGCGGCTAGCCGAAAAAATTCGGTAGGCGGCGGCGGCGATGTCGGCTCAAGACGGCCTAAAACGGCGGCTGGGTACATTTTTGAATTTTTTCAAATTATAACAAAAAATAAAGATAAAATTCAAAAATTTCTAAAATAAAATTTGGAATATAATGTCAAATATTTAGAAACTTTAGTTGTGTTACGATATCCTTAGTCGAAAAGCGTGAGTGCCCTTCATGCGTTTGTAACTCTAGTACGTTTTAATAGTCCTAGAGAGAACGAATCGCTGCATAGTTTGAATTTCTAGTAAGATCACAAGGCACGATGCGTTTACTATACTGTCATAAAATAGGTTTATCCATGTTGTGAAAACTGCTCAACGAGGTTAAAATTGCTCAGGAAGTTGCGGGAAAAGTGAGAAAGTAATAGACATAAGCAAATTCGAATATTTAGAAGCAAAATTAACATAAGCTCTTAAAATGTGAGCAGTTCCAAGTTTTTTGTCATCATAAATCCATCTTCTCATTTAGAATGAGATTTGCAATATTGTCTGATTCGGATGACATGCAACTTACCACAACACTTTCTTTATGGTTTCGCCCGCATACATCTTTTCAAGAATTATCGTTTTTGTTTAAATGTTTTTCATAGCAGTCATATTGGTCGCGTCTAACACAGTAAAATGTTCGGGCATATAATATTGTCTAATGTCAAACTCATTGTAAACAATAATGTTTGCTTACTTTCAGTTTCGTTTCAATAGAAGGTAACTCAGTTGTTGCTTAGAAATGATTAAAGTTAGGGTTTTTGAAGAATTCGTTCTTTTTTACCCTTTTTTGGGCTCTGTAAATGACTAATTGCTGAGATGTGACCTGATTTTTTGTTTGTTTCACTTTTTATATCTATAAAAACAATTTAAACAAAAAAAATCCGAGATGTGAAATTCGATTTTCACATTTCACATTTCACATATGTGAAAAAAATGTGAAAAAAATATGTGAAGTCACATAATTTTCAAATGGCACATTTTACGTCGTCATCGAACTTTTCGTCTATATTATTGCACATCTCAAATCTTTATGGTAGAATGTGCCGAGATGTGACCTAAAGTAACACAATAAAGTAGTTTGCATATGAAAATGTGAGTGGTGAAAGTGGCTGAATTTGCCTTTTTTCGTCACATTTGTGAACGTCACATTTCCATATATAAAAGTACTTCATTGTGGGACTTTATGTCACATCTCGGCACATTCTACCATAAACTTTTCAGATGTGCAAAAATATCCATGAAAAATCTTAAGCTGACGCCAAATTTGGCGTTTGAAAATTATGTGTTTCACATTTTACTCACATATATTCACATAAATGTGACCACATCTGTGAAAAAAATGTGAAATATTAAATTCACATTTCCGATTTTTTGTATTTGAAATGTTTTTACACATACAAAAACTAATACAAACCAAAAATTAGGTCACATCTCAGCAACTGAAAGCATCCACGACTCGAAAACTGAATCAAAAATGGATAAATATGAAAATTGTATTCTTCCCTTAAAACGATGCAGATCTATGATTTTCTTTATTCTGACTGTTCTATGTAACATATGAAAATTATTTTTTGAAAAATATAACAATTTTTAAGAGTCACTTCGCATCGCACCCATGTCAGCTCCAGGCAATGCACCAGAAAATAAAATTACTTAGTATTGCGGTGAGTTTTTTTACTGTAAAAATTACAAGGAAGAAACTCAAAAAGTTAAAAAGAAACAAGTTCAAACCTTCAAACTGGCAATAAAATTGAACTCCAAAAATGACCGCTTGATACAGATTGTCGTCAGAAAAGAAATCTGGTTCAAAATGTACTCAGAGTGTGATCGAAGTTTTAGCTCCCTTGTAGGACCATAACTCCAAAGACTCTCGAAATTGGCACACCGTCCGTCGATGTAATGGCTTTTTTTTTGAAAGCAAACGTGAAAACATTGCATTTTCCTTGCCTGATCTTGAAAACAATGCGTATCATTTCGGACTTATGTTAGCATACATTGAACAGTATGATTTATGAAAACAAGGATAGCAATTCTCTCTACTGTTAAAGCAGGTCAGGCCATCTTTGAACTTTTCCCTCGGGGTAATTGTTCATCCAATTAAAATCACTTATTTCACCCTTCATAAGTCTCTTTCTTATGTGAACCGTAAAAAAAATAAATCAATTTGAAGTGATGATTTTTGCAGTATTTCAGAGGTTCACACAGATGGTTTTTTATAAATCATTTATTTACTACGTACAAAGTAATAACACAAAAAAAGACGAAGCTGACAGCCTAACGATATAATCTCGCTCATGATTTAAACAATGTTCATTTTATCAAAGGAAATTTAATTACATTTTGCACCATGGAGTTAGTAATATATGAAATAAATCTGACAAGGAACAGAATTTCAATTTAAAACGAAAATAATGTTAAAAGAATCAAATTGAATTAATTTTATTTTGTATTTACGTCCGAATTGTACATGAAATGAAAAATCAAGCAAAAATCAATCCTCTTCGGTTCATAAACAAAAAAAGAATTCATTGCATTTTCGTTCTGCATTAGCATGAAGTGCATGAGCTGAGCGTGAGCATGGGCACCCATATATGCACTTCTAATCCATCATTATATTTATGATTCATTAATCATACAATCGAAAATATCCATTTTGTGCCATACACTCTCTATGTTCCATAATAAATTTTCTCGGAACGAAACCCAACATCAGAGTGCAACTAGACATAATCCTTGTTTGCGTTATCGAAAAGAAAAATCTTAAATTGGGCACTTCATCATTCAAATGAGTTATATCGTTACACGAGTTTTATATAAACAACAACCAATGGCTTCTGAGGCCTCACTTCGTGCGGGCTGAAAAATCGTAAATCAAATTATTTTTCTATTAAATTGATTGGTTGTTGTCACATCGAAATGTTTCTTTTATTGATTCAATTACATTAATAATCTTTTCATTCTTTTTTTTCGTTCTTTTTTCAATAAAAAGCATCCCAAGTGGTTGTTTATACTTCTTCTCTTTTGTGTATCGAAGAATTTCGGTATTTTGGTATCACATTGATATTTGTTTATATTTTGTTCAATTAATTGTACATTAATTTATATATTTTATGATAAATGGGGGCCAATGTGACAATTATTAATTTATTTATTCCACTTGATGCTTATTAACAAGACTTGACAAATTATGTTTGAGGTTTAATGATACGACGAACCGGAATTTGTTTTCCGATAAAATTCTCGATCAAACATAAGGGTTGAATTTTATGGAGCATATAGAAAGGGTTCAGTTGCATAAATGATCTTTTTGGCATAAGTTACGTATTCACTAAAATTCCTTTTGACACCCATGGCCGCAGCTAGGCAGATGCTAGGTAGTAAGCCCCCAAAATTATCTTATTTGAAAAGTTTATTGGTCAAAAGCCAGTTGAGTCAGTCTATGTGTTATGATGACTTATCGGAAGTTAAGTTTATATAATCCGCAAAAAAACCCTTACAGAAGAGGTGTGACACAGGTCTTTTTGTATACTTACAAACGTTATGCAATCAGAGTACCTAATTGGTAAAAAGAATAGATTGTGGAAAAAGATTAAGAAGAGAAAGAAGAAAAAGGTTGACTATAGAGCACTTGAAGTGAAGCTCGGCGCCCTTGAAGTGACTATTTCAAAACATCAGTCCCTTTATAAAGCCAGCTATTATGAGAATTTGTTCCGTAACTGTGAGAGTCCTAAGCAGACACGGAAAAGTATAAATTCTCTGCTTGGAAAAGAAAAAAAGAAAAGCTTTTCTATAAGACGGAATAATATTAGGATTGAAGACCCTGAGGTTTCCAATGTTTTTAATGAATACTTTTCAATGGTGGGTCAGTCCTTGGCCGAGAAGATACCACGAAGGGTAAATGATGATATAAATATTTTTGGCACATTAAAAGATCAATCTTTCTCCACCCTGTAACGAGTACCGATGTTGATTCATTGATTTTATCCCTGAATGTCAGTAAAGCTCCTGGCTATGATGACATTTCTGTTACTTCCCTTAAGTGTTGTATAGAAAATGTTTCTCATTTTCTTGCTGATATCTACAACGTTTCAATTGCTACAGGCTCTTACCCAAATTCTTTGAAAATTTCGAAAGTCACGCCAGTTCACAAGTCTGAGGATTCCACAAATGTAAAAAATTATAGACCTATTTCTATCCTACCTGCAGTTAATAAAATTTTCGAAAAATTAATTTATAGTAACGTGTATGAGTTCCTTGTTTCTCAAAGGTTTTTCTATAATAAACAGTATGGTTTTAGGTTGAAAAGTGGTACACATATTGCCCTCTTCGAAACAATCAATGAAATTTCCCTAGAAGTTGATAAAAAGAAAATTGTATCTGGCCTTTTTTTAGACCTGGCCAAGGCGTTTGATACTGTTAATCATGTACTTCTGTTAAGGAAATTGTATTGTGCCGGGATAAGAGGTGTGGCTCTCAATTTTTTGAGAAGTTATTTGTCTGATAGGTGGCAATATGTGTCTGCCAATGGAATTGATAGTCCAAGATTGCCTATGTCAATTGGGGTCCCGCAAGGAAGCGTTTTGGGACCTTTATTGTTCCTAATTTTTGTTAATGATTTATATAAACTGCCCTTACGGTCACGACCTAATCTGTTTGCAGACGATACATGTATGTTTACTTCTTCTACATGTATTGGAACAAACGTATCTAACTTGAATGAGGACTTGAGAATAATATCTGAATATTTTAATGTTAATAAACTGACACTTAACTTAGCTAAAAGTAAAGTGGTCCATTTTAGGTCTAGTGGTAAAATCCTTAGAAATGTACTGGAATTGTCATATAACGGGGCTACTGAACAAACTATCCAGTCAGATCGGGATAATCAGAAAACTGAAGAGGTTTGTTCCGGTTAAGATCCTCAAGATGCTGTATTTTTCGCTGATCCACTCTCGCCTTACATATTGCGTAGGTGTATGGGGTAGCGCTAATATTTCTCTCATCAAAAATCTTGAAGGACTACAAAGAGTCGCGCTAAAAGTAGCTCATAAATTGCCCATCCTTTTTCCGTCGCAACGCTTATTTTCTGATTTTTGCTCTAACATACTACCCGTACGGGGGTTGTATGAGTATGCAGTTTGTAAGTTTGTATTTTCATCAATCCATGACCTCAACCATCACACGATCATGTTTATTAAACCTACCCATCGGTACCCTACAACTGCGTCAAGGTTGCTCAGGCTTCCTTATGTTCGTACTAAGCTAGGTAAACGTAGCGTGCTCTTTTCTGGGTCTAGTTTATTTAATAAATTACCGGTGGTTGTTCGTGAGTCACACACATTATCTGGTTTTTGTCGGCTGCTTAAGTCCAAGCTGATGGCATCTAGCCTTTAGCTGTGAGTGCTTCAATTGCTCAACCCTGACCTACATATTTCCATTATATGGATTAGCATATTATCCAGTACTTATAACTATTTCTTCTCGTCTTTTACTTTATTGATTCATTGATTTACTAAATTTTCCACTTTTTTTTTCTCTCTCTTGATATTAGCCTGATTTTTTTTATTGTCTTTTGATGTAAAGAGTTTCTTTCGAATTAACTTTGTTAAAATAGAACTCTTTTGATTTTAATACGCTTATCTTGTATAAAATATTTGATTTTTCTTTATAGTTAGATTTACATTTTTTTATATTAAATTGTTGTATTGCTTGGCCAATAAACATAAATTTATCAAAATTGTTGTATTGCTTGGAAGCGGCCAAATTCGTTGACGAGGCAACGAAGGGAAATGCATTACGTGAGCAATGATTTTATTCGACGAACAAAGTTGGCTGATTGGGACGTTTACGCCTCTTCAGTACACCTTTGTCGCAAGACCATGTGTATATCAGCAAAAACAGAGAGTGGTGTTAGCAAACATCTGTTAACGACAAGAACAGATAATGCATTGAACAAACATCTGTGGTGCGTCTAGCTTTTATACACCGTATTCTAATATTTATTCGTTTTGTTGATAGATCTCTCACCTCTATCGTAAATTATTTTGTTTGATAGATCTCTCACATCTACCAATTGTTAGACTTTTCAGATCTAACATTGTGTTGAAGTACTAAGTACTTCATGTAATAATGTTAATCTAACATCATTACACTGGATGAATATAGATTCTACTAATATTCAAAATATTAGTAGAGGTGTTGGATTCCAATAACACCAGTATAATTATATTAAATTGTTGTATTGCTTGGCCAATAAACATAAATTTATCAAAATTGTTGTATTGCTTGGAAGCGGCCAAATTTGTTGACGAGGCAACGAAGGGAAATGCATTACGTGAGTAATGATTTTATTCGACGAACAAAGTTGGCTGATTGGGACGTTTACGCCTCTTCAGTACACCTTTGTCGCAAGACCATGTGTATATCAGCAAAAACAGAGAGTGGTGTTAGCAAAGATCTGTTAACGATGCTAACACCACTCTCTGTTTTTGCTGATATACACATGGTCTTGCGACAAAGGTGTACTGAAGAGGCGTAAACGTCCCAATCAGCCAACTTTATTCGTCGAATAAAATCATTACTCACGTAATGCATTTCCCTTCGTTGCCTCGTCAACGAATTTGGCCGCTTCCAAGCAATACAACAATTTTGATAAATACATTTTTTTGTTTTGTTTTGTACACGATAAGTTTGTATTCTGATGTTATACAAAAAAAAATATATATGAAATATATGAGAGAACGGCGACGCATTCAGCTTCGATATGCAAATAGTACATTTTGTTACTAGTGATGAAAGTGGACTTTTTTTAGAACTAGTCGTAAGCTTGTACTAACGAGGCGAAGCCGAGTAGGACAAGCTTACGAACGCGTCCTAAAAAATTCCGCTTTCATCACGAGTAACAAACAGTGCTTTTTTGCGCCTGAGGATCATAATGAGACAAACCACAGAATTATTCACGTAAAACACTCTTCTCAAAAAGTGGCGTTTCTTGATTGATCAATGTTGCTTGAAAAAAAAAATTAAAGCAAACGACAATCGAATTTGCCAGATCATTCGATATTCGTTCTTCAAAGTTTGTAACATCATGGGCGCGCGGTAGCGATGCGCCCGTGACGCAAGTCCCCATACAAACAAAAAATTCAGAAAATTTTTTTTCGTAGACTTTGGAACCACATATACTAGGGTGCGTCGATTAAAAGAAAAAATTTTGCCAGATTTTGAAACCCCCTGGTTCGATGCAGGGCTCGGTAACGATAAATTATTTATAAATGAAAATGTTTTTTTATAGTGAAATAAGCTTGCGCCCTGACATTTTATACGAAATGACGAGTTTTCAAAAATGTCTGCATATTCGGTACCACCAAAATGATGCTAATAATGTTTTGTAGTGGGGTTTCTTTTTAAAACACTGTCGTTAAGTGGCGTGTTATCGGTCACATATACTGAGCTGTTAGAATTTTTGCTATAAAATGGTAATCAGAACCATGTATCCTTTCATAGAAAACCAAAATGTGCAATTCAATTTTGAAAAGTTTTCGCCTGCGGCGCAACTTTTAAATATCACATTCACCACCTACTCAAACTAAACTTTTTATTTTTCTCGCATAAGAATTGTACTCAAAAAATGTTTCCCCTGCAGCTTTATAACAGAAGCTGTATGGTAGCTGCTAACAAAACCTGCGGCAAAAATTTAGGAAATTTTCTTATAAATAATGTGAACGATTTCAGGAAAATAAGGAAAAGTGAAGGACAAATTCTATTGTCAAAACTTAGAGTAGCTGGCAGAGGGGAACTTCGCCATTTAACTAACATTTTGTGAGCTAAACGAACCAGGAAGAAGATAATTTCAAGTAATGAGATTATTTTGGAAAAATGGAAACGCCATGAATAATTCTAAATTTTTCAAAACCTTGTGGAAAAAATTTTTCGCTCGCTCCGCTCGCGATTTCTGACGCCGGTTCTGTTTCAAAGACGAAGCAGAGTCGTGTGTGCGTCCTAAAAAGCTGGGAAATAAACATAAGTTCTGTGTGTTAGGCACGGCAAATAATTTAGGGGGGAAGGGGGGAGGGCGCCGGTCAAACACAAAACACCTTCTATCGGCGACCCTGTTTAACGAAAACCCTATACCAAAAATACGACTGTATTAATGTGAAATGCGCGAAATAAAGAGAATTTTCTCAAAATTTCATATAATTTTATCAATTCGGTAGGGGGCACGAACCCTCCCTGGCAGTCGACTCTGGCTATGGGCCTGCTCATGCTCGAAAACGGCCCGATAACTTTTCTTTAAATTTTGTAGAGAACTTCGGGTGGGCATTCTACGCCATATGATACTTTAAAAAAGGGGCGGTACCGGCCTCGTTTGGGCGCCAGGACTCTAAGAAGACGCCATATAAAGCCCATACGTATGTGTTTTTGTGTGTAGTGTGTATGATAGCACATTTTGTATGAGGCAATGGTTGTGTGTTCGAGGTAGAGGTTTGGTGTCAAAGGGAAATTTGTTGGGTTGGGTGTGATGTGTATCAGGGTGACCATCAAAATGGCGGAAAATGGGCTGGGCTCAAAAAAAACTTTTGATATGTTGTAGAGGAAGTTGAGGGGATCATCTTCGCCCGTGAAAGTAGTGGCCGCCGCGCTTCGATTTGGCGGCGGCGTCGACTCAAAAAAAACTATTGAAATGTTGTAGAGGCACTTAAGGGTATCATTTTCGCCCATGGAAGTAGTAGCCGCCGCGCTTCGATTCGGCGACGGCGGCGGCTCAAAAAAAAACTTTTGATATGTTGTAGAGGAGGTTGAGGGGATCATTTTCGCCAATGTAAGTAGTAGCCGCCGCGCTTCGGTTCGGCGGCAGCGGCGGCTCAAAGCAATGCAAAACATTACAATCACAACGAAAACCCTTTTTAAATGGAAAACGTGACGCAAGTCCTCCTCCCTTCTTCCAAAACAACTGATATCACAAAAAAAAAATCAAAAGTGAAAATATTTCAAAAGAATTTTGTGCGTTCCGAAGCTGCAAGCGTCACACAAACTGATATCAGTTGTTTTGGAAGAAGGGACGAGGACTTGCGTCACGTTTCCCTTTTAAAAAGGGTTTTTGTTGTGATAATTCTGACCTTAAAATTTGTCGAAGTAAAGTTTTCGCAAAAATGAGTGATTTAGAAACCGACGCACAGTGGATTTTTTGTAAGGGTTTACGGCAAGAGTGTTTGTTCGTCGTAGGTGTTTTCTACGAAGGAGTTCGTATTTTCCTCACGTTGAGAAAATAACTGGCTATCAAAAATTTTCATTTATAATTTTTAAATGCTCACACATTTTTTTTAAAACTTTGTCGAAGTCAAAATTTGCGTAAAATGAGGTTCGTCGCTCGACAAGTCTTTGCTCCAAAAGACTCTACCAAGCGACGAACCTCCTGAAAGTAGGTCAACTTTGACCGAGCTTTAAAAAAAATGTGTGGGCATTTAAAACTTTTTATAGCCAGTTATTTTCTTAACGTGAGAAAAATACGAACTCCTCCGTAGAAAACACCTACGACAAACAAACACTCTTGCCGTAAACCCTTACAAAAAATCCACTGTGCGACGCTGAGTTTCTCGATTTTGAAATTGAAGCAGAATCAATAATTCAGAATTTATTACGGGAAAAATCGATGCCATTATTCGAAAAAGCGTGTACCAAATTCAAAGATTGGTGCCGACGTAAAAATGCTCCCGGTACGGATGAAAGTACACTTTTAGTTTATTTTTCTACAGAACTAGGAAAGAGGTACTTTTTTGAAATTAACATCCTTTTCATCAGGCCTGCTCTTACCGATGATCTTCGATTCGAGACAGCACGATGGCATTTTTTCGTATGTTTATTATGTTATTTCCTTTTATTTTATCTTTGGATGTAGTAGAACTAACTATATTCTAAATGGCGCAAATGCAACGAACACTAAATTTTTTATTAAAATAGATCAAGAGATGCTTCGTTCACCATCGGAGCAATTACTGGGCACTGCAATCTCAACAAGCATCTGAATACAATGTTAATTTCTAAGGCAAAGACACAAAGGTTTTGAAATCCACGTCCTAACGGAGGCGCACGTATTGACTTCGTTATATACAATGTTTTCAGGACGAAATTTTTGAAACTGTCCCCTCATTCCTAATGCTTAAAATTGTCTTTAGTAAACATTCCCAGATGCCGTACTCACTACTATCTGCACTGTACTATTGTCTTGCATCACATCATTATTCTATTCGAACAGTTCGTCAATAGACGACATAAAAGAC
Organism: Pseudolycoriella hygida; assembly: GCA_029228625.1. Classification (NCBI taxonomy): domain Eukaryota; kingdom Metazoa; phylum Arthropoda; class Insecta; order Diptera; family Sciaridae; genus Pseudolycoriella; species Pseudolycoriella hygida. Next base: position 126,317,703 of record CM055406.1, read on the forward strand.
AGGAAATCTGATCCTAAGAGCATTATTCAACGTCCGAAATTTTGTTGTATTTAATCTTCTGCTTGAAGGAAAGAACGCAAGCAAATAAATACTATAAACGAAGAGTGACTCAACAATTCAACATGTAACTCAAGACATTTAGTATGTGCCCTGACAATTTCGAACAGTCAATGTCTCAATCCCAAACTTCGTTCTTCAGCAAAAAATATCGTTAATTTTTTTCGCTTTAATATACGTAATGCCCTATCCATAACTGTCTGTCATTCGACTAGGCACTTACAAAAGATTGAAATAGTAATTGGAAATCAACGATATTTGTAAACAAACTGACAAAATAAATAAATATTTGAGATCATTTTTTTACCAAGTACTTCTCGTTGTGCAAAGAAATTATATTCTAAATGTAAATACAAATACAACGAATTTATTGTCCAGAGAAAACAGTAACATAAACTATCAAAACATACCAAATGGTAATATATATTTTCAACACAATGTGTTCACTAACGAGTCGCCTTTATTATAAAGCATTAACGATCAAATATGAGAATTCTTGAATATTTTACCTACATAAATGCAAAGTACACAACCATATTGCAAATTGAATGCCAAGTGAAAATATTTTAAATTATGTTCAATTGAATCTTATGGAATTATTGTCGCCGCCAGATAAATTACATTTAAGCGAAGCCAACACATCTACAAAATAAATGGCAAGAATATTTCTTCTGGGAGAAGAAAATAATTTCATGAAAATTACATTTTCGGTGTGTAGTGCGTTACATATTGAAATGCCTGCGGATAATTGCAAAAGGACATAAGTGAACCAAAATCAGCATAGAAGATGTTCAGTTCTTGTATTCACATCTCGATTTCCTAAATATTTTCCATTCTTTGAGTGCTTTTTAAGATATGAAGAATTTTTCACTATTTGAAAGCATGAGCCTTGTACGATTTCCTGTAATGCTTGAATTACTATTTACTTCTTTATTAAATCACAACAAAAACCTTTTTAAAGGTAGAGTGTGACGCAGTCCGTAAGTCTGCTTCCAAAATTAATGATATCGATTGAGGTGACGCTATCGCAGATAATACGCAGAAGTTTGTTTGAATGGAATCTTGTGTTCAAAGTTTTAATTTCCTGAAAAAATTGCAGCGCTTCTTTTAAAACAAAACTACGTTGTTAGAAAAAAATTGCGTCACAAATGCCGGACCCAACGACGAAATAATTTTTCTGTACCTTCAGTTTTTGCGCTGCAAAAATTTGACTTTTGTTTGTTATTGCGTAGATTGGTTAAGGTAAATTTAAATTTTTGTTTGTAAAAACTAAAAGTATTGAAAAATTATTCCGCTGGTGGGTCCGGCATTTTTGACGCAATTTTTTTCACAAGGTTTTTTTAAAAAGGTTTTTGTTGTGATATCAGTCGTTTTGGAAGTTTTCAGTTGTTAAAAAAATTTCTATTTTTTGAAAAAAATTTTCTCAGAAAAGAAAATTTTCTTAGAAAAAAAATTTCTCCGAAAAAAAATTTTCAAAAAAAAAATTTCTCCGAAAAAAATTTTCTCAGAAAAAAATTTTCTCCAAAAAAATTTTTTCCGAAAAAAATTTTTCTCCAACACCTTCGGCTAACATCGGAACACTTCGTGTCACCTTCGGCTACCTTCGGAACACTTCGTGTCACCTTCGGCTGCCTTCGGAACACTTTGTGTCACCTTCGGCTGCCTTCGGAACACTTCGTGTCACCTTCGGCTGCCTTCGGAACACTTTGTGTCACCTTCGGCTACCTTCGGAACACTTCGTGTCACCTTCGGCTGCCTTCAGAACACTTCGTGTCGCCTTCGGAACACTTCGTGTCGCCTTCGGCTGCCTTCGGAACACTTCGTGTCACCAATTCTTCTCAGTGATTTATATAACTTTCCTGAAAAAACCAACTATCTAGGTATTCTTATTCAGAATTTAGCAAAAAATCCAAGACGGCGCCGCTGTGACAGTTGGCAGCCGTTTTCTTATGATCCCAAATAATTCTCCTGATGAAACCCTATAACTTTCCTGAAGAACCCATCTCTCTAAGTAGTGTCATTACTGAGCTAAAATTCGAAAACCGTAGAAGCATAAACGAAAATCCAAGATGGCGTCGCTATGGCAGCTGGCAGCTGGCAGCCATTTTCTAATGATACCAAAAAATTCTCCTGATGAAACTCTATAACTCTGTAGAAGAAACCGTCTCTCTAAGTAGAGTCATTCCGGAGCTAAAATTCGAAAACCGAAAAAGCATAAACGAAAATCCAAGATGGCGCCGCTATAGCAGATCGCAGCCATTTTCTTATGATCCCAAAAAATTCTCCTGATAAAACTCTATAACTTTGTAGAAGAAACCGTCTCTCTAAGTAGCGTCCTTCCGGAGCTAAAATTCGAAAACCGTAGAAGAATAAACGAAAATCCAAGATGGCGCCCTTATGACAGGTGGCAGTCATTCCGGAGCTAAAATTCGAAAACCGAAAAAGCATGAACGAAAATCCAAGATGGCGCCGCTATAACAGATCGCAGCCATTTTCTTATGATCCCAAAAAATTCTCCTGATGAAACTCTATAACTTTCTAGAAGAAACCAACTCTCTAAGTGTTATCATTCCGGAGCTAAAAATCGAAAACCCAAAGAAGCATAATTTATACCTTACAAAAATCCAAGATTTCTGAAAACCCCAAAAAATTCTCCTGATCAAACTCTATAACTTTCCCGAAGAAACCAACTCTCTAAATATTGTCATTCCGAAGCTAAAATTCGAAAACCAAAAAAAAAACCTAATTTATTGATTGGGAAAATTCAAGATGGCGCCAGTTTGACCGCTGGCAGCCATTTTCTTCAGATCCTAGAAAATTTTCCTGACCAAACTCTATAACTTTCCCGAAGAAACCAACTCTCTAGCTATCGTCACTTCGGAGCTAAAATTCGAAAACTCCGTGCATTACCACTTTGAACACTTTTCCACATGCCACGGCTTTTCCAGAATTTTCCCGGAAAAGCGGCATATGAAATTTTTCATTTGGGGCCGAGACTGACCTTCCCTGAAAGTTTTGAGGAAATCGCTCGAGCGGTTCTCGAGAAAAAAAAATAGATAGATAGATACATAGATACATAGATAGATCGTTGACACACCACACAGGAATAAAACTGTTATTAATTACAAAGGTAATTTGACCACTTTTCCATAGGAATTGGTCATCTTTGATTGGCGATATCTCAGCCAATTTTCAACCGATTTTGATGAGTGAGGGCTTGTTGGAAAGCTGCTGCGACGTTGTTTTGTTGGGGCGAGGGGAAAAAACTCAAAGCTTCGCCTATACATCGTGTCTTGTTCCAAAGGTTTTTGTATGGAGTTTTTGTATGGAGTTTGTTTGTGGACGTTTCTTTTGGATGTGGGGACTGCGTCACGCTCTCCGCTACCGCTCCAAGCATGATCAGATTGAATTTGTAAATTGCCCGAAAGTGTGAAAACCCTCCCACTCTCAAAAAATTGACGAGAAAGTGGTGAAGTTGTTTGTTGTACCGGTCCATTCTCCAACCCAAGAAATCTTTTCTCAAAAACTTTTTTCCTCTATTTTCTACATCGAGCCATCGAGCTCGGTTAAAAGTTAAATTTTGTGAGTAAAAAAATTTTGCTTGGGCGAAATGTTTGGCTACATGAAAATTGCATTTGAAGTTTTTCCTATACGAACTTATAGAGTCAGTTAAGAGCGAATTATTTAAAAGCTCGGACATCATACCATTTAGTTTAGACACAACCCCATGACTGTTGCCATCTATACTGTTTAGCGAAATTTTCGAAGATATCTGAGATACCAACTGTCGTATACTCGAAATTGATTCAAATTTTGAAAGGCATTTTAACCGCGCTGTCATTTGCGGAAGCTGTCATAGCGCTAATTTCGAACTCAGCAGTCAATATTTTCGAACGATCAAAGAAGAAGAAGAAAAAAATGGTTCTACTTTGTTTACTTATCGATTCCAAATTAATTTTAATAAATAAAAAGTGTGTACACAATGAATCGAAAAACCAGAGCCAAGATCTGGAAGGGAATTTTTGCAAAAAATTTTCACAAATAGTAGCTTCAGGTGAATATACAAAATAATAATGGAAAAGTGGAAGTGTTTGTAAATATGGAAATGTTTGCAAGGGTTATAGAAAATATTTTTTTAAAGTGAAAAATGTTAATTGATGGAAAAAGTGCGACCAACACTTAATGAAATAAAGTTCAAAGTTTTTTTTTTGTGCTTAATCGTGTCTGGAATCTTCGTATTTATGGAGATTTTTGGAAATATTCAAGCGCAAATTTCATTGAATTTATATGGGGTGTCCGAGCTTTTAAATAGATGCCTCTTAAAAATTAAAAAATTTGGATTTATTATTTTTTTTTGTCGAAGTATAGGTAGGTGTACGAAAAATCGGACTCTTACGAACGAACACAAACAACCTGATATCTAGCATCGGAAAGAAGAAAACTAACCTACAATCGAACCCGTATTCCGATTTGACAGAGATTTTAAAGTGATTCTGCCGAACAGGCACTCCAATAGTTAGTGAATTCCGACCTCACCTAAGTATTAACCGCTTTCACACACGGCGAGTGTGGTATGGGTATAAGAGGCTCTGGCCCGTAACTTGGTGTTGCCGAGCCTTTCCTCGCAAGTTCGTCTGCTCTCTCGTTACCCTCCACTCCAGAATGTCCGGGCACCAAGACCAGCGTTACGCGATTTCTCAGTCCCATCCGGTTCAGGGTTTCCTTCAACTCTTTTATTAGCTTGAATGTCACGACTGGCGACATGAGCGCCTTAATCATCGCCTCACTATGAGTGCAGACTATAACATTCTCCCCACATATCTCTGCCGAGATTGCCTCCCCCACTCCCATAAGTGCGGCAAAAGTCTCAGCCTGAAAGACATCAGCGAATCTCCCTAGGTCCATCGATAGTTCCCTGGAGAATATTCCGGCTCCCGCGCCCTGTTCAGTTTTAGAACCGTTAGTTATGCTCACGGTTCCTTCACCTGATAGGTAACTTGGCCAGCCTTCCAGCCATTCTAATCTGTTGGGTACAAGAACTTCAAAACGCCTCACGAAGTCTGTCTCCGGTTTCATTCGGTCCCTGGGCATCTGAAAGACCTCGTCAGTGATAACCTTCTTGATTTTCCCATGTCCCGAAATGAAGTTCGGAGTCCAGAGATCGTTCTGCAACAACCTATCCGCCGTGGCAAAAGCTTTCGCCTTCAATGCCACGTGGATCGGTGGTAGCTGTCGATTTCATAGCTCCTGTAATACATATACATATAGCCTTTAAATCTCGTTCAGCTCTTTGATCGCCTTCTTTATTTCGAGCCTAGGCCACCACACCACGCAGCCATGGCTCATCATAGGCTTGATGACTGCTTCATACATCCATAATATGCCATTGGACGGCAGCCCCAATTTTGTCCAAACGAGTTCCTGCAAATCCAGAACGCTCCCAGAGCCTTCCGTACCTTGTCTGTGATGTGCTCGATCCATTTCAACTTGGAGTCGAGAATGACTCCCAGATATTTCACCCTCGCTCCGGGAACAATGTCGTTATTTAACAGCCTTAGTCTCCCCACAAGTTTATGACCTGACGTTCCTCTACTACAGAGAGCTATGTCCGTCAAGTCCGGGTTTACCCTAAGGCCGTTATTTCGGCACCATTCCTCCACTAGCTTCAGCGAGTATCTCATCTTGTCACCTAACGTACTCATTAGGATGTTGAAGGAAATACAAAATTTACTTCATAGTTTCATTGATCAAATCAACTTATTCCCAAGTCGAATTTGAAATCAACGAAATCATCTCCTCCTGAATCGCACCTAGCCACAATTCCTTCTCATTTCCAATTTCAGTTCAGTTGAGTTGTTCGTGCAGTGCGGACGTATGTCTGCATTGCTTTAGCACAAAAGCAAAAACTATTGTTTTGCTTTCTGCTCTAATAATTCTTTCACTTTGACAAAAAATCATTTGCTTTTTCTTATTAATTCGTAAATTAAAGTCATCATTTTATTTTGCTAATAGTCTATAATAATACGAGAAAATTCTACACTGCTTGCTGTGATTTTTTTTACTTCGTTTACGTCAAGACAAAGGATGCCGCCATCATTTGTGAATTGTTTTTTTTTTTTTCTCTGAAACTGGAAATAGAACAATCAACATCAGTTCAGTTGCAAATAAAATGCCTTTCCATCGTACAAAACCGTCTCTGAATTAAAATTCGAGTTACGTGAAAAGCCGAAAACACCTGAAGGCAAGATCACATCGTACTAAACAGCAATAACCTGAAAAAGCGTGTGGATAACAGCGTCACTCGGAATATTTTAATTTTTGTCGTAACTTATGCAACCTATGAAGGACCTACATCTCATTGCCATTGAAGAATTATCGTTAAGTGGCCATAAGGGTGCATGCACGGACTTTAAAGATTCCTGTGCTTCATCCATCTCATTTTATTTTCGTTGGTTTCAATGGCCTGAGTAGAATGGTTTTTAGACCCGTATGAAGAACAAAGTTCTTCGAAAAGGGGTCTTATGCGTTTGCCACGACGCTTGTAACCACCCCAATTTCGACCCGGGAGTAGGAGGGGAGCATCAATCGTGGTCCTTAGATAAAAAAAACGTCCGTCCGTCCGTCCGTCACCGCGATTACTTGAGTAAAACTTAACTGATTTTTAAAAACTTTTTTCCCTGAAAGGTAATCGAAATATATTTTATGGGATTGAATCTGGGCACTGTCGGCCTAAGGGCCACCAAGTGATTTTTGGTCTTTTGTACTCGAGTAAATGTTTTCTGATTTTTTGAAATTGAATTGATTGTTTGAAAGACCTCTGGCATAGCCGACAATTTATGGAAGAAACTTTTTTGAATTTGGGTCCTTGGACTTGGCTAGGGCACTAAAATCGAGTCTCTGCTAGGGCTCTATGTATTTTTTGTACATAACTCGAATAAATTTTTTCCGATTTTCAAAATTTTTTTTTGTTTGAAAGATCTAGGCATGACCGACAGTTCATAAAAGAAAATCTTGCCTGCGCTTAGGGCTTAAGTGGGCCATGTGTGTCCTCAGGTCGGCCCTAACCAAAAAACAATTTTTTTTTGCTATGTTGCGGAGGAAATTGAGGGAAACATTTTTGGCTATGGAATTGTGTGTCAGAGGCCTCTACTTAGGGCCCTAGGTCGGTACTAAGGTCGAACCTAGCCCAAAAAATGGTTTTTTCTATGTTGTAGAGGAAATTGAGTAGAACATTTTTCTCCATTTGGGGGTTTTGTGCTTTCGGAAAGGTTTCTTACACCGTTTCTTCGGACGGGTTTTTCAATATTGCCCTATCGGCAATTTCCAATACAATTTAATGTGAACGCAATTTCATACACTTAAGAGTTAAGGCAATATTTACTTAAATACGTTCGAATCTCTTCGTAACATCAACTCTGTTTGCCGCATCTATTCTGATACGTACGTGTCCCTTCATATGTTTTCTTATAGAAGTTCCTTATGAATCCTTTGAACGTTGTAGACTAGCCCTAAAGCTGGTGACGAGCCTGAAAATGGTGTTTCACTTCCCAATCGAGCTAGGTTATCAGCTATTTCGTTACCTTCTATGTTGTTGTGTCCTGGGACCCAGTAAGGGTTAACTCTGTTAAATTTAGACAGATTTTCTAGGGTTCCTAGACACTCTATCGTTGGTTTCGAGGTGTAGCAATATACATTGAGTGCTTGTAAGCAAGCCTGATGATTTATGTCTCTATTTTTCGTACCTTGTTTGCATGCATGATCGATAGCGCATGTTTCGGCTTGTAGTATGGTCGCGGTTCGGATACATTGAGTTTGAGGTTCTTAGAATAAATTCCTATTCCGCAACTAGACTCCATCTTTGACCCGTCTGTGTATACCCACTACTTTTCGCCTTATCCGAAATTCGGCCATTTTACCTGAAAATTTCGGAGATGTTTCCTACAAAATTTCGGACATTCGTTCTATGAATTGTCCAAGTTTTTGAAAGCGATTTTTGGACCCACCGTCAGGCAAAAAGGGTCAAAATTGACCCGAATTTGTTTAGACCGTCACGTTTTGCTGTACCATCCCCTCTTCCCTTAGGCATGAACGCATGACGAATTTTCGAACGGCTTCAACAGTACACCTGAGATTCGAAATTCGAACATTAAACTAATTCCTTAATCAATTAAGCTAGAGCCTGAAAATATTTTTTATTCATTAAATGATGGGAGATGGCTTATTTATCCGCAATTTGAGTTCAAAAAACTATTTTGGCTATTTGATTTAATTTTATAAAAGAAAAATTGTGGTTTAGGGATTTGCTGTAACAGTGTAATCGCACATGATCGCACCTTGTCAGTTTATTGTCTGGAGAAATGTATGGAATTTATCGAATTTGGTTGGTAGCAATGGTCATGCTGTAAGTGAATATTCACGCGAATTATTTGAATGCATAAAGCTGAAATTGAATTTAGAAACAAAATATACATTTTCAAGATGTGTCGTAGAACATTAAATTACTCATTTTATCGAAATAAAATGAAAACTATCGAAATATTTTCATGCTCTAGGTTAATTGATGCACATTTCTTTAAACAGGCGATATAGAGAATGGCTTTCGAAAGCTAATTTGTACAGTACAGGTTTACATTTTAGCAGATAGAAACATTGGTCCCAGAGTACGGGTCCATATGTGAGTTATGTGGTAGAGGAGGTTGAGGAGAACATTTCTGCCAATGAAAGGTCATGATAGTGCTCTGGATCGATTTGATAAGACGTACTTCGGGAGTGTATTTCCATGGATCATTTCTGTGGGCCGTTCAATTACAGATAATCATAAAACAATTTGAAACGCTATGCTTTTTGCTCATTTTTAAGCGATAACTTTGATGTAGATGAGAGGGTTAAGACATTTTTTCAAAATAAAGCGTGACTTCATTTATTTGACATGGAATGGATGATGAATCGTGTTACTTGTCCTGTTAGTTGTATTTATTAAAATAAAAGGTTTTCGTTTAAACCGAACGCGAGTATCTCGTAAACATTCAACAAGTTTATTATTTCATTACAAATTAGATTTCATTTCATACAGTGAAAGACTGTTCAATGTCGAGTCTTTTCTTCCGCGATTCCAATTAAGCCAGCACACGAGTTTCAGTTAGAAATTACGTGATTTAATTTATTATTATTATCTACCTACGAGCGGATATTGTGCTAAGAGTGGTAAACATAAAATGCAAAATAAATCTATAATTAGTTTTTTTTTTTTTTTGAATTTTTTCCATTTGTTTACAAAATAACACTATTCGACGAAATGGGTCATTGAACCAATAGATTTAATATTTACTTTTATTAAATACTTAACGTCGAGAAAAACATACTTGTAATCAGATCATTCGACCACTTATGTGCCTACATGGAACATCAAAAGTATCGGATGTTTACATCGGTAAGTAAAATATCCCTTCGAGCATTTTTCACAACATATAAAGCATGAAATTTATGTCTTAAGTCTAACCACATTATCATCACATTTAATCGATTGTTTGGAATTCCTATCAGTTAGAATGAATAATTTATGAGAATCAATTAAAAGCTCTTCAAGCTGCGACTAGTGCAATTGAGACTTAAGAGAAAAATAATATTTAGTTCTGTGTGAAATTGTATATAGCATATACTACCGCCGGCCGTCGCACCGACATAGCCGTAAATTACCGGTCTCCACTCATGAAAATCGTTACGACAGTAAAAACACATTTTCGTATCACGAAAATCGTCTCGATATTGTTCCGGATAAAATGTCATCAAATCACTAATGTAATTCTAAACCAATATGTTAATTTTAATCTCTTAATCCACATCTATAAACCTTTGTATCAGTTCGAAATGGAAGAGAATCTGTGTCATTGATGGTTCTATCACTAAATCAATATACGAGAGGAAAACGATAACGTATGGTTTGTAAAATGAAATTCCATTTAAAATTAATACGGCGATATATATCTTGTCGAGCTTAGGTTCTCCTCTTACACTCTACATACATATGGGTTGATATGGAAACGTTTCAGGTTGAAATCTCTTAACCTTTTTTTCTACGACAATGAGCGTCATGTATACATAGAAATAGAAGTTTTTTTTTATGAGATATGCCGGCCGAAAAATCTTTGCTCGCTACTTATTTTTAGTGTTTTACTGGTAAAGAAAGAAGATGGGTACTTGTTAAAATATGGTTAATGTTAAATTCGGGATAAAATATTAATTAAGGCTGTGGTCTCGAAAGGATTACTCGCAAAGTTTCAGGCTTAAGAGTAATGGATGTTATAGACTTTTTGGGTTTGAAGATTCAGTCCGAATTACTTTGTCTCGCTTCCGAAAAACACCCGTTGTATTCTATTTTGAAATTTCGGAAAATTCTAATGAGCGGAAGAAAAAGTTTTTTTTTATTCGCTGCATCCATTGGAAGTTCGTTTTCCTTTACAGGCACTAGCATCAAAATTCCTCTCCAGTGATCTTTGCGGCGACATATCGTCATATGAATACTATGTTTCCATTCTCTCACTCTCATTTTTTATATGAAGACTCATATAAAAATGAGAGTGAGAGAATGGAAATTTCCAAACTTAGTATTCACATGATGATATGTTAAAAACATTGTTAATTATATTTCTTTGCCGTTGATGTAAATTGTTAGGTATATTTCTTGGATGATAGCGGCAATATTGCCGCTATCATCCAAGAAATATACCCAACAATGTTAAAAACATTAGCACAAAGATTCAACAACTACAACCAGATGATACTCCTCTCGACTGGTAATCAATGAGTGAAGTAATCAAACAAGTAGCGACCAACACCTTAGGATATCAGAGCCCTAATGACCTGGTTTGATGCGGAGTGTGCTAAGAAAGAAAACTGCAAGAACGAGATAAGAGAACAGAAAGAGGCGGCAGATGCGAAATAGAAAGAACTGTGGAAGGAGGAAAAACGTTTGCACCGGCGCAAGAAGAGAGAGCTCGAAGATAGGACGCTATTACAGCTAGAGAGATTGTGTAGCGCAAATGAGTCACGAAAGTTCTATAAACGTATAAACAATCAAAGGAAAGGATTCAACCCCGAACAATCGCTGCTTACTGCAAAACGTAATCTCTTGGAGAGATTCAAAGGTCATTGTGATGTGATGATAGCGATGTTGCCTTTCTTGACGACCACGGTTTTATCGTAGCAGCGCCAACAACAGAGAAACAATAGTCACCACTCATACGAGACGGCAATCAACGAAATTCTTTACGAATGGAAAGAAGCGCTAAATGACTCAAAAATTAAACTTGCAGTGTTATTGGATTTCCAAAGAGCATTCAAAACAATTACACCGACATTGCTTTTGAGCAAACTGTATAAATTGGGTGTACGAGGAACAGCTCTTGACTGGTTTAAAAGTTACCTCACGGGTAGAGCTCAAGTAGTCAAAATATGCGAAGACATATCGGAAGAGTGAAACAATCAGTTCGGCGTGCCACAAGGATGGATTCTAGGACCAATTCTCTTCATATTGTACATAAACGATCTAGGAAATGAGCTACGCAACAGTAAAATCAAATTATTTGCAGATGACGCCAGTGATATCTGACGACATTGAAGAAGAGGTATCGCACACTTGGCGTTCTCTTCAATAAAATATGCCAGAATAAACTGAAGTTGAATGTTGACAAAACAAAAGTGATGGTGATGACTAATAAATTAATCAAAAAGTAAGAGGTGAAAATTTCTATAAATGGCATTGACTTATTGATAGCTGACCAGGTGAAGTACTTAGGTGTAATAATTGATGAAAAACTCGTTTTTGATAGTCATGTGAATTACGTCTGTAAGAAAGTTGGAAGTAAAGTTTCAGTGCTAGCGAGACTTAGGAACGAGCTTGACTCATATCAGAAATTAAAGCTCTATAAGTCATTGATTGAGCCACATTTCACGTATTGTAGCAGTGTTCTATTCCTTTGTAATCATGGTGACATTTTGCGATTACAATTGGCTGTGGCGCCGAAAAAGTAAAGTAAGATCTTTGCGAGTAAAATAAAGTATTTAGTTTTCTGGAGATTGTTATCTCGTCTTCAATTCTGGCTTCGCTTCACTTGTCAAAATCATAATCTCCAAGCCAGTATGTAATCAGTGGCGCCAAGTATGAGGCAGCGACGCACCCAAGGAAATCAAGTCTTAATTTTCACGAAAAGACTCCTTGCACATTGTGCAAATAGCTCTTCTATATATTGTTGGCTATTTGCACATTGTGCAAATAGTCTCTTCTATATATTATTGGCTATTTACACTGTGTGCAAAGAAGAAAGTTTTCAATGTAATTTTTCATCAACTTTATAATATGTACAATTGTACATGATATGTATATGTATTTGTACATGTATATGGGAAAGATTTCCTTTTACGAAATGTCACGAAAACTAGATGGCCTACGAAACTAGGGAATTTGCGCTTTAATGAAACGTCACGAAAAGCTAGTTGGCTAACGAAGCTAGGGAACTTTTACGTTTACAAAATATCACAAAAACTAGGTGGGTAACACAGTTGGAAAACTTTTCCTTTTACGAAACGTCACGAAAAGCTAGTTGGCTATGGAAACTAGGGAACTTTTCGTTTTACGAAATGTCACGAAAAAGTGCTATAAAAGCTAGGTAGGTAACGAAGGTAAGGAAGTTTTCCTTTCACAAAATGTCACAAAAAGTTTTCGGGTAAGGAAACTAGAATTAGTACTACGTCTAAGTGTGCAAACAGTCTCTTCTATATATTGTTGGCTAATTGCACATTGTGCAAATAGTCTCTTCTATATACCTTCGGCTATTTGCACACAGTGTGCAAATAGTCTCTTTCTAATTTTTATGCTATTTACTTCCAAAAACGATATTTTAAACGGCATCGTCACATAAATAGATTTTTCTTTCGTCTTAGATTCTTTTTTGATCAAATATATTAACATTAAGGATACAAAAATTTTGGACCTTTTCCTCAAAATTGTGCGTTTGCTTCATAGCATCGAAATTCAATTAAATAAAGTTGGACAAATTGTGATCGGGGAGAGGGGAGGTGTGAAAAATCGTCAAAACCGCGGATGTCCTTTATGGACGTCCGCCAATGGACTGTTATATGAAGAAAAATTTGATTAATGGTTGTGCAGACTAATTCGTGTATAAAGTCCATCAGCTCGTCACCCACGACATCGAAATTGTTTCGGTATACTAGATTTTAGCCTTAAATCCTATATGTAGCTACAATGTGTAGCTATATGTGGTTCGGAATTCACATTAGCATGTGGTCCAACAAATAGATTAATGGTTTGGTTACTCATACAAATGCCCGCATTCAAGGGCTCGTTTAGAATAAGCATATTCGGAGGCTAGAAGAGGTATCGTAATGTCCGGGCCCAAACAACGAGAATCCTTTGGCGTGTACGGTTTGTGCCGGAGGCTAGATGATGTATCGTAGTGCGTGTGCTCAGACGACGAGGCTCATTTCTGTGTATTCTGAAATGGGAACATGTAATGTGGGAATCTAAATAAGACAGCATACATGACTATGTGGAATAATAGAAGAGTAACGGGGGAAGGAACAAAGGGTCATAAGACCTGTGTTTCAAGGCCAGTTTGCCGCCTCGCCCAGTAATCTAATCTAGCCTTAAATAGCAGTTCACTGATATTGGTGTTACCGCATCACATGGACACGCATGAAACGTTACAGGCGTCTCGTATGTGATGTGCAAAGCACTAAATAAACGAAAAATCATTAAAAACAAATTAAATGGTTGAGCATGTCATAAAAACCCGTAGTTCAATTAGTCAACTTTTTCATCGGAACGGCTTTTATTGTGTGCAAATCGATGAAATTATTTACTTAAATAAGTGAAATTTTAATTAAAGTTATGTTGGTTAAATTAGACCAATCATTAATGCACGGTATAATTATTTACGAAAATGAACGTTTATTTATGTAAATTGCTTTTGATCGGTGGATGTAGTTACATTTGTTATTTCAAAAAAAAATTGTTTAAACGATCTCAAAAGGGCAGATAATTGGTTTCAATTATGTACGAAAAAGGGTGTCACTTACTATGAATAGCCTTACTGGCTGCGCGGCTGTGCGCCGTTCTTTTTCTCAGTTTCAGATTTCTGGCGTTGACTTTGTGTCGGTCGGTTGTTCTCATTATCATATTATCCGGATAAATCGAGTTAGTTTTGAAAGTTACGAGTGGTAGAGACTAGTCCGATGTGGATCTCATAGACTTCGTTTTCCATCGCAATAAAATTGTGCTCCTCAGACGATGATCACAACCAGCGCTTTTTTTATTTTGTTTAATGAAGAGACACCCGTTTGATTATACACTATAGCATCATCACAAAATGTAAGAATTCATGATTATTATAACGCGTTGTAACGTTAATTTAATCGATTGGATTATAAACCAAACAATGTCGTACTTTCTTTGAATATTGTAAAATAAAGGGAAGAATGATCATTTATCTTTATCGATAAAGTGGGATGAATATGAAAAAAAAAAATAATGAGGAAATGATCAATTTTATGAAAATTTTCGTTTCGATTTTACGTGAGAGTCAGATTTAAGAGCCGCTGTTGAACTGCCGAAATAATTCTTCCAAGGTATTCGAATTTGAATCAAACTTTGCTTTGCGATCTCGCGAATAAACACTTTGTTGAGTGCAACGTCGGATTATGCCTAAGTACACCAAAATTTCATGGCGAGGTGCATAAGCTGACAATCACAACATTTTTCGTAGTGTAGGCAGTCGAAATAAAAGATCCAAAGTTAACAGGCAAGCTTTGGTATCAGCTAAATCGGTTTTGAACCGCTCAAGACTGTTGTGCTTTTTTATGTGAATGAGGAATCAAATGACGCAATAACGTGGGTGAAAGACTTAAAAGTGGAAATTTGATTGAAGAAATACAAGGAGGCGTCCATAGACCAAAGAGTGTTAATTGAATTATTGTGAAAGCTAACTTCTGTCGTCATTGGAATAAATAAAATTTCGATTGTTTGCTTAATGATGTGCAAGAACACCAATGAGCTGGTGAATTCGATGTCGGTTGTTTGAGCCAGTGCGTAATAAGGAGGTCTAAGATTTACTACGCTACGTAATTTGAGGGTTTTCTTATTTTATATTTATTCGTTTAACGACCAGTTAACAGGCCAAAGCTTAAGGAAAAGCCCAATTACAAACCTTTCAATAAAAAATAATATTTGTCCAATAAAAATAGTAAATGACCAGTAAAAAATACATATTCATTCCCTTATGTTACGCTGAAAACCCACCTAAATCTCCTAAAATAATTATGGTCGGAAATGTGCTTCATTAGGGTGTTCCACGAAAAAAGGAAAGCCACAGGTTGATCTCCTTACCCTACACAAAAAATTGTAGGAGTCCAAAACGGCAAAAACTTTTTTTTTGAATTTTTTGACTGAAAACTGGCTGAAAAAAAAATTCAAATATGTGATTTTTCCGCCATTTTTTAAATTTGAAACGTCGCACCGCCATCTTATCGCGTGTTATGTAAAAAAAAAATCATTTTTATAGGAGGCCTATTTTTCTACCTATCAAACCCGTTCAATTTAATCAGAAAATTAGTTTTGTGGAACAATTATTGTAAACGCATGTCCTGATAAGTTTCCTCAGGAAATTCTTTTTGGAAATTATGGAAAATTAATAACTTCAAAGGAACTCATTAGGACATGCGTCTATAAAAATCGTTCTATAAAATTCGTTTGTATATAGGTAGAAAAATGTACATAGTACATTACATCACAAGGAGCTAAAACAGTGCATTTAGACCCAGGTGATGAAAAGGTCAAATACGAGGGTGGAGAGCAGCGGAGCCCGAGGAGGACCTTCTCACCACCGTTGTTTAAATCAGCACCGTTTTAGCTCCGTGTGTTGTATACTATTTTTCGCGCAAACGGACAAAAAGTCGGACGAACAAAACACTCAACAAACTTAAGTTCAAATTTCATATTATGATCATAGTAAGTATACGATTCAATTGTGTCACTACATTTCTTTCATTCGATTCGTAGTTTTCTTCTGCTGAAATCGTTTTTATTGAATTTTTATTAATTCGTGTGTGATTCTTAGAACTAAGTGCTTAATAATATCGACAATAGGTGTTTGCCCTCGCGTACCAGTTAAAATGAACTTTTATTTGATAATTAGTTTGAACAAAATGAAATCTTATTTTGTTTATGTTGCAGGTGGGTAAAAAATGACATACATGGACTGGGATAAAAATGACAGGTGGGTAAAAAACGACATTTCGTGCAGGGCAATAAATGACATACAAATGTGACCCGAAAGAAGTTACTTGAGGATCTAAATTCGGTGTTAAAATCTGACGTTTTTTGTCCGTCTGCGCGAAAAAAATATTTTTTTTACATAACATCGTATCGATGGCGCTGCGAGCGTTTAAAATTTTAAAATTTGAAAAATGGCAGAAAAATCACATTTTTGAATTTTCTTTTAGACAGTTTTCAGTCAAAAAATTCCAAAAAAATTTTTTTTGACTTTTTGCACCCCTGCAACTTTTTGTGTAGGGTAACGAGATCAACCTGTGGCTTTTCTTTTTTTTTGTGGAACACCCTAGTGCTTAATTTATCTTTCATTTAAAAAGTCCACTGGAATTGCAAAAATTGACGCTCTCTTTTGGAATTTTTGGAGATCGCTTTTTCACAACAATGGTTCGGGCGTACGATTACTGGTCTTACTGACACACGATCACTATAAACATGACTTGGGGGCACACGCTAAATAGAACGGATTTTAGAACCCTCTCCTCCTACACGCAAAAATATATGGAAAAAAATCGAAACGTATGGAGCCCACGCTTTTCTAAAATCCCTCTCCCCAAAAATGCGTGCGCACTATTTGAATGACCCCTTAGGTAACATCGAAAGTCTACATTCATGGTACCGAATTTGTTTGACTTGAGAAACCTTTCTACTTTTCTATTCGGTTATTACTACAAAATGACACTAAGAAGCTCACTGTTTACTGTATACGACTACATCATCCGGGACGAGACTATTAACTTACGAAACTAGCAATGTCAAGAACGCCATATAAAGGGAGCATAAGTTCTACACAACCGTTTCGGGGCGTCGTTCGTTTAGAGAAGAAAATTCAGAAATTTGATTGAATACGAACGACGTTCCCGCACGGATGGTTCAGTGGTGAACGCACTGGACTTCCACCGAGAAAGGTTCAAGCCCCGGGAGGGGGGATTTTTCTGTTAGAAATTCTAGACTGCACAACGTCCCTAAGTTCATCCAAGCTTCATAAATTGGGGTAGTTTCGGTCCGAAACAAATAATCAAACTACAAGAGTATGTGATGTGACTTACATGTGGAGGGGAGAATACATGTGTACTTTCACCACCTGTAGGATAATAGGATAAGCATTATCAGCGTGGATGTGAATCAATCAAGGCAATGGTGCATTGGTGTACGATTTCGGCCTCTCCAGCAATGGAACCTGTCACAACTAAAGCAAAGCACTCATATTCTCTCTCTCTCTCTCTCTCTCTCTTATATTTTAATGTATCTATCTCTATTTTATTCGACATTTGAATTTGTGCTTTATGCCGAGCTCCTCAATTTACGTTGGGTCTTCACGATGTCTGCACTGCATGAAAAAATGACATCAAAGGCAAATTGCATGGATATAACAGTGAGCTGTGTAAAGAGATCGAACATGTATTAGACATAAGAATTATTGAAAGCTGTTCATTTGTCCATCATCGTTGGAGCAAAAACGGCCAAAAATATCATTTCAAGTTTTACAACCTACGAGAGTAGGTGCATTGGTGTCGAGTCTTGTGCTAGCTCCAGTTACGAGTACCATATTGTTCTCTTTGTCTTCTATGTATTAGTACATCTCATAGAAGGTACTGGGTTTGTCGTACAGATAGCACCATTGGCACTGGTAATGAAAGGATTTCAAAAAGGAACCACAAACAGCAAAACTAGTAAATAATGATCTAATAGGTTTATTTAATTAGTGACACACTGACCGCTACAAATATGGCGCCACACACACATTAAATGACAAATAATGGCTGCTCTATATAAAATTACTTCATTTCGTAAATTTTTTCGAAACTTCACTTATATTAACACCCGACAACACAAAAATTTCTGTTGATTGTTTTATTTTAAATAATTTTATTCGAGAATATTTACGAAATGAAGTAATTTTATATGGAGCAGTCATTATTTATCATTTAATGTGTGTGTGGCGCCAATCAGTGGTCAAATTGCAAACAATTCAGAAAACACAACCTATCTAGAGGTGAGCGCGAGGGGTGACGCACTTCTGCGTTTTATGGAATAATGGAATAAATGAAGTGCGCCACCCCTCGGGTGAGCGGGTCGGCCTTTTTTTGAAACCCGACCCGAACCCGACCCGATTCAGTTTTCGAAAACCCAATAACTCAACAATCTGTATGAAATGAAACCCTAGCCGACCAGAACCCGACCCGATTCAATTTTGAAAAACTCGATAAAAAGAAGAAAACTGAACCAGATGAAGAAAAGTCGCTAAAAATATTGTGTGTAACATTATCTCCAGAGAGAAGTCTCGAAGGTGTCGGTTTTCATGCTGCGCCATACAGAGAAAACATGAAATTTGTTGAGAAGAGCCAACCCGAAATTATCGAACTCATAGAACAATTGCACCAAAATGCGGTTTTTACGTGAGGGTGTGTCTGTTAAGTTATGATCACTATGTTAGTTACTAAGTTATGATCAATATCAATTTTGATAAGATCTTACATCTAACTCGTAAAATCTATTTTATTGGTAATGAGTATTACATTTCCAACATAAAGTCTGTCACAGTGTTGTACAAAGTCGATTTTTGAAGTTTTGCTTATGAGCGAGTAAGGAAAATTAAGACGTGTGCTACAGAAATCACTTCCGCAACGAGCTGTACACTAAACTTTGTGCCAAATGCCACATCGAACAAATAATTCTTAAACAAAACTTTCATCCATCCAGTTACATCGAAAAATATTACTATTACCCTATTCCATCATGCACTACCTCACTACGCTGACACATACATTCATCAAAACTATCTAAGTCATGAGACTTCTTTCAGGTACTTCTATCATTTCGATACAAGTGCGGAAAAGTATATCAGTTTTACTGCTTAAATTCCAATAGTAAATTGTTCGGAAAGTTTTTAGTTCTAAATCTATTACTGCGGTCGAAATCTTTCGAATTGTGATACGGCATGGCACAAACGTTATTTTAATTTATTTAATATACCAATACTAGTACGCGTAACTTTCTCACTCTTTACTATAATTTCATCAAAAAAAGTTACCGGGTTTTTTCCTAAATAATTACAAAAACCCGACCCGACCCGATTCGATTTTGAAAAACCCGAAACCCGTCAACTCGATAAAATTGATTCGGGTTCGGGTCGGGTTTTTTCGTACATTCGAGTAACCCGCTCACCTGTCACCTCTAATCTAATCCTTCGTGGGTTGTTAAGGCAGATTATTATTTATTCCCGGGCGATGCATCTATTCTTGAGCTAAACTTTTTTCGGTCATGCCTTGCGGTCCTTGCTCGTGACATAATTTTTGTTCGCAGTTTTTGTGAAAAACCGCCGCAAAATCGTTTATGTACGGCTCTCATGTCTGATTAGAATATTTCTTTATTGTACTTTTAATTCTCGGTACGCTCAACGCTGTTTATAATTGAGTTAAGAATGCGTTTTTCATCAAATTGCAGGAATAACGTTTTTAATCAATACGAAACGATCAAGCACAAATTTAGCTGAGAAAACGTTACTTTTATTCATCGTTGAATCCGATTCTTCAATAAAATAAATTGATGTACTTTACAGATTACTTTATTAGTTTTAATTAAGTACTTATGCATGTTCCTATTGATGTTGCACACTAACATTAAAAACCATCTGTTTTCTAGACTAAATTTATAAATTCTAGTTATTACCATCTGCTTTAATATGTAATTATAATGTTGATCATTAAACATTTTCTTTCTTTTTTTTTTAATAATTCTCTTACGCTTCGTATAACGAAAAATGACATTAAGAAAGCCGCATATTTGGAGGAATCGTAAGAATTTACAATTACAACATGCAATCTTGCTTGAAAATTCTAGTCAAATTTTTAACTAATGTCACCACGATCGAATCAGACTACGAATGAATGATCACTTTAACAAATGGAAGTCTATTGAGTACGTTGAGTGATGATGCGATCTAATCAGAAAAAAAAACATTTTTATACTAATGTGTCATCCATGTAATAAGGAAATAACAAATTACAGTAAAACATGGAAAGATTCGCAGTACCAATTATGAATTGCGTTAAATGAGAAACAGACGTTTTCCGCTAGACAATTAACAGAACAACTTTCTGTCACAAAGCAGCGATTCAATAAATCACTATCCATCCCTTCACCACCCCACCTCAAAATTCGGACCCTCATTTTTAAAAGAGAAGATCAGGTCGAGTTGTTGCTACTCCCTTCACCACCCCCACCTCAACATTCGGACCCTCATTTTCTGAAAGTGAAAATCAGGTTGAGTTGTTGCTACTGAACAGTCCTGTTTCCGAAAAGTATGGAAAAACATGAACGGAAATCAGTTGGTATGTAGGTTCGTAAGTCGTAAGTGAGTAGATTTTTGATTGCAAAAAAATAGCTTGTGAAGACGATTAACACCGCACAAAAACCTACTTAAAGTTAAAATGTGACGCAAGCATTTTTCCGTCTACTTTCAAAAGTTATGATAATGGTGGGTGTTGAAAATTTGTAAGACGACAAAACAAAGCTTGCGTCAAACCTCCTTTTTTCAGTGGGTTTTTATGCGGATATCAGTACTTTTAGTCATTTATCCCACGATTGGACAAAAAATCGTTTTTCGATGAGTTCGTGTCAACGTTTTTGCAGAAACTACTTACCGCCCTTTGATTACGCAATCTTAAGACCAGTGCGTCGCGGAAAAAAGTCTCAAAAAAGTGAGCCGCCGCTAAAAATTATTTTGACGAACGCCGAAGTGCACCGCCGTCCATAACTGAAAAACATTGCGTCACCGCCATCGAGACATTTTTTATTTCTCAAGTTAAAAATTCTTTTGCGCCTGCGCTCCGTTGAAAAAAATGTCAAAAAATGCGCTGCTGCCGCCTAAAATAAATTTGACGTACGCCGAAATGAGACGCCGTAGAGATCACTTTACTCCTATTATACCGAATAAGAAGACGCCGTTTTTTGACCTTTGGTGATCGTACAAAGTCCTGAATAACAAAATCCAGAAGAAAACGTGTGGAAGCCTCAAAATACAAAAGCTTTATAATCCAGAAGACTCAAAATAAGGAAGCCTCAAAATCCAGAATGTACAGTGACCCAATCATAAGATTGTGCAACTTTTCAGTTTAACTCTTTTCGTCAAAAATCCCGTTTTATATGAGAAAAATACAAGCAATGCGTGAAAAGAGAGATAAAAGCTAAAAATAAAAGTTGCACAATCTTACAATCGGGTCGCTGTAGTTAACATTTCGTATTTTTTCCGGATTTTCCAGATATGCAATCACAACAAAAACCCCTTTTAAAATGGAAACGTGACGCAAGTCCTCGTCTCTTCTTCCAAAACAATTGATATCAATTTAGGTGACGCTTATAGCTTCAGAACGCAAAAAATTCTTTTGAAATATTTTCATTTTCGATTAAAGAAATGTGTCACAAATGCCGGACCCCCCTATGTTACCAGGCTCGTATCTAGGGGGGTGGGGCAAGGGGGGCTCAGCCCCCCCCCGAGCGTCCTCAGAGCCCCCCTGAGCGTCCTCAGAGCTCCCCCTGAGCGTCCTCAGAGCCCCCTGAGCGTCCTCAGAGCCCCCCCTGAGCGTCCTCAGAGCCCCCCCTGAGCGTCCTCAGAGCCCCCCCTGAGCGTCCTCAGAGCCCCCCTGAGCGTCTTCAGAGCCCCCCCTGAGCGTCTTCAGAGCCCCCCTGGCGAAATTGAAATGTTGCCAATTTTGCGGAAAAATATAAATCTTGATATCATGATCGTTTTCAATACTTGAAATTTTCGCCTGCGGCGCAATCATTCTTTTCTTTTCCAATCTCATTTCAATGTTTCCATTTCTTTATTGAAATAGATTTTCGGTTTGATATTGCAAGAAAAAACTTTTGACATTCTTAATGACAGTGGCGTGTTATCGGTCACATATACTGAGCTGTTAGAATTTTTGGTCACATATACTGAGCTGTTAGAGTTTTTGCTATAAAATGGTAATCAGAACTGTATACTTTCATAGAAAACCGAAATGTGCAATTCAATCTTGAAAAATTTTCGCCTGCGGCGCAACTTTTAACTATAACATTCACCACCCACTCAAACTAAACTTTTTATTTTTCTCGCATAAGAAAAGTACTCATAGTACTCAAGTACTCAGTATGCTAGCTGCTAACAAAATCTGCGGCAAAAATTTAGGAAATTTTCTTATAAATAGTGTGAACGATTTCAGGAAAATATGGGAAGTGAAGGACAAATTGTATTGTCAAAACTTAGAGTAGAATGTTTTTAAAAATCCGTTGCTGCATATATTTTAGGCGGAGGGAGACTTCGCACATTTAACTCACATTTTGTGAGCTAAACGAACCAAGAAGAGGATAATTTCATGTGAAAATAAGTAAGAGATTATTTTGGAAAAATGGAAACGCCATGAATAATACTAAATTTTTTAAAAATTTGTGAAGAAAATTTTTCGCTCGTTCCTCTCGCGATTTGTAACGTCGGTTCTGTTTCAAAGACTAAGCAGAGGCGTGTGTGCGTCCTAAAAAGATGGGAAATAAACAAAAGATCTGTGTGTTACGCACGGCAAATAATTTAGGGGGAGGGGGAGTGCTGGTCAAACACAAAACACCTTCTATCGGCGACCCTGTTTAACGAAAACCCTATACCAAAAATACGACTGTATTAACGTGAAATGCGCGAAATAAAGAGAAGTTTTTTCAAAATTTCATATAATTTTATCAATTCGGTGGGGGGGGGGGGGGGGGGGGGGGGGCTCGAGTTTTGCATGATTTGTGGAGTAGGGGTAGCCAAATTTTTGGCGTGCGAAATCTGAAAGCGCAGAAAAATTATTACGTTGGGAGGGTTCGTCATTTGTGACGTATTTCTTTAATCGAAAATGAAAATATTTCAAAAGAATTTTTTGCGTTCCGAAGTTGTACCGCCCTAGTATGTAAAGGTGTATGGGTCATGTGTTTGAGAAGTCCATTGTTACATCCGGCGTGCCTCAGGGAAGTCATTTCTGTCTACTACTTTTCATCCTATTTATGGATGACGTAATCAAAGTTTTCAAGTCTATTAAGATATTATACGCTGACGACCTTAAGTTTCTCAGCAAAATTAGATCCTTGAAAGACGATATGAGACTGCAATCAGACTGGGATGTCCTCTCCGAGTGGAGTAAACGGAACCGATTCGACCTGAATGTGGAAAAGTGTAAGGTTATGTCTTTACAGGATCAGATCTTGCTTACGATTCAATTATGACATTGATGGGATAAAGTTGACTCGCGTGACAGAGATTGAAGACCTGGGAGTCTCGTTAGGTAAAGAATTTTCGTTAGATTGTCACGTTGGTTTTATCACTTCTAAAACCTATTCGATTGTAGGTTTTGTTAAGAGAATTTGTAAGCAGTTCGAAAGCGTCTGAGCGCTCAAGAGTGTGTGGCACTCTCAGCAGTCGATTTATATTAGTACGATAGAGTCGACACAAAAGAAATCTCTTATTTACGCCTTGAGGACGTCTGAGCGGAGAGATAGTGAATTTCGTCTGCCTCCTTACCTTGAGCGTTGTAAATCGATTTGAATTGAACCTCTTTAGCGTATAGAATGATTACCTTAAACGTCTTGTTTGTCTTTGATTTGTTACGCAATCGTCTGAAAGTTCCTCCGCTGATGCCACGAAAAATTTGGAAGCAACAAAATCCGGAATTTATGATCAACATTTCATCCTCACTATGAGACTTCAGTATTTTAAGGCTTGGTGATATTGAGGCGAGGCTTCTTGACTTTGAGGCTTCCAGATTTTTTCTTCCGGATTTGTAGGGGAGCTACATTGTTTCTGGTTTCTGTTTCTAATTAGGAAATGTGTAACTGTTTTGGACGACTGTTTTTAGGCAGTTTCGCGCGTTATAAACTGAAAAAGTAGCGACGAATTCGTAATGCAGATTTGTAAACGCTTTCCGAAGATTACTCTGCGCCACAAGTTCAATTTACAATCACCAATCGAGAGGACGTCAACAAAACGATAAGAAATGCTTCACGCGGCCTTTATCGCTTTTACCGATAACAACAGCATCAACAACAGATAAGCACAATTTCGGTGGTGCACGCTAGGTTCACAAATGAGAAGGATCTTATCGACAGCCTAAGCGCTTAAGATAAAAAATCGTTAATTTTGAAAGATTTTACTGACAATATTTTCAACATGCGAGCAGCAGTTGTTGTTTTGGTTCATTTTTCCAATTTAATTGATACGAATGTCAGCACAGTTTCTGAATGTTTGCGCTGGATTTGGATTAAAGCATGCATCAGGTGCTGAATGAAAGAGTTGACACGTTGATAATTGTTGACAATTGATTGAAAATGGAAACTAACCTGGTGGATATGAAGTGCGGTAAGTCCAGCGGAGCGTACATCTAGTACATCTGAAATTAGCTGGAAGCTGAACACGTAAGTTCATTGGACCATTTTGTTGATCATTTCCAGAGCACACCATGTTTCCAGGACGAATTGGCCTGTCTGCACTAATGACAGTAAGACGGTTGAAGCATGAGTCGCTTTCACCATTATTAAGATTGCAAAGTTCAATCCAGAATCCTCCACGATGATTGGCAGCGAATTGAATCACCATGTTTACTTGCTGAATGGGGGAGGAGTTGAGAAATTGTTGAGTTGTTAACAATAAACTCGTGTCACTTTAACTCCATTCACTAATAGCATCTTTCCACTCAGAAAAAAACGTTAGACTTACTTGTCCAGCATTGTAAGTACCGGTGATAATTCCTTTGTCGTAACGTCCTCCGCGATTGGCATGTGTGTTTCCTGGGGAATCACCGCAACGTCCGCAAGTACGAACATCGACATCCTGTTGTACGTTTCCACACCAAACGCCTTGAGAATCCCACCAGAAAGGTTGCTGGGCTCCACCCCAATTAGGCAAATCTTGAATGCGAGTTCTGGCTAATGGAGTTGTGATAGAGCCATGAGGTGTTACG
Source organism: Pseudolycoriella hygida (assembly GCA_029228625.1). Taxonomy (NCBI): domain Eukaryota; kingdom Metazoa; phylum Arthropoda; class Insecta; order Diptera; family Sciaridae; genus Pseudolycoriella; species Pseudolycoriella hygida. Next base: position 126,343,071 of record CM055406.1, read on the forward strand.
ACAGTAGCTCCAGCAACGAGGACAATTAATACCACAAGTGTATTCATTTTGAGTGTACTATGTAGTGCACAATTTGTTATTGAATTCGCCTTCTTTAATACTATTACTTCAAGTGGGGTCATTATCATTACATTATCAATGAAGTGGTGCTAGTGATTGATTACCACGGTATCTTAATCCAGATTTCACAAAAGTAACTGTTTCACGTCCAAAATGTAAGAAGAAAGTATAAGCGACCTATCACGTGAACTTTCGATGATCGTTGGGTCTGAAAGGAACCGATAAAAACAATTGGTAGGTGCATAGTAAAGGTGTGCGGCTATAATTTTGTATTGCTCGTGTCCGCCCGTATCTTTCTGAATTTAAAACGGATGGCATTGCGTACTAGAAAAATGGATACGGGCGGCCTTGATAACGGGTAATCGGGCGTGCTCACACACCTCTAGTGCACAGCACACTGATAGGCCAATTATCTACTGAGACGGAGATAACATCTGTCTGGTTGGCAAAATGTTTACGTTTTCAAAAACTTTTCATGCAGAGCTACGAAAACGAGAAAAAATTTACAAAATCACACTTGAATTTGGCACGCCAAAGCATAACAAATCGTTTCGATACTCGTAATGAAACTATACTTCTCACCAGTCATGAGAGCCGAGCTTTTTTAAGTCGGCTGAAGCTTCGGCTTGTGGGAAGATAGAGCTTTAGTGTCTTCAGCAAACGTCTGGGTGACAACTAGACGATTCTTCCTCTCTTCAGAAACTAAGGAGACAATAATTTTCTCTTTCTAATGTCTGCAGACAAAAAAGTTGTCCATTTTGGCGTCACCCCTAGAGTTTGAGCTGTACGCTAGAGTCCTTAACTTAACCTCGGCTCTCGTTACGGCTTCTCAAACTACCTGCAAATATTTTTTCACTTCTACGATCTACAATGAAGAGTCTGTATTGGGTCTGTAAGGAGCTGTTCATAAATGACGTCACGCTTGCTATAAAAAGTGAGTATCCATAAAACGGTCATAACTCAGTCAGGACAACCAATTCTGTTTATAGGACTCCGGCTACCCCCCCAAACAGGGGGTGTGTTTGGGGGGGTAGCCGGATTACCATAAGCAAAAATGTCACACCAGTTTGGAGTTATGAACTTTGTGGATTTTATAGCAAGCGTGACGTCATTTATGAACAGCCGCTAAGATGTAACATAGGAGGGTGAGAAGGAGAATGAAGAAGAGAGAAAAAAGATCGACCAAATGTGAAGGAAATAACAACAGTTTTTGTGCTGATTGAAAGGTTTAATAATCGTAAGTTCGTCTATTTTTTAAGAACAAGAAATGGGGTTGTGTTGTGTATTCGCAGTTCAACTGAACTCCATCATTCCATTATAAACCATTCAATTATGTGAAAGCAATTTTCTTTGTACCGTGTGTAGATGTGGAGTGAAAAATTGCAGTACAATTTCCATCGAATAAAAACGAATTGGCCCACATTTACAAACAGTTGAAGCATGAATTCCATTACCATTTACCACTTTTATGCTTGTCATAAAGTTTGTTCAATATGAACATTCAGAAAAAAATAATTTTACCCGAAATACACCATGCGAAATCTATTTTTATCAAATGTTAGAAAAACCATAAACACTGAAATTTGTGTGCCTTTTACCATTCATAGAAACGTTTTCAGATATCTTTCACCATTGCATCAGAATGGTTATGATTTATATGTTCAGTCGATTAATTTGAAGTCAATGTGTGTTCCGTTTAGCTGAATTCGATTCGGTTTGTGCCAATTTTATGTTCTTTGTTTTCGTTGAAAAATGATGTGCTGGGAGTCAGAAGACTCGCATTTGTTGAAATTGGATCCGTTTCCCTTTGGACGTGGTGTTAGTTTCAAACAAGAACATCTTAAATCGAGTGTACCGATTCCAGTAGCTGTAAGTTTTGTTGAATGCGAACCTGTGGTTTATGATTTCTTTTTCACATCTTGAGCTTTCAGAGCTTTTATTTTTTCTTTCATTTTCATTAAAAAATGCATTCTCATTTGTAAAAGCTCTCTATTCAAAAACTCGAATCAAAGCGAAAACGACTGACGCGACAACTTTCGTTCTTGCTAGAACTATTTTCACCGAGGCGACGCTAACACAGAGTTTTTTGTGTACCTCGAGTAACTTTGCAGTACTGTTTGCCTACTTTGTAGTACTGTTGGAAGCTCTCTGTATACAAAAGTATATTTGACCTACGGACAGCAAAAACATTTTTCGGGTCTCAGTGGAGTCAACAAGGTTTCGTTCCGAAATATTATTTTGCCGTCCTAGGACACAAATGGTATATTAATAATCAAGGGATATAATGGCGCGATTATAGTCGAGGTGAAGTGAATGTCCGAGGGCTATGCCCCGAGGAATATTCACGTACTGAGACATAATCAAGCTATTTATCCCTTGGTTACTACGATAGTTTATATCATTTGGGCATATAATTCGCCATTTGACTCGTGGCTTTTTTTTTATTTCCTTTGAGATTTGACTTCATGATATTATAGTCGAATCGAAAATTATATGCCTATTATATACCTCCCAGCTTGTATGAAACTCGACTATAATATGGTCATTATACCTCTTTCAGGTATATAAATGGCTAATTATAAACTGGAAAAACTGTTTTTATCCACGAAACTAATGCGTCAATTTCTTATCACGCTTTTATATTATAAACAGCAAAAACAAACTTTGATCTCTCGGGAGAACAAGAACTGACAACTGAACATTTTCTCACCCGGATTGTCATAAAGCAGAACGCCAACAAAACACGTATTTTAAGTTTGTATAGAGCACAAAATATGAACCTACCATGGAATGAAGGAAATAGAAAACTCCTTAACAAGAGTTTTGCGACCAGAGCCGAATAAATTGCAACGAGGGTGAATTTCGACCCAAGTTGCGATTTATTTGGTTAGTGTCGCAAACTTTACTAAAGTTAAGGTTATGAATTATATTTTTCATTCTTTACGAATCGAAAACACGAGCTTCTGACATGCTTTTGCTCTCGGAAAATATCGAATTTAACCTCACTTAAATGTCTCTAGTAAGATTTTTTTTCGGCTATGGAGAAACACACTAAGTTCCCTGAACCTCCAATAATTCCATGTACGAGCCATGTACTTTCTGCTACGTTTTTCGTATAACGTATGAATGTACGCACAGCATTTACATGCGTGTGTGTATTACTTTTATACACTAGATCATCATGCAGTGGTCATACAATTGTAGAAGCGTAATGGTGGCTGATGTGTTGGTTGGCTCCTTCAAATGAGTTTGTACTTACGCCAAATTGAAATGGCGTTGCGATGAAAAAATGTAAACAACCAGATTTTCTTATGAAAATGGTTTTTGATTGTTAATACCCTTTAGTCAGAATGTAGAAATTGATTTGTTTTCGTTAAATTCCGTCATCAATTTTCTGTCATTCAAGAAATTTCTCGTGTTTGTATGTAAAATAAACAACGTATCAAAATGTGTGAATTTTCAGTGCTTGCGTAATATTTTTTTACCTGATGTTCACTTCGATATATGTGCTCCGTGTGTTTCGATTCGTTCCATCAGTTCCGTGACAAGAATGAAAAACTCGCATTTCCCGAGTTTGTGTGTATTTGCATACCTTGAGAGAATTGTAACACTCGTGTGAATGTGTTATCTCGGCTTCGCCTCGAACAACACATTCACGCTTGTGTTACAACTACTCTCTCGGTATACAAATACACACAAACTCGGGAAATCCTCGTTTTCCATCGTTGTTACGAAAATAACTATTTCACAGCTGCTCTGAGAACTTTGTCTCCGAAAAAAAACGGTTTCTGCACAATTAATAACAAAAATTAAATAAAGAAAATAAGTATTTTGTTTCCGAATAAAGCCGAAACGCGGTCTCCACAATTTATCATATCAAAAATCCTATGTTGAAGTTGTTAGTGAAAAATGCATAGCCGAAAAAAGTGTGTTTTAATCGGAAAAACGTGTATTGCCAGTGTACAGAAATTTTCGCTTGTGTGTTATTTATAAAATAATTGTGTACTGTTTGTTATTAACTCCCTTGTTGATTAATGATTTTATTAATAAATTGATTTATACAGCTTGTATACTTTTTACTGGAATTACCACAGAAGTCATAACATACATAACATAACATACATAACGTACTATACGTGCGCTATACACTCTCATAATTCGTTGTGCACTTTATACTCGCATATTCCTATCATGTGTTCAACGATTCATTTTTTTAATGCGAGCGGTATTGTTGTGTTACATTGACGGTTCATCGCCAATGCATACATAAAATAAATGCCACGAAATTGCACGAAACTGTGTAAACTGCACGAAACCACTTATAAGCTGCACGAAACCATGTAAATCTAGTTACTGTGTAAGGTATGAAACGCTCTCATCGTACTAAACGAAAAACATGGCCGCTTTGTTGTTGTCAAAGCGAACGTGTGGAAAATATGTGAAATTTTTTGGTGTGTTTTCAACATACCGCTCGCTTATGCATTAAAATTTTGAACTGAATTGGGTATGATATGCAGTTGTAACACATCTGCGATTACGACACCTCGCCTTTGGCTCGGATATCGCAAACTTTCGCAGATGTGTTACAAC
>CM055406.1:126348220-126370471 GCA_029228625.1 Pseudolycoriella hygida
TTTCAAAAAGATTTTTTCAAAAAAATATTTTCAAAAAAAAAAAATTTAAAAAAATAAATTTATTCAAAAACGTTCTTTCCATAATCTTGCATACCTCCCACATCATCCCACACACTTCCCACTTCATTCCACACACTTCCCACATTATCCTACGCACTTTCCACATCATTACACATCATTTTCGGTCACTTCTCATAGTCGCTCTACGGCAGCGTAGCTCATTTCGGACCACTTTGACCGACTCCTGGCAACGAACTCCCCAACCGACCGGTTCCGTTGGGTTCGTGAGATTGATACCTTTCATTTGATACCCCATTCACCGCGATGTGACCACTACCGGGCGAGATATAGCTGAAGAAGTGCTCCCGTCGGTGGATTTTCATATATGTGGGTTGTATGAAAACTTTGAAGGCCAATAATTCAGTTCCAAGATTTTTTTGGGGTTAGCCACCGTTTGAATTTTCCATTTGGGACCGAAACTGAAATTCCCTAAAATTTTTAAGGAAAGCGCCTGGTCAGTTCTCGAGAAAAAAAAGTAGATAGATACATCGTGGACCGTTTTTACCATTTTTATATGAAAATTGGTCATCTTTGATTGGCGATATCTCGGCTCGGCCTTGGAATCAGGATAGGAAGTAGTTTTTTTTAAATAATTTGGAGTGGGATGGGGGCAGGGGGGAAAAGCTCCAAAGTTCGCCTATACATCGTGTCTTGTCCCAAAGGTTTTTGTATGGAGTTTTTTGGGTTTGTGGACGTTTTTTTTTGGGGTTTGGGGACTGCGTCACGCTCTCCGCTACCGCTCCGAGCATGATTTGTTATCGGGTCACATCGAACTATTTCGTGTTATATTTCAATTATGCGAAATTGTAGTGAAAATAGGCTTCCAGTTCGAAACGTTCGAACTGGACTAATATGATTTTATTAGTCGAGTTTCATTCATAAGTTGACGTTTTTCAATGGTTGCTTCATGAAATGTTCAAGTTCATTTCGAAAAAATTGAAGAGTATAATTTTCGTGTCTTGTGCTCAAAATGGCTTTTTGTGCGAAGGATACATAAAATTATATGTACATGTACATGTACGTACATGTGCCGCCCTGGAACTTTTCACCAATCTCGCACAATATGACCGACATGTCGTGGTGCATAAATAACTGTAAAACAATCTTGGGGTTCTATGTTTTATATAAAATCAATTTAAATTTCAATATATCATTGATTCAGTGATTCCTACAACTGAGTGCGTCCTTATGCTTGTATTGCTGTATGCGTATCTTCCTTGGACGGTGGATATGAGAAAATTTCGCTTTACTCGTATTAAAATAAATAATTCACGCTTGTGGCGTGGTGTCAACATTTTTCATTACATCATTCTTTTTAAACTACTCTATGTGAATTGTGCATTAAATCCAACATTTATCGGAAAGAATTCCAGAATTTGCTTATATGCGAACTTGTTTTTATTGTACACGTCTTTTACGAATTTTTTTTTGTCATTGGACAGCTATTTGCTCGGTATATTGTGCATACAGACGTACATACCTCAACACAAAACTAACAGACAAGATCTTAATAAGGGGGTGTAAAACTTAGGGAAACGCTTAAATATTCTAACAATTCGACTTTATTATACGACTATTTCATTGCCACGCTCATCGAATTTGTTGAAATTCACACTAACGCATTGTTTTTCCTTTTCTACCCTAATCGCAACAAGTTAAACGAAAATCCATAAAATTCTTAATGAAGTAAATCTTTCATCGAAATGTTCCCATTTAAGCATTTTCCTATTAATAGAGCATGCAAATCATTAACCTATTTAAGGAAAAATGTAAACTGCCATGCAACGGGTGTGTTTGTTCAATATGCCTGATTTGTACGACGGGAACGAACATTCCATTAGATGGATTTTCGTTTATTGTGCAAAGTGGTCTGGCTGTGAAACAGTACAAGCAAATGGATTATTGGAAATGTACCCGTATCCATTTATTCCGACAAAAAGTTTAAAGCAATTGCTTCAAAAGTCAAGTGTATCGCTTTTCGTAAGATTTGCTCATTGACGCTAAATTATTTTATCTTTTTTCTTTCCATCCCTAAGTAAGAAACTAAAAGGTTTTTTGTGCATATGAGAAAAAAAGAAGTTGTAACTGAATATGAAGTGGAACGCCTCATCCTTCATTGAGAATCGAGCCTTTGATCGTCGTCTGGTAAAAGACAGTTTGATTGATAAATGGAATATTTATGGCGATATTTATGGCAAACAATCAGAGTATCGTCAGTTCTTGGAGTCATATGTAACTAATTCCAATGAACAGGTGGAAATGAAACTTTAGAGGCATTTATCGATCGGCACTAAAATCCTTTGTCTTCTCGCCCAATTTCGTTTCAACTGTGGAAGGTGTTTATGTTGACTTGTCGCTGAAAAGCAGCCTGCTAGCTCTCCTGTTGAATTTTCGAGGACGGACGTATGGAGTCTTCTGCAACTATGCGACCATGTGATGATAAGCATAAGGAACTTTTGGGTGAAGGGGATTATCACCCAAATTGAAAAACGTAGAAATAATCGGCCAGGTACTATTACCCAGATAAATAGGAATTTTTCCCTGATTGGCGACTTGCATTTTCCCCCAAGGAAATATCACCCATGAACTATTGATATGTTGATACTTCCTTGGGTGATAATGCTTTTTTGTCTGGGCCTTAGCTCCTGGGTGTCAATTCCCTGCGTGATAATTTCATTGTGTCATTGTGATAATTGATGAGTGATAATTCCCTGGGTCATAATTCCAATTTTGTCAGTCTGGTGGATAATTCCATTCAGGTTGGGTCCAGGTTGACCTGACTTGACATTTATCCCAATGGAATTACAGTTCTCAGCGTTCAGCTTTGGGTCCTAGTGTGTCCTAGTGTAAAGATATTTCTCCTGGTCAGATTTTTGTCATTCTCCGTCATAAAATTAAAATAGATTCAAAAGATTTGCCAAGCCCCGTTCGAAGAAACAATAGAAAACACTACGTAGCCTAGAATTTCATTTCATCTGATAATAATATTTTTTAGCTTGGAATAAACAAATTTCAATTTTCTTTATCAGCCTAAAAGCCTTACTACATCACAGCCCACCCTTGATTGGAAACAAATTAGTGAACCCCAAGCTGTACGGTCAAGCAGTTTTTATGAAGTTTGTAGCAATAAAATAAATTATTAACAAAACAGACAGTAAAACAGACTCTTCCTGCAGATTCCTTACCCCCATCCATGGCCGATTCACAATCCATTAGCTGAACAGTGTGTTACAAACGAATTACTTGACCCCGGTTTGGCTTCAAATAGTAAATTTTTCAAAAAATACAGATTTTTTGTTTGAAACTTATAACTGAATTCATTTGACAGACCTTTCCCATCAACCGATAATTTTTCCGAATTTGGTGAATGGATTTGAACGAAATCCGACCGCTGCAGCTCGTTCATATCATGCAGGTATGTAACACTGGATAAGCTAAGAAACAACCCGGAGAAAAGAAAGTTTGACACTAGCCCAGAAACATCTCTTTTTTGAGTGAAATCCAGTGAACTTACGCCTGCAGGCGGTCGAAACTTGCTCTGAAAAATCATCGCATTCCAAGGTCATTTGCGATGTTATTTTAGTGCAAATTTATACCTTCATACTTAAACTTTTTGAATTCTGACTCAACTTTTATTCGTGTAAGAGTCATCCACTCACAGTTCATGAGCTATAATTTTTTGCAATTAGTTTTTACGGAGGATTCTGTTTTAAAAAAAAACATCGCAAATTTGACAGTTCACATTTTTATAATGTGCTCTGAATAACAAATTATTTAAAATTATAGCTCATGTACTCTGATACGGGTAACAGATGAATTAGAATTGAAAAAGTTTGAGTATGAAGGTCGAAAGTTGATCTGAAAAATCATCGCATTCCAAGTTCGTTTGCGATGTTATTTAGCAAGTCTGTACTTTCATGCTTAAACTTTTTGAATTCTGACTCAACTTTTATTCATGTAAGAGTCATCCCCTCACGGTATACATGAGCTATAATTTTAAATAATTTGTTATTTACGCAGGATTCTGTTCTAAAAAAAACATCGCAAAAATGACAGTTCAGTTTTTTGCTACGTGCTCTTGAAGATGGGACTTCTGCTGACAAATAATAGCTGAATCAGGGCTCTAGGACCGTATATCCCCAGTCAAAATATCCCCGGACAAAATGTCCCTAGACAAAATATCCCACAAAAACGGACAAACTATCCCCCGATGTAATGTCTACTCAGAAATGGTGAATATAGGTAGGTATTATTAATTAGATATTATGCTTTTGTAAGCCTTGCAGGCGGCCTTACGTAAATGGGGCGCTGCCCCAAACCCCGCAAGGGGCTCCGCGCTTGACCCCATTTTTCGGGATGCCGCCCCTCGACCCCGCTTTTTTGTTTTTGGTTGATTATTTCAGGCCTGCGGCACTAAGTACACTTCACATTTAATATTCTTAATTTTTGAATGTAGATATTTTGTCTGAGGGGATATTTTGTCTGAGGGGATATTTTGTCTGAGGGGATATTTTGTCTGAGGGGATATTTTGTCTGAGGGGATATTTTGTCTAGGGTGATATTTTGGTTGTGGATATTATTTTTTTTGATATTCGGTCCTAACCCCTCAGAATTCAACAGGGCTGATCGCAAACATAGCATTCCGGATTATCATGCGATGTTCTTTCGGAGGAATTGTAGACCTTCTGCCAATGAATTTTTATAAGTTTTATTTATTTTATCAACAGAAAACACTAATTCCAATGCTGCACGCGCAGCTTTGTATACAAGGTATACTCCGGGGGAATGGTTTACATCGAATATGGCAACATTTACTGATTCAGATATCAACAGGTAATACACAATAAATGTGTGCGTTCCGAATTATTGAATTTTTTGTGAGCTTGGAAGTTTATAATGGGACTAAAGTTTATTGCAGTCACCGTTGTCTATTCCTTGGACAACTCTATTCTTCAGTGTTTCCGCTAAGGAAAATGGGATGCGCTAATTTTTGTAACCTATTTTTAATCGAAAGCTGAGTGAAATTTATGACTTTTCGGATATTAGTTGTTTAAAAAAATTTTTTCTGGATTTTTCATTAAATTATTCGTAATTAAAGTGCAACTGGTTTAGCAGAAAGTCAAACCAATTTTGATACGCCATCTATAATAATTTTCACGTACTAAACAATTCTTCTATACATTTAACCGAGTAACACCACCTATTTCTTAGCCGAAACGGGCTAGGGATTCACTCGGGATTCCGATACATTTTATAAAATAATTTTTATAAATAAAACTGTCCCGAATTTACACATACTGTAGAACAATTTTTTGCTGCAAACACCATTACGAACCTTTTTTCTCAAAACAAGCAACCCCATTTTCTAACTATTGCCTCTTTTGGAGAAGAAAGACCCTCCTTAAACCAGGACATGAAATCCACCGTTTGGACTATGAATGCTGAACAAGAGACGAGTCACAAGAATCACGTGATGAAAACGCCCTCAGCACTAAAATAATCAATAAATATTTGTAATGAGTGTTTCTCCATTCTCTAAAAATTTTAAAATGTTCGCGCTCTATAAATAATTTCCTTTATCTTTGTAATTTCACATCTGTTTGTTCAGATATATGGACAACAGAGGTCATCACGTTCTATGCGGATATGGTGGTAGCTTTTAATAGCACTTTATAGTTGTATTTTTTTCCGATATGTGTCGTAAGAGGCAAATATCCCTGAAAATGTGTTTCGTTTAAGAAAAAGGTCCTTCCAGGATAGACTCCGGATTGAGCTAACATTTTTTTCGAGAATTAATAAACCTGTTTTGAGCCAAGTTTTACGCTAAAAGTGCTTCAAATATGCATATCTACATTTTCTTTCGAAATGTTACTGACTCGTTTGATTCCAAGCTCCACAAATTGTCGTCTTACACGGATCATGGATCACAAGTAGATTTGAAAGTTTTATTTTAAACTAAAAGTTTCCATTTAAAACAGAAATCAGTCAGAACGTTTACGCAATGACGCAGTTAGATTAATGCGACAAACCGACGAGAAAACGACGCAGTCTCAACGAGATGCAGGTCGTCGATTAGGTGAACGATTGACTGACTTAACGTTTTGGCGCAATGAATTGAACACGGAATTGGAGAAATTGCTGTCCGAATATGCGTTGCTGTCTGACACTCGGCGAAAAGCGAACAAAGCTTTACAAGATCTTGATCCTCCGTTACACATTGCCCAAGAATGTCTCTACCATCGGGAGAGCCGACAAGGAATCAATAAAGTGCATGACAACGTCGAGAAAAGTCTGTTAACTGAAGTGGATAATTTACGAAACTCGCAAGAGAAGCTGAAAATGTGTCTAGATTTGGTAACATTCTCATTGAAATGTCCTCAAAACGCTAGTGAAATTTTTCGTTGCAGATCGATAAACAACTTTCGGATTTGAGAGCTTGTCAGCACGCATTGCAAGAGGATATTATTTACAAAGAATCCACGTTGGAAATAGACACTGTATGTCACAAGCTGAACAACTTTAGTCGGTCAATCAACTATTTCGATGGAATAGAAAAGTATGATCCGACAATAAGTAGCATTGAATCTTGGTCAAGAGCTACCAGCCATAGGATTAACAAGTAAGAATTATAGCCACTGACGGGAGAGAAAATAGTCGTATTGTTGAAGTTATTCGCCCCTCAATGAAATTACTCTGCCGCTGCAAAAAAGGATCGACACTTTGTCCATTCCTCCCACATGGGACGACTAGGGATTAACCAGAATTGTAAGATAATCTTTAGGACTTAAATTTCCTGTGGTAGTAAGGGCAAACATTCCGGGGGAAAGATTTTATGCGCTACATGCAGAGATACGCGACTGATCATGACCGCAGCGGTAGTGGAGGGCGTGACGCAGTCCCCACAACCAAAAAAAAAAAAAACGTCCACATACCCAAAAAACTCCATTCAAAAACCTTTGGGACAAGGAGCCATAATATAGGCGAACTTTTAAGGTTTTTCCCCTCGCCCACCTCCCCCTCCAAATAACTTTTAAAAAAACTACGTCGCCGCAGCTTTTAAACGAGTCCAGACTCATCAAAATCGGTTGGAAACTGGCTGAGATATCGAGGTTTGAAAATGACATTTTTGTATGGAGAATGAATTTTTCTATTCTTCTCATCATTATGAAAACTTTTTTTCTGATCTGTCGGTTTCTATGTTCTATCTATCTATCTATCTAATCTATCTATTAATAATTTTCGATCTCGAGAACTAGACAGCCGATCTTCCTGAAATTTTCAGGGAACGTCAGTCTCGGCCCCAAATGAAAAATTTCATAGGTCGCTTTTCCGGGAAAAATTCTGGAAAAGCTGTTGTATGTGGAAAAGTGGTCAATTTTGAGGGTTATTTAGTAAATGCTCGGAGTTTTCGAATTTTAGCTCCGGAGTGGCAATTGCTAGAGAGTTGGTTTCTTCGGGAAAGTTATAGAGTTTGGTCCGTAGAAATTTTTGGGACCTTAAGAAAATGGCTGCCAGCTGTCATAGCGACGCCATCTTGGATTTCTTGCTAAATTCTGAATAAGAATACCTAGACAGTTGGTTTCTTCAGGAAAGTTATATGAATCACTGAGAATAATTGGTAACACGAAATGTTCCGAAGGAGCCGAAGGTGACACGAAATGTTCCGAAGGTAGCCGAAAGTGACACGAAGTGTTCCGAAGGTTGTCGAAGGTGATACGAAGTGTTCCGATAGTGCTGGAGATGTGCTGGAGAACATTTTTTTTCGGAAAGAAAATTTTTTTCGGAGAACAATTTTTTTCGGAAAGAAAATTTTTTTCGGAGAAAAATTTTTTTTGGAGAAAATTTTTTTCGGAGACAATTTTTTTACGAGAATAATTTTTTGCTAAGAAAATTTTTTTTCGGAGAAAATTTTTTTCAAAAAATAGAAGTTTTTTCAACAACTGAAAACTTTCAAAACGACTGATATCACAACAAAAACCTTTTTAAAGGTAGAGTGTGACGCAGTCCGTAAGTCTGCTTCCAAAATTAGTGATATCGCTTAAGGTGGCGCTATCGCTAATAATACGCAGAAGTTTGTTTGAATGGAATCTTGTGTTCAAAGTTTTAATTTCCTGAAAAAATTACAGCGCTTTTTTTAAAACAAAATTTGCGTCACAAATGCCGGACCCACCAGCGGAATAATTTTCAACACTTTCAGCTTTTACACGCAAAAATTTAAATTTACTTTAAACAATCTAAGAAACGAAAGTCAAATTTTTGCTGCGCAAAAAACTGAAAGTACAGAAAAATTATTTCGTCGTTGGGTCCAGCATTTGTGACGCAATTTTTTTAACACAACGTAATTTTGTTTTAAAAAAAGCTCTGTAATTTTTTCAGGAAATAAAAACTTTGAGCACAAGGTTCCATTCAAACAAAGTTCTGCGTATTATCAGCGACAGCGTCACCTCAAGCGATATCATTAATTTTGGAAGCAGACTTACGGACTGCGTCACACTCTACCTTTAAAGAGTTGTTGCGATTGATTTTTGTCGTTTCGAATATTTGAAAGGTTGCGTTTTACAAATCGATGGCGGCGTACTTTGTTACAGTTTTTCTGGATATATCCGAAACATCCAGTAATTATAATTCTTTCATGCACTATATGGATCTTTCGTCTAGTGTATGAAGCTACTGGATCTTGAATCTGAAGCACGCAGCCTTTAGAAAGTTGCAACAAGTGGAGGAGTGTTATTTCGGCCGGGCAGAAAGGTGTCAAAAAGTGATATTAGGAAATGATAGAGCCAATAGCGAAAAGTTTTGAGAAAATAATTGAAATTTCTTTTTTCGGACAATAATTGTCAATTTGACACCAGAATGCGTACTTTGTCAGGGTTCGACGACACAAAGTAGACAGCCTGGTGTCAAAATTCAAGCATATTACTAGACGGCATTGACGAATGCTTTACAAAACACCAATTTTCATCTTGGCACAAGGCTGCGTTCTTGAGCTATGTTCGTTTAAATGAACAGTTTAATGTTAAGTTGAAATTTAGTGCTTTGTAAAGGATTCGTCAATGCCATAAAAGTGAAATACAAAAATTTTTGACACCAGGACGCCTTCTTTTTCATAGTTCAAGGGCATGTAGAGTAGGGTGGTCCAAAAAACTAAGTTATTAAAAAGTCTGGGGCCCCACCCCTAAAAAGTTTCTAAATGTGTCCCTGATAAAAAGTGTATATGTAGCCATCTGAATCCAAAGCCGTCCTGAGGGTTCCCCGAAGCAAAATAGTCAAAAAAGCGTGAAAATCGTGTAAAACGTAGGTTTTAAGAAAAGTGCATGAAACTTGTGAAAAATGAGAAGCGGTTTTAGGGCAACTTTGGTTTATTCCTGTTCAAAATAGTCCCGAGAAAATACTTTTTCATGTGGTGGGCGCATCCGAAGTGTTTCGATGTCAAGAGAGTCCGTCAAGTGGCTTTCTTAGTTCACAACTTCTTTGCTCTAAGCCTCGGTGAGTTTCACAGCTTTTGGAAAACGGTCTTCTATGAAATTTTGAGTCTAGATAGGACTTCAAAATAACGCCTAAACAGTTTGTCTTGGAAGCATAAAATTCATTAAGTCTGAACAAAAATTTATTTTTCGAGAACCTCCATGAAATTTCATGAACTTCCATGAGCCTGCCTAAGTGGCCGTCCGTGTGTTTCGTCATTATTTGGCTATTTTAGGAAGGACTAATACTATAAGAGTAGAAAAATGCCAAAAGTCACTTTGAATGACAGCTAAATGCTTGCTGGTGATGCCTTACACGTAGGCATGTCACTCTACTCGAACTCATACGGAGAATTTTGAACGAATTTTAATTATTTCTTGATTTTTGCCGATTATTGTGCGGTAGACACAAAAAATTGTTAGAAAAATACTTTTATTGAAATTTTGCGTACATCTGTGAAAATTCATATGAAGTTCGAGTAGAGTGACACGCCTACGTGTTAGGCATCCCCAGCATGCATTTACCTGTAAATCAAAGTGACTTTCGGCATTTTTCTACTCTTATAGTATTAGTCCTTCCCAAAAAAGCCAAATAATGACGAAACACACGGACGGCCACTTAGGCAGGCTCATGGAAGTTCATGAAATTTCATGGAGGTTCTCGAAAAATAAATTTTTGTTCAGCCTTAATGAATTTTATACTTCCAAGTCAAACTGTTTAGGCGTTATTTTGAAGTCCTATCTAGACTCAAAATTTCATAGAAGACCGTTTTCCAAAAACTGTGAAACTCACCGAGGCCTGGAGCAAAGAAGTTGTGAACTAAGAAAGCCACTTGACGGACTCTCTTGACACCGAAACACTTCGGATGCGTCCAGCACATGAAAAAGTATTTTCTCGGGACTATTTTGAACGGAATAAACCAAAGTTGCCCTAACACCACTCCTCATCTTTGACAAGTTTCATGCACTTTTCCTAAAACCCACGTTTTACGCGGTTTCCACGTTTTTTTGACTATTTTGCTCTGGGGAACCCTCAGGACGGCTTTGGATTCAGATGGCTCCATATACACTTTTTATCAGTGACACATTTAGAAACTTTTTAGAGGTGGGGCCCCGAACTTTTCGACAAGTTAATTTTCCCATACATTTTTGGACCACCCTAATGTAGAGGGAAGCCTGGTGTCAATTTGAAAAGTATTGCGCCGTAGTACTGACTACTAGATCCAAATTTCCCGTACATCATTTTTTGACACAAGCCTGCCATCCCCGACTTGGCTATTGCAGCACCACTTTATATTTTTCTTAGATCTCAAGAAGAACGCGGCAAATCTGCTCAACTTCGTAGTAACACGGACACACTGATTAATAGCGTTGCTTCACTGACTTGGAATAGTTGGAGCACAACGAATAATTCGTTGAATAAACGTTCCTCCGAAATGTGCGAAGCAAAAAACAACATGCAATTACATCTACATAAGACTCAGCAGGAGATATTTGATATTGAGAGGAACATCGATCTGTTGCGAAAAGCTATTCAAGACAAATCGAATCCGTTGAAAGTAGCCCAGACTCGCTTAGAAGCTAGAGGACATCGAGCTGGCTTGGAGCAATGCAAGTAAGGACAAAATGGGATATTGATTTCAAATGGTCAAATATATTCGTTGTACTTGTAGGGATTTTGCTCACGTTCGTCTGGTTCAAGAAGTTCATGAAATTCAGGAATCGATCACCGCACTACATCGTAAATTGAAAGATGCTGAGGCACAACACCAACACTTGCTACAAACTAAAGCCAATCTCGAATCAAATCTCAAAAAGAAGGTCAATGCACTGTTTATCGATCGCGAAAAGTGCATGGGAATCCGAAGATCATTTCCTGTCGATAGTTTGATAAAATACTAGAAATGGTCTGACATCCGATAGAAAAATTCTTAGTCTTCACGCGGTTACGAACCAATCGATAAAATAGGCAAAATTGACAACCACACATTCATTGGTAGATTGGAAGCTCATAGACTTTTTACACGAAATATTGGCTTAGTATTTAACGCAATTAATTTACATGTTAAAAGTTTAAGTCTCGCTTGTTGATTGTTCACCATTTGATATTTTCCGTCAATAAAAAATTATTTAGTTGCCTGAAAGTCGATTATTATAAAAAGTCTCAGGACAAGGACCCACCACAGTTATGAGTTTATCTCTACACCTGCATTTTCATGTGTCAAATTGGAACACATACGAAAACCTACCTAATATAATAAACAATGGCAGATTCTCGCAAGTTGCAAGACACCATGCCTAAAGTAGCAAATTAGATGATGATGCGCTCATTTTCGGAAGAGGAATTCTCTTCGTCCTGGGCGATTTGTTTATCATCCGATAACGTTATAATGTTAATGAAATCTTATCGCTCTTTCGGATCACAGTTCTAAATTTAAATTACATTTTTTGTCTTGTTTCATATCTCAGTTCTCTCCTTCAATGCGAAAAAGTAGCTCTTGTTAGGTCAATTCACCAATGAAAATGTAGGTGTGGAATGCTCAAGTGAATAGGCAGCAAATGTTCATTCAGGTTGGAACTAGAATTGATGTTACGTCGCATTGATACTGTGGATATATGAGGCGGTAGTGAGGCCCGCGATGAGCTATGGCTGCGTAGTCTGGTGGCCAAGGCTAAGGAGAGGCTGAAAGAAGTTCAGGGGCTGGTATGCGAGTGTGCCATGAAGACGACGGCAACAGCGGCCCCTGAAGTTCTACTAGCGGTTTCACCTGCAGATATAGTAATGAAGGCGAAAGCTTTCGCCATAGCGGACAGGTTGACGCAAAACGGATTGTGGACTTCAGGTTTCTGCACCGGGCATGGGAAGATCAAAAGTATGATTTATGATCGCATTTTTGACATGCCACGAGATTACATGAATCGAGAATTAAGGCCCATAACTTGTGTGCTAAAATATAGTCTACATTTAGGCTCTCAAATATTATATTTTCGCTGATATCCGTGGACAAAGATGCAGTTTCAAAGAAGTAAGTCAGCATTTCCCTTCCTAAATATGTTGCCTTTTAAAAGCAACTAAACTTATTTTTTGGGATTGGACCTTGTCTCAGAACGACGAGTTTTTGTGCAAATGTTCTCAGAGTAGGTAGGATCCCAAAAAATAAGTTTAGTTGCTGTTAAAAGGCAACATTTTTAGGAAGGGAAATGCTGACTTACTTTTTTGAAATTGCGTCTTTGTCCACTGATATCAGCGAAAATATAATATTTGAGCGCCTAAAGGTAGACTATATTTTAGCATACAAGTTACGGGCCTTAAGTTTCGAAAGGAACTTTGAAGCAATCTTCCCAGATAGAAATGAATGGGAAAATGGGTAGCCAACTACGATACCTAGTAGCGAATGGGTTGTTTTAAGGATGGGTCGAAGATGAGCGAAGGGACTGGAGCTGGTTTACTCTACCCAGGAACGGATACCGGCACTTGGATTCATCTAGGCAAGCTCTCTAGTATCTTGCAGGCGGATACTTCAGCGGCACTCCTAAGTGCAGGTGAACTTCTGCCAGAAGGACTGGGAGACAAAGATATAGTAATATGCACGGATAGTGAGGCAGCGATAAAGGCGCTGATATCAACCGTTGTGACTTCCAAGTTGGTGAAAGAATGCAAGGAACACCTAAATCGGATAGGGCTGAAGAATCAGGTCAAACTTTGGGTGCCCGGACATTCGGGAGTGGGTGGCAATGAGAAAGCTGATGAGCTGGCCAGAACCGGCTCGACGGCTATCACATTCGGACCGGAACAAAATTATATTTATGTAAAAGCTTGTACTTGAGGTTAGTTACTTTCCTATTAATATCATTTTGTAACTACTGAGAATTTTGTGAGTGGGATCGATGAAGTCCGTGGAATTGCCCATATGCGAATGCCTCAATTTCCTTCAGCTGAGGCACAGGACACTCGGCGACTATGTCGTCCACCCTTCGAGAGTGGCTGAACTAGGACCTATCACATTAAACAAGTTCCTGGTCGGCACGCGAAGGTTCTCTTGATTTTTAAATGATGAACGGGACTAGGGACTAGGAACAAAGGGTTAAGAGATCTGTGTTCCAGATCTAGAAGAAATCGATCGTCCCAAACTGATAAAATCCAAAAAAAATCTACGTCGCATTGATGTCACTTCATGAGGAATATGTAAGCTTTCCTCAGCGAGACATCTGGGATATAGTTATGACTTGATGTTTTGTCAATAAATTATCGCTACTCTCCTATACCCACTTCAATGGCTTATTGGTCCTAAGGGGGGGAAGTAGGCTGGGTAAAAATGAACGGACGCGTTTTTATTTTGTCCTCTTATTGTAAAACTAAATTCGATACGTTTGTTGGCTTATTGTTCTGAAAAGGCGGTAGAAGTATGGAGGTATAGTAGGTGAAGATCAGCTGTAACTGGACAGCGAACGTGGAGTCAATAAATTACTTCCATTTCACCCCAATTCACTCAACAATAACAACAGCGTCAGCTGGAGTACCGGGAATGTGGACGAATGCAAGTTGGTCAACACTTCCAATTTACGCAGTGCAAAACTATTCCTGCAACGATTGTATACCTTTTTTGCGTAAAATCCCCGACATTTTCTCACGCATTTGAAAGACGTTCATGGCGGTAAAATCATAATCAACAAATGCAAATATTGTTTGTATGCGTCGAAGCATTAAAGCAATCACGAAAACGGGCATCTCAATTATCTCGCGAACACAAAGAAGCAGTTTGGAGGACATTCATCTCAATCAACCGTTGCAACTAATCCAATAACAATCGCAGCCATTGTCCGTCGACAATCCATCGTTCACAGAGACATCTTCGAGTTCGGAATTCGCTACCAATGAACTTCTCAAATACTGTGTTGAAATATCTCGGCGAGTCACAACCACATCAGTCGACGCCGACCTGTAAATCCAATACATGGTAAAGGTAAGGACGGTACAGGTACTTGCAAGAACTATATTGAAATTAATGCTTCCGACAATATTTAGTAATTAGTCCGACTGATGCTCGAGTGACATCGGTTGTTGTTAGTTACCAACTGTGCCAGGAATGTCACAGTTTACACGTGTATAGCATCCCTAAGTAGCAGTTCAGCGCTGACTGTCGTGTATCGGAACAAGCTAGCCATAGCTAACTATTTGCGAACTGGTTTGAGAACGTAACGGTCTTTAAGAGCTCAGTATTCAGTACATGCGCCACGCAGGGTCAAACGTGGGAAGAGTTAGGACTAACACTTTAAAAATGCTTTGTCTGGTTAGGGTATATTTCGCTGCTTGGTCGATGTAGTAAATTACATAAAAAATGTTATCCTCGAGGAGGATTAGAGGATAAAATTCATCCGATTTATGTAGAAAAAACACGTTCGGCCCTAGTAGAGACTCGCTTTTATGCCCCGGGCTGAGTCCAAGGGTTCAAAATCAAAAAATTTTCTGCCATAAATTGTCAGGCATGCCCAGACGTTTCAAACAAAACAAAAATTATTGTAAATCGGAAAAGTTTTACTCGAATTATGTACAAAAAACCCAGAACCACTTAGGCGGTCCTGACTTAGTGGCCCTTCGTCCAAGAATGTCCTTCTGCAATCCCAATACCACAAAATTTTTTGAAAATCGATCAAGATTTACTCCAGTTATCGTGTTTACAGAGTGTCCAATGCAGACGTACAACTTATTTTTTTTTGCAGTTTCGGCATCAAGTGTACATGATCGATGCTTCCCTCTACTCCCCCTCAAATCGACTGGTGGCAAACGTAGTGGTAAACGCATACGACGCGTGCTTTGTTGGAAAAACTACGTCTTGTGTTTCTCGAATTAGATTACACGTACGTATCAGAATAGATGTGGCAAACAGAGTTGATGTTACGAAAACACTCAGTTTTCTCTACAACATAGCAAAAAACAATTTTTTTGTTAAGGCCGACTTTTGGACCGACCTAGGGCCATAAGGAAATGCCTCTGACGCATACTTCCTTAGACAAAAAATTTTTCCCTCGATCTGCTCTACAATATGACAAAAAAATGTTTTTTTGGTTAGGGCCGACCAGAGGCCCACTTGAGCCCCAAGCACAGGCCCGAATTTGTTTATGAATATAATTCGGTACACAGTTACCTCTCAAATAGAAAAAGAATCAACAAAATCGGTTAGGATTTGCGCGATTTATGTAAACAAAAACACGTTGGGCCTAGTTTCAGGGTCCTGGTTGAGTAGTTCTTCGAAAAAGGGTCTTATGCGTTTACTACGACGTTTGTGACCAATCGAATTTCGAATTTTGAAAGATCTGGGCATGACCGACAATTTGGGGAAGAAACATTTTTCGATTTGAGTCTTTAGACACTACAAACTAGTCTCTGTTAGGGCCCTACGTGTTTTTTGCACATAACTCAAGTAAATCTCTTCCGATTTTCAAAACCTTTTTTTTGTTTGAAAGATCTCGGCACGGCCGACAATTTATGGAAGAACTTTTGCCTGTGCTTAGGGCTCAAGTGGGCCTCATGTCGGTCCTAAGGTCGGCCCTAAACAAAAAAATATTTTTTGCTATGTTGCAGAGCACATCGAGGGAAACATTTTTGTCTACGGAAGTATGTGTCCGAGGCCTCTACTTAGGGCCCTAGGTCAGTACTAAGGTCGGCCCTAGTCCAAAAAATGGTTTTTTGCTATGTTGTAGACAAAATTGAGGAGAACATTTTTCTCTATTTGGAGGTCAATTTTGTGCGCTCGGAGAATTTTTTTACACTGTTTCTTCGGACGGGTTTTTCAATATTGCCCTATCGGCAATTTCCAATACAATTTAATGTGAACGCAATATTTACTTAAATACGTTCCAGTCTTTTCGTAACATCAACTCTGTTTGCCGCATCTATTCGGATACGTACGGGTCCCTTCATATGTTTTTTATTGCTGATTCGTCATCTAAGTAAGAACCATGATTTGTGTTCACCCCCTACTCCCGGGTCGAAATCCGACTGGTTACAAACGTCGTGGTAAACGCAATAGACCCCTTTTCGAAGAACTTCGTTCTTCGTACGGGTCTAAACAGTTAATGCTACTAAAACATTTGGTACTGATCAATGAAAAGAGTGTAGTCGTGCGCCGTGGCGGCGCACGAGTCTAAAACTGTGATAAATACCTGAATCGTTTGTATGAATACAATTGCATTTGCCAAATATACAAAATTCTCGCGCATTCAAAAAGCCTATCCGTTTGTCGGAAACTAATTAAAAACAAATCTCCAGTGTAACGTAAGTTTTTCTTTCAAGTAAGTAAGTCAATTGGACCAACTTGTGAACGCTGTTTACATTTACTGTCGAGATAAAAAACTTTATTTCGGTTTTCTTGTGAAATCAATGATTGCTTACGAGTATCAAAACTAAATAGAAGGAGGTACCACGCGCCAAACATATGAAGTTCATTTGGATGGTTCCAGATTTTCATCGATAGAACACAAAAACAAACGAAGTAAACACTAACCTCAACTGTAAACAACGCAACATATTGTCAGCTGTTGGACTTAGACTCGAAAGAGATGACAACCAAGTTTATTAATCATTTTTTAAATTGGTCTTCGAGAATTTATTTAATTAAATGTTATCGCATCGACGACTGAACATTTTCTTCAGAAAATCTCACAGTCACGAAAACAAAACAACCAAAACAATAACTATCGTCGTTTAAAGGATCACAATAAACAGCCATGAATTCAACTTTTCACTCGAAAAATGATATCAACAGCAACAACACAACAGCTTATTTTAATGATAGCATGATCATCAACCCAAATATTGCAAACAGTTTCCGCATCTTCCAATTAAATGTTGAAGGCTTATCCCAGGAGAAGTGCGAATATTTGGAAAAACAGTGCAGTGAAGAAAAAACTGACGTCATTTTACTTCAAGAGACACATATTGTTCAGGAAAGCACACGATCTTTTATCAGAGGGTATACTATGGTTGCTTCGCAACACCATAACAAATTCGGCATTGCAACTTATGTGAAAGACAACCTTCTGCCTCTCGTACAGGTTCTTACTCCGAAAAGCGATTTCTACACGGCGATCAAAGTGGACGAGCAGACAATTGTCAATGTGTACAAGCCGCCATCAACCGCTTTCGAACCTGAAGTGCTTCCAACTTTTGAAAAACCGTCGTTTGTGGGAGGTGACTTCAACAGTCATAACACATTATGGGGCTACAATGATACAAATCAAGATGGTTTGAAAGTAGCGGACTGGATGACACGAGAAGATTATTCCTTGCTCTTCAACTCTACCGATCCGGAAACTTTTCACTCTGCGAGATGGAATCGGTCATACTCGCCGGACTTATGTTTCGTGTCCAAAGACGCCGACGGAATCACGCTCCCAGCAAATCGCAAAATATTACGAGGATTCCCAAACAGTCAGCATCGACCGATAATAGTTGACATTGGATTGAAGTTGCCGCTCATCCGGGCAGACAAACGAAACCGCTGGAACTTCAATAAAGCGGATTGGTCAAATTTCAGCCAAATAATCGAGAAAACAATTTCACGTATTCCGGCTCAAGCTTCAGCATACGGACGGTTCGTTGGGTTGGTGAAATCGGCTGCAAGAAAAACAATTCCCCGTGGACATAGGGAGACATTGACTCCCGGCTGGTCAGACGAATGCAAAAATCTGTTCAACGATTTTCAAACAACCGGGAACGTCGATACTGGAAAACTGCTGCTGAATAAATTGGATGAAAACCGGAAACTGGAATGGGAAACGAAAATGGCCACCGCTGACTTCGCTAAATCCAGCAAAAAAGCCTGGAACCTAATCAACCGACTCAGCGGTAAGTCATGTAAATCAAAAAATGTTTATCCGGCGACTCCTGATCAAATAGCGTCTCAGATCGTCCAATGCTCCAAAGGCACAGTCTCATCTGCTCAAAAGAGAAAAGTGAATCAGTTATACAAGGCAAATTTGCGAAACTGTCAAGCGGCTTCAATCTTTTCCGCCCCTTTTTCGCCTGAAGAAGTGAGAGACGGAGCGTCCCAAATCAAATGCAGTAAAGCTCCGGGAGAGGACTCCATTTTTCCGAATTTTCTTACACACTTGGGTTCAAAGGCAATCAAATGGCTTACCAAACTTTTTACGAACATTTACACTAACGGGCAGCTGCCAAGAGCCTGGAAAAAAGTAAAAGTGATTGCTTTTCCGAAACCGAACAAACCACTGGATGACGCAGCCAATTACAGACCGATTTCTCTCCTAAGCTGCTGTTTTAAGTTGTTCTAGAGAACGATTTTAGCCAGATTCGGAGACACCATCGACGATGCCATTCCCAAAGATCAAACAGGCTACCGAAAAAATCGAAACTGCTCCGATCAAGTACTCAGCCTTACAAACTTTGTTGAGCTGGGTTTCGAAAAAGGCCTCAAAACCGGTGTCGTGTTCCTCGACTTGTCGGCGGCGTACGACACGGTGTGGAAACGGGGATTGTTGATGAAATTGAGTGGCGTCATCAAGTGCAGAAAAACGTTAACCTTGATTTCAAACATACTCAGTGACAGACGCATGCAGGTGGAAATCAACGAAAAGAGAAGTCGGATCCGAATTCTAAACGACGGATTACCACAAGGATCAGTGCTATCGTGCGTACTATACTGCTTATACACCAGTGACATTCCGAAAACGCAGTCCAGACTGTTTATTTACGCCGATGATATCGCCATCGCATTTCAAGCCAAACACTTTGAGGAAATCGAAACAGCACTTAGATCAGACCTTCGTAAAATGTCCTTTTATTTTTCGAAGTGGAGACTGCGTCCGAACGCCGGAAAAACAGTTTCAATCACCTTCCACTTGAACAATCGACAGGCTGACAGGAAATTGAAACTTAAACTCAACGGCAAGAAAATAAAGCACGACAAATATCCCCGATCGCAGTTTAACATATCGACCGCATCTACAGAGCACGCGGAAAAAACTAAAGTCGCGGATAAACATTGTACAAAAATTAGCTGGAACAAATTGGGGATGTTCGGCAAAAATTTTACGCATCACCACACAATCCCTGGTTTTATCAATTGCCGACTTTTGCTCACCCGTGTGGATGGGTAGCCATCACGTGAAACTGGTGGATACTCAAATAAACGTTGCATTGAGAATGATCTGTGGAGTAGTGCAGCCAACGGAAGCAGATTGGATTCACGTGCTCAGCAACATTCCTCCCATGACCATCTTGAGAGAACAGTCCGCTTGGAGGGAATGCCAAAAGATTTCGTTAGACGAATCACTACCAATCCATAATGACTTGACCACGGCGCCAATACATATGAGACTGAAGTCGCGATCGCCTTTTTGGATTTTCTACAGAAATGCTAACGATATGAGCGATCTAAAGACCAGATGGAAAATTTGGTGGGACGGCGTATCGGTACACAATACAAATTTGATCACCGATCCCACGGCAGAAGTTACTGGCTACGACCTACCACGTAAAATCTGGCTCCGACTCAACAGAATCCGTACGGGACAGGGATGCTGCGCTTTCCTTTTGCACCGATGGAATATCATCGAATCACCATTATGTCAGTGCGGAGCAGTGCAAACCATGAATCACCTAATCGAGGACTGTGTGCTGCATCGTTTTCACGGAAGCATATCAGATATTCATTCCCTAACGTCTGACGCACTTCAGTGGTTGAACGACCTGAGCGTGAATATTTAATTTTCAGTTTCCTCTTGAGTCAAAATTTTGTGATATTTTGTTTTTATTGTTCTTTCCTTTTTCGGTTTATCAAACTTGGTTGTTAATTTGTATTTCAGTCATTTTAAAATAATAATAATTGGACCAATCACGCTGAATGAGCTCCCCAAACCATTGAGAGTTTCATTAGTACACTAGAAGAGTCCATAAATCCAAGGTAGCAGATTTGTCAAGGGGAAGTCAGATGCAATATTATTGGCTTTGACTGTCCGAATCCCAGCTGTGCACGGCCATGTTGTGTAGCGTCTAGATGTGGATGCATAAGACCAACTAAACAATGCTTATGATAACATAATTACATAAAACAGAATGAATGAAACGTCTTAGTAAGTTGAAGTTAACGGCAAAACATTAAAACGTAGAGTTCGGTTCAAATGAAATATAAAATGTTTTATTCACGTCGTCGCAGCACAGTTGAAAATTCTTTTATTCGCTTCGAGGACAAAATGGAGAACGAATGTTTAAAGAATGCGAAATATAAGAGAGAAATTGATGAGGAAGACTAAAGTTTACCAACTAAAATCAACACTGACACGATGAAGCTTAAATAAATCGACATTCCATGCTTCACTTGATCATTGGAACTAGAAAGTTCGTCTATTCCATACTCCGTTAAAATATCACTGGCCGCCTTCTCTGCTAGCAGAATAACAGCCGCATTTAAGTTAGCGTTCGTCGGTAATGGCAAAATGCTTGCATCCACCACTCTCAAATTCTTTACGCCGCGCACTCTGCAAAACTAAAAAGTTGGAAAACAATTTTTTTTACGTTGAGCACTGAACCTGAATGAAGCGTCCACCACAGACATAGCGTCAGTATCAGGTCCCATTTTGCAGGTACCACTTGGATGATAGTAATTCATTGCTCTTTGCTGTATGTAACATCTCCAGTAGTCATCGGAACGGTAAGTGATATTTACACATGCTTCAGGTGTTTTTTCGGTGTATCGCACATCCATCTGTTGAAATGGCGCAGTATCCTCCATTAATTGCAGAGCGACTTTTATGCCATAAATTTGCCTGTCTACATCGGTGTCTTCACTAAATAATCGATAGTCCACCAAGACTAAGTCATTTGCTTCTCTTTTACCATCAAGATAAGCATCAGTGTCGAATACCAGTTCACCCACTGACTTATGTCGGTTCAGAATAACGGACAACTTAAATTCTCTGGTTGTTTCATGACGTTCTACAACAGCCGAAACGTTCCATAAAGTGTACACCACTTGCAGATCGGGCCAATCTTCTTCTCCCTCAGATTTGGCTACTGGTGAAACAAGAAAGGCTTGAGGTTTATCGAAGACTGTAAAATATCCATGCCTTGTGTTAGGGTCCAAATATTTCATTAATTCATCTTCAAGTTCTTCCTCGTACAAACGGGGCATCAAAGTTGTGTTCGGTGAAAATGCAGTAAATGCGAGACTAACAGCACAATGGTCTCGTAAATTTTTACCCACCCCAGGAACATGACTTACAATTGGAATCTGAAATGTTGACAGAGGATTTGATTTTTTAATAAACTTTGTGTAACAACAGCTACTTCAGCTTCTTTTAAACCGTCCTCAGGACCGATTCCTGATTTAATTAGAATGACCGGAGAAGAATACGATCCACTGCTAATAATAACATCTTTATTAGCGTGAGCAATTTGAGGTATACCGTGTCGTTTATATGATACACCATAAGCTACGCCGTTGCCATCGACAAGCACCTAAGTGGAATAGTTTGATGGAAAACGTAGAATTTCAATTTAAGAGACTGGCTACAGAAACTCTTATGCGTAGTGTTGAACTTTCGTTTCGCGTATGGAAATGTCGCTACTGACAGCCGGTTATTACCGTTGCTGACAGCCGGTTATTACCGTTGCTGACAGCCGGTTATTACCGTTGCTGACAGCCGGTTATTACCGTTGCTGACAGCCGGTTATTACCGTTGCTGACAGCCGGTTATTACCGTTGCT
>CM055406.1:126370971-126408596 GCA_029228625.1 Pseudolycoriella hygida
ATTACCGTTGCTGACAGCCGGTTATTACCGTTGCTGACAGCCGGTTATTACCGTTGCTGACAGCCGGTTATTACCGTTGCTGACAGCCGGTTATTACCGTTGCTAACAGCCGGTTATTAACGTTGCTAGAAGGCAGTCGTTAGCATATCTGATAGCCTTATATTTGCGCTGGTGACAACAAGCTATTAGCGCTGCCGACAGCCGGCTATTAGCGCTGCTGACAGCCGGCTATTAGCGCTGCTGACAGCCGACTAATAGCGTTGCTGAAAGTCAGCTATTAACATATCTGAGAGCCGGCTATTAGCGTTGCTCACAGCCGGATGTTAGCGTTACTGACAACCAGCTTTTAGCACTGCTGACAGCAGGCTATTACTGTTGCTGAGATTAACACTGCTGACAGTGGGCTATAAGCGTTGCTGAGAGCTGACTATTGGCTTTGCTGAGAGCCGGCTCTTAACGTTGCGAACAACCGGATATTAGTACTGCTGAGCGCCTGCTATTAGCGTTCCTGACAGCCCATAGTAGCAACTAGTCCTTCATTAATGGCAGACTTTGGGCGTCAAAAGTCCAAGAGCGCACACTCCACCCATTTTAGGGAGCATTGAAGCCAGCCTTGCAAAAGAATGCATACTTTCTACCTACTTTATCCACAGTCGAGTATTTCATAACAGTTAAAGATTTTCTGTTTCCTTCCACTGGCTTAATGTAGGCAGTGTAAGTGCTGTCTCTTTCCCCATTTTTCATAGAAATTGGAGCCTCCGAAAATCCTACACAAAAACGTTTTCGATACGTTGACTTTTTTAGCATGAATCGATAAATCGTTTTACCTTCGGTCTGGTTGCCATTGGGATCAATGATGTCGTAGTTAAGTTCGGCTGCTGCCTGAAACCATGCCGGTCCAATGAATGAATTATCAGTGTCTATTGTAAGTGGACCTGATGTTCCGTACAGTTCTAAATAAATAAAGTGGAATTAACACAAACAGTTCATTGGTCAATCTGTGGGCAACCTTGTCGCTGCTCTTCATTTTCCAAATGTCCAACGTAATTTTCAATATTTTTGAAGTGTTTCAGAACGTTTTGATAAGACCATGAATCATCACCGGTCAACTTTGCCAAAGTGTCATAATCGTGACGCGATCCACGATTGTAAATGTTCCCATTGTGTGATCCTGATCCGCCCAGCATTCTTCCAAGCCAATTATCGATTCTCTACGCATTATGTTCGTTAAACTTATTTTGATTTATAATTGACTCGCAAGCGCCGCACCGCCGAAAAAAGTGTCAAAAAATTGCACCGCCAACGAAACTTTTTTGACGTACGCCGACGTCGATAACTGAAAAAACACCGATCCGCCGGCGCCGCCGAGACATTTTCTATCGGTGCGATAACTATAAATTCAATGTCACTTGCACAGCGCCGCCGGCGCGTCACTAAAACGTGTCAAAAAACTGCGCCATCGCAGCTGAAAATAAATTGAACGTACGCCGAAATGCGCCGTCCCGATTTTTTTATTGCGTCTAGATCTTATGTCAAAGTATAGCGTTTTGCATGATGCGATGCACAAGCTGTCAAAGTACTTACATTACTTGCTTGACAGATTAAGAATCGCGCAATGAAAATCACTATACTTTGACATAAACAGTTGCCGAAATAAAGGCGCGGATAAGTAAAAATTCGTTTCGCCACAGCCGACATTTTTTGACCGGCGCACGGGTCTTGTCAAATGCATTGCATAAGGTTTTAGAAAAACATAAACTAACCCCTTCGGTTTCCATACTGAAATTTTTCTGAGGGGTTGACATGAACTTGGTGTTGAAGGAAGGATGATACTCAATTTCAACTCTGAAATAATGATTATACGTAGCCGGAATTGGTTCTCCCCCACTTTCTATTAGAAGAACGCTGAAATACTCTGACAATCTTCCAGCCAATAAACACCCTGCTGTGCCACCACCAACTGCGAAATGAACGAAATTCTTAATTTTACTGAGCCGAACGCGTGTCGCTTTAGTTGAAACATTTTACCAATTACGAAATCATACGATCGGATTCTTGGAAAATGAAAATCCTGTTTCAGTTCGTTGATTGTCTTGGTGTAATCCTCCGTTTGATATTCGTCTGCATACTGTTGCATAAGAAAATAAATTGAACCGAATAGGAACGGCAAAAGGTACATTTTGAAAATGTAGGACCACTCTGAAGACTAAGGAAAGTGAACCTTACGAGCCACCGCTTGTTACAATGGTTCGCAAGATATCGGCCCAACATGTAACTTCGCCACATTATCAGGAAAGTATTAGACAGATTGATGTATTAATCATAAATAAAGCCTTATCTCGTCATCCCATTTTATGACCAGCCAGATGTACATGTACGCTGTACACGCTTTGTGTTTGTTTTTTGAAATTCATATATTGAGTGAGTCGATTTATTTGATTGATGGAGTCTAACTACTGGGACGACATCGTCGAAAAATCACGTTTTTTTTGTTTCAAATTTTATCAGCAATCAGTCTCTCAGTTGGTGTTTGCTTATCAGACCCGTTCGGCGCACATAGGTGTAGTCGTTTTGTCATTAAAATTTTATTTTACAACTTCCTTTTTAAAATCTTGAACACATAATTCTCAGCCGATTTATGAGTTTCGATTCTGAAGCTTTGGAGTTTGAAATTTCCTTCTACATCTACGTGCTATTCTTAAAAATCGATCATCCAACTCACTGGAAGATCTCTAAACTCATCAACAATATACCGATCATACAGTGGACTACTACTTCCTTCAATAGATTATGTCACTAGTTTTATGTTTCAGCTATGAAAGCATGGATGGCGCCACTAGAGAAAAGGGACTAGTTCAATGTTGAGACGTTAATTCAGCCGTAAAAAAACATAGATGTCACCACTTGAGATTCGGTGACAAGACACTGACATGACACGGTCTATATCTTTAAGAGTTCTGGACTAAAGTAATTCGCAAATTCATTTGCCTTCTTTATTTTCATTTCAAAAATGTCAAGTCCCCAAACCTCAAGTAGTGACACCTTTGTTCATTCGTAACTGAATTCACGTCTGAACATAGAACCAGTGCCTTTTCTCTAGTGGCGCCATCAATGCTTTCATAGCTGAATACGGACTAACATTAAACGAATTTGCAAGATTTTACGTTAAATTATTAGCATATTCGATACCTGTGCACTACACTTCACTGCACCTCTTTGCACTTTTTTTATAAGGGTGAGGACATCCGGTCCTCCTGGACCAAGGTAGTGTTGGATTTCATTCTTCAATGACTTACCAACTAAAACCTCCTTCCTTACTCTCCATGCTCTCTTCTCCCCGGAACCGTCTCACAGCATTACTTCGGTGAGGGGCTGTGATTTCGCATCTCACCCTTCGTACTGCACCTCACTGTACCAAGGGAATCAACTTCTTTGAATTCACTCTATCCCTACTTTCCTATACCCATTTCAATTGTTTATTTATTATTACAAAATTCTTAAAATATTTTTGAGCTTCGAGAGCATTATAACATTCAGATGTGTATACATCGGTAAACCTCGGTATATGAAATCTCATTCTTATGTCATTATACTTTCTCAGCTAAAAATACATCTCGAATTATGTAACAACCAACTTACGTTTCTCGTTGTGTAAAGAACTATTGTTTGAAGGTCATAATATCAAGTCAGGTCTGATCAGGTTTGTTTGATATGACCTGAAAAGTTACGAAATCATAACCACGGTCGACTTGTCTGTACTGTTACCTAAAGGTCACTTTCCAGACGAGACTTACATAGCAAATTAACATAATTTCAATTCACCTCTTCCTCCGAAATATCTTACCAAGTCGCGATGTAAACAAATGTATAACGAAAAAACAGTAAGATTTTTTACGTTCATGAAAAATACTCATTTTCCCTATGGTGAAAACGTTAGAAACTACATCAAGCAAATCCATATTCATTTGGAAATTTGATCCAATCGTTTAATTAATATTGACTTAGGTGCAGTCAGTTGACATCGTACACTTTATCTATTGCAGTGGATGATACAACGTTATGGGCCACCACGCCTCAATGTGATTTGATTACATGGATCATTTCAATTTATTATAATGAGAGTTTATAGAGTGGCGATACGAGATTTTACGATTTAGTCAAATGTCGACTTTCCCGTTTTCAAGCGAATTTCAAAAGAGGGGTAGTTTTAATAGCTTGACTCACGGTATCCATCATTTCCGGGCACGTACGCGCAAAGCAATGTCCGATGAAAGTTGTTTTGAATGATTTTCAGGAATGAAATCAACTGGTCAAGTTAATCTTTTTCAGTTTGGAAATTCTTGGTGGACCTTGGTACATCTAGGAACAAATTAGTGAAAACCTTTTTACTCTTATGTACACCCTGCTTCACTACGGTATTTCACGCTACTATTCGGTATACTACGAATCAGACACCGGCAAACAGGCATTGGCCCAATGGCACACTGACCCACCAGCACGGGCCACTTATCTTCTAGCACTAACCTACTGATCCACTGGCACTGGCTTACTGTAGCACTGACAGACTGATCTACTGTCCCACTTTGGCCCGCTCCCACAGTAGCACCGGCATATTGGCCTTATAGAGTATTATATCAATTTATGGGACATTCTGAGTTGACATTTGAATTATGAATTCTGACTTTGGAGCAGATTATCTTTACAAAATAGTGGACAATAAAATTATTATCAATCAATCTTTAGTTCATGATATCGACGTTGCGAGAATTATAGATGTCGCACTTTTCGTCGAGAGTGGCCTAATAGCATAAGCCAAAAGAAGAGTAAGAGAGCGTTAGAGAATAGCGAATAACTTCATCGAGTTTCAACACGAAAAATTTAGTGGTAAAAGAATCTCCAATTCAATTCAATTCAATTTTGCCGCTCAATCCATTCTTCTTGTTAGATCTTGTAGAAATAATTCGCCCTCCTTGTCTGTTTTCATATGTATTTGATGACCCCCTCCCACCCCCTAAATGCCGACGTCTTATGTGAATGCTCCCATATCTCTGGATGCGAACAACTTTTCTGTGTTTTCTTTGTTAGATCTCGTTCACTTTAATTTTTTCTCTCAAACTATTCTACGTGCTCTACGTTTAACTATATACCAGGGAAATGATAAGTAGCTGCACCAAATTCTCTACCATAACCCTCCCTTCTCCCCTACCGTCAGACTGTGGGAACGTGAAATAATTTGAATCTAACAATCACGTGACAGTGTTTCTGTTGTGTGGATCATCTATAGTTTGACAGAATTTACGGCTTGCTTGTGAAGAGAACAACGGAAACAACTGATCAGGACTGCCATTGTTCACGACGTCGAAATGGTCGAAGTTTTCATGTGGTAGGTGTTAGGAGCCGTTCACAAATCACTTGGGAGGGGAGGGTGTTAAAGGTGTAAAACATTACCATCTAGTGTCATCTCAGAAAAATGAGAGATACCAGCTTCTATTATCCACGAAGGAATGCGAAAGAATGTCTACATGACAACAAGTATGATTACTCTATTTTCAAATGACACTAGATGATATTATCATCCTGACTTTTTAAACGTGAGAACACATTAATGTGTTCTCACGTTTAAAAAGTCATTGTTGCTAATAATCGATTTTCGAATGTTGCGAAAATTTCAAATTCTTCGAGTGTAAAGAGGTAATTTGGAATTTTGGGAAAATCCGTCGAATTACAAGGAAATACAGTGGAAAAAACATAAGACTATACAACTTTGTTGTTAGCTGGTGAAATACAACCCTAAAACAAAACCGACGTGATTCCTTTTACAGAATAAGGAAAATTCTTTCAAAACTCCTTGGAAAAGCGTGACGTTATTTGTGAACGACGTTAATTAGTATTTAGTAGGGGTCTTATGCGTTTACCACGATGTTTGTAACCACCCCAATTTCGACCCGGAAGTAGGGAGGAGCATCGATCATGGTCCTTAGATGACGAATCAACAATAAAAAAATGTCCGTCCGTCCGTCACCGCGATAACTTGAGTAAAACTCAACCGATTTTCAAAAACCTATTTTTCTCTGAAAGGTAATCAAAATATCTTTTATGGCTTTTATCGGCCCAAGGCCCACCGAGCTAGGGCCGTTTAAGGGGTTTTTGGTCTTTTGCACCTAACTCGAGTAAATCTTTTCCGATTTTCATAAATATTTTTTTGTTGAAAAGATCAGGGCATGGCCGACAATTTATGGAAGAAACTTTTTTTAATTTGAGTCCTTGGACTTAGCTAGGGCACTAAAACCGAGTCTATGCTAGGGCCATACGTGTTTTTGTACATAACTCGAGTAAATCTTTTCCGATTTTCATAAATTTTTTTTATGTTTGAAAGATCTGGGCTTGGCCGACAATTTATGGAAGAAATTTTTTTAATTTAAGTTCTTGGACTTAGCTAGGGCACTAAAACCGAGTTTCGACTAGGGCCCAACGTGTTTGCTTACATAAGTTGGATAAATTCTAATTGATTTTCTTGATTCTTTCGCTAAGAGGTAATCGATTACCGAATTATATTCAAAAACAAATTTGGACCCGGTGCCTGTGCTTAGGGCTGAAGTGGGCCTCAGGTCTGTCCTAAGGTCGGCCCTAACCAAAATCATTTTTTTTGCTATGTTGCAGAGCAAATTGAGTGAAACATTTTTGTCTATGGAATTTTGTGTCCGAGGCATTTCCTTATGGCCCTAGGTCTGCCTTAGACAAAAAAACGTTTTTCAATATGTTGTAGAGAAAATGGAGGGAATATTTTTGACTCTGTATTTGTCCGAGGCCTCTACTGAGGGCCCTAGGTCGGTCCTAAGGTCGTCCCTAGACAAAAAATGGTTTTTTTGCTATGTTGTAGAAAAGATTGAGATGAACATTTTTGTCTGTTTGGGGGTCAGTTTTGTACTTTCGGAAGGCCTTTCTTAAACCGTTTCTTCGGAAGGGTTTTTCAATATTGCCCTTTCGACGTAATTTCATACACTTAAGAGTTAAGGCACTATTTACTTAAATATGTTCGAGTCTTTTCGTACCATCAACTCTGTTTGCCGCATCTATTCTGATACGTACGGGTCCCTTCATATGTTTGTTTATTAAAATTTTAATGAAAAGTGCGATATATATCCTTGTAACGTCTATATCATGAACGAATGTCTGCTCCAAATGTCAAATTTATCAGATATAAGTCAGTCTGCTTCAAATGTGCTGCCATATACTTTCGTTAAGAACTGCCTAAAGAAAGCCAGTTTTTATATGGTACGGGCTGGAGGTGAGCAAGTTGCCCAAAATTCGAAAAAAAATGCCCAAGCCCCGCCCGAACCCGAACTACTTTTCATGAGTTTGGGTTTCGGGCTTTGGGATTTAGAAAATCCTGGTTGGTTGGGCTTCGGCTTTTAAAATTTCTGGTCTGGCGGTTTTCGCGTGTAACCTTTTATCAAGTTTACGATTCGATAGAAAAAGAAATAATAAATATCCAAATCACATCGGCTACGAAACAACGATGTATTGCAGTGTATTAGTAAATAACATTGTTGTTATTATATTTTGCTAATGATTTTAGAAAAAAGAACATTACACGTTTGTGAGCCGTAAGACGAGCAAATTTATACATTTGAAGTGTTATTCTGTGTAAAAGATGTAAATAAAATTTACTCAGAGATTATGCACAACAAAGTTTTTTTTTATCGATTGTGAGGTAGGATGAAATGTTCTTTTGTAATCATTTTTTACTTGAATTCAGTTGAATGCTTAGATCCGTACAAAGTCGGGTCCAAAACTTTTTTTTCTAAAAATTTTTTCAAATATTTTTTTTCGAAATGCTTTAGAAGGTAAAATAGGAATTTGTTTTTTAATTTTTATTTGATAGCTGTAAGATGTTTGGTATCGAATAGAAAGTTGTTGAGTTCGATGGGAAGTGTGCCAGTGTTACTAGCACTATAGAGTAGGGTGGGTCAATTTTCCACTTTTTCTTTTTTGGCGACCAGGCCCCCCCTGAGGCGATTCCTTAGGTCGTATATATAACATTTGGTTCAAAATCGGATGCACTTTATAGTCATTCATGATAGCTCAACGAGAATTTCTACTAATTTCGGAGTTTTTCACATAGTCGCTACTCTATCACTTCGCGTGACCCACCATATGACTAAATTATTCCACCAATTGCTGGAATCAACTCTTTAGGGTCCTACGACAACAAATTAACAGATTGCGTGTTGATAGACATAAAAATGTAGAAGGTTGAAGGTCAAAAGTTTCACGGAGGTCGATTTTTTTGCAATTTTTTCCACTTTTTCATCATGAAATCACCACTTTTAGTGAAACAACTTCCGCTTATCTGGTCTTTTTTTTAGATGAAAGCTTGATTTTAAGAGAGCAGGAGTGGGGATAAAGCATGTAGCAAAGCGTATCAGCGATGAGAGCGTTTTGTGTATGTGTAAAAAGTGCATTTTGATTAAAAATGAAGAAGCTTGTTTCTGGTATTTTCGGTCGAAAAAAAAAAACATCAAATCAACAAAATTACCGACAAAAAGAGGTATTACCTTTGGCTGGAAACGAAATGCAGAGAAAGTTTTTTACCAATAATTGTTGATAAATTAATTGAAATATGGGGCTCCTCTGGCATTGACACAGTAACAAAACGCCAAATCACGTGATGCACGAATAAGCTGGTACAAAAGTACCGTTACTTCGTAAAAAACAAGCAACGAAATAAAACAACACATTTCCAAGCAAGAGTTTCTCAATTCCGATTAGAGTTGAAATGTCTTTTGAATGTGGCTCAGTGTAAGTGTACTTCCAGTAGTCACTATAAGCCATCGACTATCTAATACGATGTTTCTTTGAGATCCTCAAACATTTTATCCTATAAAAAGACCAAATAAGCGGAAGTTGTTTCACTAAAAGTGGTGATTTCATGATGAAAAAATTGCAAAAAAATCGACCTCCGTGAAACTTTTGACCTTCGACCTTCTACATTTTTATGTCTATCAACACGCAATCTGTTAATTTGTTGTCGTAGGACCCTAAAGAGTTGATTCCAGCAATTGGTGGAATAATTTAGTCATATGGTGGGTCACGCGAAGTGATAGAGTAGCGACTATGTGAAAAACTCCGAAATTAGTAGAAATTCTCGTTGAGCTATCATGAATGACAATAAAGTGCATCCAATTTTGAACCAAATGTTATATATTCGACCTAAGGAATCGCCTCAGGGGGGGGGGGCCTGGTCGTTAAAAAAGAAAAACTGGAAAATTTACCCACCCTACTATAGAGGGCATAGGTGAGGGACGGGACGGACTTAGAGAATAAAATAATAATTTCTTCTCCAACTTTTTTTGATGGCCGATAGATTTAAAAATAAGTTGAATCCTAAGAGGCGGATCTTGAATAAAGTTGCGGTTCTTCGAACGGGTTTTTCAATATACTTGCAAAGAGAATCCTTGCAAGGGGATTCGAATGGGTTCGCGGAGCTTAGATTTTGTTTTAAAAAAAGTTAGAAAAAACCAACAGAAACCGTTTTTGTCTGTTTTTCACTACATTTTCTCCCTTTTTTCATGCTTAAGCTTAACTCAATCAAACTCGATCCGAAGTTTTTCTTGTAACAGAACTCGACTCGAATAACTTTCAGTCGGTCGGGTTTCAATTTCGCATCGGGTTTGGTTCGGGTCGGGCTGAGCTACCAGCGTTTTCAAGGCGGTCGGGCTCCGTTTTTTAATTTCGAATCAGGCTCGGTTCGATTCGGGCCGAGTTACCAGCGGTTTTCCGGGTGTCAGGCTTTAAGTTTTAATTTATTATCGGGCTCTGTCCGGGTCGGGCTTCCAAGAAAAGTTGGTCCGCACACCTCTAGTATGGGCTTGGGGGCAAAGTGACATTTAGAAATTAAGTCGGTTGTGGTAAGAATTATTAACACTTTCTGCTCTAAAATCCTTTTTTTTTTTGGTGTAAAAAGACTCCTCAATTTCGATGAAGTTCAATGTTTTTTGAACATTTACCGCTCTTCGGACATCAAAGTGTGATTTCAATTTTCATTAAAGTGAACAGATTTTAATGTCACTAAATGTCATTATTAATGTCACATGGAGAATTTTATTTGTAAAACAACTTCACAGCAAGTAGACTTTCTCTTTCCGCTTCCTATTGTCAAGCAAGGTAGACGAAGTTTTAACAATAATTTCAATTTCTTAAAAGTTTTAGGTTTTGCAATTACAGAAAGTACGTTTTTCAATTGTATTTGTCGCGTGCATTTAGATTTTGTGTTTCAATATAAAATTGGATAATTTTCTACGTTTTTCTGAAAAAAATAGTCACATCAACAGTGTTGATGTTACATGTGGCTATTGGTTTATTTATTCACTAGCGATAAAGTTTGTGTTTGTTTCTGTTTTCAGATGCCAGGCGTTACAGTTAAAGACGTTGATCAAGCCGCCATTGTTAAGGCCGTAGCCGTTTTCTTGAAGAAGTGCGTGTTTGTTATCATCACGAAAACATAACCTCAAAACTTTTCTAACAAATGTGTGAATTTCAGATCCGGCAAACTCAAGGTCCCTGAACAGATGGACATTATTAAAACCGCCAAATTTAAGGAGCTCTCACCAGACGATCCAGACTGGTTCTACGTACGATGTGCTTCAATCTTACGGCATTTGTATCATCGCAGTCCAGCTGGAGTAGGATCTATCACTAAAATTTACGGTGGACGCAAACGCAATGGCGTTCATCCATCGCATTTCTGTAGATCCGCTGATGGTGCTGCCCGCAAAGCCTTACAGGCCTTAGAGGCAGTCAAATTGATTGAGAAAAGTCCAGAGGGTGGTGGCCGTAAGTTGACACCACAAGGACAGAGAGATTTGGATCGCATCGCTAACCAAATAGTGACACATCAAAGAGCTGCAATCAAAGCTGCTGCAGCCGCTGTGATCACCCTGTCTTGATCAATGAAAGTTTATTCTTCAAAAATGTCAAACTTACAAAAAACAAGGAAATAAATTAAAATTTCCAAGAATTGTGGTTTTCTTTCCACATAGACAGCAAAGAGAAACAAAACAGAAGGTAAATAAGTTTTCTTTTATTTTGCAATTCTCATTCTCATTTGCAACAAAAAAAAGTTATTGGCCGATGAATCGACTTTCTTCCACCGACGGCCAGTCAGGAACTCTTTCGGTTTTAGCGTACGCTTCGCGTGTGAGTGATCGCGTTTGAACTACATCCGTTCCACCGTAAATGGAACCTAAATTCAGATTCAGTTATCACATTGTTCATAAATAGAAACAAAAAAGCTAAATTTACCTCCCAACCACGCCGTGAAGTTGGCTTTCGCAGGAGCTGTGTGGAATTTGACCGAATCGAAAAACAATTTGTTTTGGTACATGTTCGACTTGAGCAGTTCCAATAACTCGACTTTCAACCGAGCCATCAGCCCCATGACCATTGTCGATCCGCCGATGAGAAACAAATTTTCTGCCAATTCGCGTCTGATGTCCAGAGGGCATTGAAGAATAGTGTCCAAAATGATGTACGGTAGTCCGAGATGGTCGTTGTCCTCGGGAAACATTACTTCGAAGGCGGTTTCGCGTAATTTCCCACTGATTCGAATATCCTTCTTGCCATTTATCGAATATTGAACATCGGGACAGGGCAATGGCGGATCCTCGTTTCGATATTTTTGCGCTCGCTCGTATGTTGTCACAAAGCAAGTCCGAACTAAGAAGAAACAATAAACAAATAATTACCAATTGTCTTGTGCTTGAGGACACACTTGGCACCAGTCGGTTGTTTTGGAACTGGGAATACAGAGGTGTCTCGTGTCAAAAATCTGTTTATGGTTTGAACGAATGTTTCGCCAATCCTATAGTTCTAGAACTGAATGACATAGCTTGGTGTTAAGTTAAAATATTTTCCTTGTGAATCGTTCGCTGGTAATCTACAGATATTCTTTACTCCCAGTTCTAGAACTCAAGTAACTGACCAAACGAGGTGCAAAAATATTGTTCGAGGTTGAAAATGTAGACCTCCACGCTAGGTTAGTACCTATTGAGAGTACAAAAATTCTGAGAACTCGGAAGCTTCCATAGAAGGAGTCTGGAGTAATGACCACCGGTCAAGCAAAAATCAAACTGATGGAAGTTAGCTGAGAGTTGTTAGGCGAAAGGCGAAGAGAAAATTCGTGGAACACTTAAAGTTGCTAGTTGCAATAATGTACACAACGTCTGGGAATACTTAAGCACTACTCCCTGGCTATCTGAAGTGAACAATTTGCCTTTTTTCAAGGTTCAGAGTCAAGTCGTTGAAGTATTCAGACATTAATTCAAAACCCTTTGACGAAGCACAAAGGTGCAGCAAACAAAAGGTTTCGTCGTAGGCAAACAAAATAAACAGAGGAAACAAGTAGCAGCCCTTAGCCCATTGAAGTCATCTATGATTTTATGAAGCTCAAAAAAGATGAAGCGGTCCGAGGATGTTTCCATTTCTATTTTAGAACTACTGAAACCGAAGATAGTTCGTCAGGAGTTGCAGAGCCACCACTCTCGACCTTATCCTTATCAAGCAGTAAGATGTGGCTAGCCGTGTCGAAAGCCGCACACTACTATCTCTTCCACACACTCACATCATTCACAAGTTCCATCAGAGCAGTACTAGTTCCGGAAGCCGGAAGGAAAACGTATTGCTTTGAGTAAAAAACATAACTCAAGACTCGTAACGCATCAGAATAGATGTTGCAAGAGGACTCGAACGTATCTAAATCATGGTCGCAGCGGTAGCGGAGGGGGTGACGCAGTCCCCACACTCCAAAAAAGAAGTTCACAAACTCAAAAAACTCCATACAAAAACCTTTGGAACAAGGCACGATGTATAGGGGAACTTTTGAGTTTTTTCCCCTCGCCCCTCTCCCCCTTCAAATTGATTGTAAAAAATCTACGTCGCAGCAGCTTTCCAACGAGCCCAGACTCATCAAAATAGGTTGGAAATTGGCTAAGATTTCGAGGTTTGAAAATGACGTTTTTCTATGAATCTTCGATTATGAAATAGTTATTTACGTAACAAGCAAAAATATAATTTTTTTGACGAGTGTGAGGTTTGCAGCCCGCGACTGCAATGACACTAGTCAGAAACATATATTTTTCCGAGTTTCGTATAACATTTTTCATTCCGAGGGTTCACAAAACTGCTTTTTTGTTTTAAAATAGGACGAAAAACGGCAGTTTTCCATCCTAGGAATGAAAATATTATGTGTTACAACTTCTACTTTCTATCTCTACTTTCATGTTCAACTACTAGTGGGTTATTCACCCCAGCCCGCAAGCGTTAATAATTGAACATATTTTCCAACGTCTACACGTTCTACTAAGTGTTCAACAACCAGTGGGTTATGCACCCCAGCTCGCAAGCGCTGGTTGTACAACACTTTTCTACAAAGAAAACAATTCGCTTGGTGATGTTGTCCCCGTGAACTCCTCGTACTGAATGCTCTTTATTCATACATTTTGACTCTATTTATAGGCCGATAAATAGGCAACGGCTAAGTTGATTTCATTCAATTTAAATCATTTCAAATGGCTGCTCGATTCTTTATAATTTCATCAGTTATTTCACTTGGGTCTGTTTTAGGTCAGAACAATTCCTGACATTATGAAAACTTTTTTCTGATCAGTCGGTTTCTATCTACCCATCTAACTACGTTCTATCAATTAATAATTTTCGATCTCGAGAACCAGTCAGCCGATCTTCCTGAAATTTTCACTGAACGTCAGTCTCGGCCCCAAATGAAAAATTTCATAGGCCGCTTTTCCGGGAAAATTCTGGAAAAGCCGTGGCATGGGGTAGAGTTGTCAATTTTGACGGTTTTTCAGGTAATGCTCGGAGTTTTCGAATTTTAGCTCCGGAGTGACAATAGCTAGAGAGTTGGTTTCTTCGGGAAAGTTATAGAGCAAACTCAGGAGCATTTCTTGGCATCTTAAGAAAATGTCTGCCAGCTGTCAAAACGGCGCCATCTTGGAT
Organism: Pseudolycoriella hygida; assembly: GCA_029228625.1. Lineage (NCBI taxonomy): Eukaryota > Metazoa > Arthropoda > Insecta > Diptera > Sciaridae > Pseudolycoriella > Pseudolycoriella hygida. The sequence continues at coordinate 126,384,985 of CM055406.1, forward strand.
TTTGTGAATACTCAAAAATGCTATCTTCTGAATTAGAATATCTAGACAGTTGGTTTCTTCCGGAAAGCTATAGAGATTGGGTGATCCTAAGAAAATGGCGGCCAGCTGTCAAAGTGACGCCATCTTGAACTTTTTGCTATCTTCTGAATTAGAATAACTAAACTAAACAGTTGGTTTCTTCGGGAAAGTTATAGAGATTGGTGCGAAAAAATGTTTTCGCGAAAAACTTTTCTCAGAGAAAATTTTTTTTCGGAATTTCGGAGAAAAATTTTTTTTGGAGAAAAGTTTTTTTGGAGACAATTTTTTTTTGGAGGAAAAAATTTTTTTTGACGAAAAAATTTTTTCGCAGAAACTTTTTTCTGGCGAAATTTTTTTATGTAAAATTATTTAAAGAAAAATTTTTTCTGGAGAAAATTTTTTTCGGAGAAATATTTTTTCAAAAAACAGAAATTTTTTTTAGTGAAATTTAGTTTCAACAAACTTCCAAAACGGTTGATATCGCATACAAAAACGTCTTAGAAGGTAAAGTGTGACGGAGTCCGTAAATCCGCTTCCAAAATTAATGGTATCGCTGATAATATGCAAAAATTTCGGTTTTTCCACGCGAAAATTTAAATTTACCCTAAACAATCTACGCAATAAGACATAAAAGTTAAATTTTTGCAGACGTTCGAAGTACGTCTGAGTCCATTGATTTTGATGGCCGAAATGTTCTCCTCTGCACCTTATCACAAAGAGGATCAACGTAGTTTCTCCCAATAAATCCTGAAACTTTTTTCTCTAAAATTTAATTCTAGAGTTCTAGAGATATGCGTCATCCCTCACAATTAGACGGGCGCTTGTAATTTTTTTTATGCGATTCGGTGGTACGTTACATTAATAATTCCGATAATAAAATAATTTGGAATTATAAATTATTTTATTTAATGTAATTTTCATTTCTTCACATGGATAATTCTCTTCAAAATCTGAAGCGAATGAGTCAATAACTTACACACCACAATTTTCAGATTCTAACATTTATTTCCTCGTCACGGACAATATATATTTCGTCTGCCACGAAGACATTTTCGAGTCAAAGATATATTATCAACGCGTTTGATTTCTTCTTGGCATGTTCATGCTTGCAGTCGGCATGTTTGCAGTTGATGCAATTGTTGCAGTTAATTTTTATGAAGTTGGCAATTCTTATTGTTGTCAACAAAAGCACGTGCACTTGGCAATTTCTTTTGTTCTATTCCAAGTCCACGTGCTTTTGTTTACATCCGAACAAAAGATATTATGACAGAAGACCACAACACGTGCTTCGGTAATGGAAGGAGATTTTTTTTTGTTCTTTTGGTACACCCAAAATGGAAAATGTGAATGTGAAATTACAATTTCAATTAAAAAAATACGACACTTTTACGGTATGTCGTAGGACATTGTTTTCGAAATAAAATAAAAACCGATAAGGCGCATTTCTAATTCAAGGATAAATTAGGTCAACATAGGACGACTGAAATATATTCAAAGCAAGTTGAATAAACTACAAAGACTTGCATGCTCTGCCATAACAGGTGCTTGGAAATCTAGGCCTACCGCAGCTCTAGAGGTCATGTTGAACCTACCTCCACTGCATATTCAAATAGAAATGGATGCATTAAAAACTCTAGAAAGACTAAGCCGTAACAAAACGATTGAATCTAGGATGACGGAACACTCTAAGGTCTGGTACAAAACATTAGAGACGCACCCTAGAATCATTTGCTCCCCTTAAATCACCATTGATGCTCCACAAAAGTCTGCAGCTGGCCCTAGATGTGATATATGAGATGTTCATAGCTAGTATCAGTCTTATTCATATCCCGCGAGCTTGGAGTAGTCTTCATCCCCAAACTTGGTCAGACAGTTTACACAGAAGCCAAAGCCTTTAGACCTATCAGCCTCACCTCATTCCTTCTGAAGACTTTAGAGAAGTTGGTAGATCGATATGTAAGAGATAGAGCAATAAAACAATTCGAAATCCATCCAAACCAGCATGCTTATCAGCCTCGCAAATCCGCCGAGAACGCACTACACCAGTTTGTAGTCAGAGCCGAGTACGCTCTAGAACACGATCAATTTGCATTGGGAGGTTTCATCGACCTATCGAATGCTTTCAGCAACTTGATGTATATATAAATTACGAACTCATGCCTCGAGCATAATATTGATGCAACCACTACAAGCTGGATTTATGCCATGCTAAGCAGCAGAATAATCTCAGCCAAACTGGGATTTGCATCTGTAGACTTCTCACCTGTAAAGGTTGTCCTCAGGGGGGTGTACTACCACCATTATTGTACATTCTAGTGAAAGACAGCCTTTTAAAGCTGTTAAACGACTCTAGGTATTTTACACAGAGCTTTGCCGATGACCTATCAATCATACTGATTGGGCTATTCGTCAGCAGACTGTGCGACCTCATACAATCTGCCTTCCGATTAGTTGAAAGCTGGTGCAATCAACATAACCAGGAAGTAAATACGGATAAAACAAAACTTTTACTATTCACAAGGAAACGCAAAATCCTAGGTTTTAAAGCACCTGTTATCTTTGGTAAAGCTATTGAACTTTCCCCGTGGGTAAAATTTTTAGGAGCAATCTTGGATCCTAAAATAAAATGGACCTTCCATATCGAATACCGCATTCGCAAAGCTATTGCGTTACTATGGATGTGTCGTAGCGCCTTCGGGAAAAACTGAGGACTCAGCCCAAAAGTCTTATTTTGGATTTACACAGCTATCGTCAGGCCGATGGTATCTTATGCGTCTTTCATTTGGTGGCCGCGTTGTCACGTTGGTACAGCCCAAAAACAACTCGCCAAAATACAAAGATTAGCACTCATAAGCATCACAGGTGCAATGAAGTCTACACCAACAGCTGCCCTGGAAGCCTTACTCAACATAGAACCACTACACATTCATATTGAAGCAGTGGCCAGAGCCACCTGCCTAAGACTACACCAATCATCCCTCCTTATTAAACAAAACTATGGTCATGCTAAACTATGGCAAACTATGACCACAGAATCGCCATGCTACGAAATGCCATTTGACATTACCAATCCTACTTACCACTTTAAAAAGGCATTCACAACACTATTCCGCTAACGGGAGGAATGAAAAAATAACGGTAGTACCAGTATTGATAGCCAAATAATGTGGTACTCGGACGGATCGAAATTCGCGGATCAGGCTGGAGCGGGCATCTTCTGCCAGGAAAGTCAATCGGCCAAATCGTTCCCACTGGGATCCTGTGCCACTACTTTCCAATCAGAGACTTTTGGAATAGCACAGTGCTGAAAGGTCTTGTTAGATAAGGGCACTCAAAACCAGCAGATTTGTATATGCTCCGATAGCCAAGGTGCATTAAAGGCCTTGAGTACATATAAATTCCGCTCGGCCACTGCACTCGGCTGCAAAGACAGAATTAATCTCCTCGCGACTAGTAACTCCGTTACTTTAGTCTGGGTTCCTGGTCATAGTAATATCCAAGGCAACGAAATGGCGGACAGTTTAGCTAAAGCGGGAGCAACTTGCAAGTTAATCGGCCCAGAACCACGACTTAAAGCTCCACCCTCTTTCTTTAAGAGCATTACCAACAACTGGAAAAACAAATCCTCCAAAAAGCACTGGATCTCGATAGACCACGCTAGACAATCTCAAAACTGTATACACCCAAACACCAAAAACAGTAAGTACCTACTTTCTCTCAGCAGGAGGAACATCAGAAGAATACCTCCATACATACTGGTCATTGCCATCTCAAAAAAAAAACATTTACACACCATCGGCCTTACAAACAACAATCTATGTGCGAACTGCGGTGACATAGAAACCGCCGAACACCTCCTATGTAAATGCCCTGCATACATCACAGCCCGAGCTAAAGGCCTAGGAGCTTATATTCTCCCATATAACATCATCTGGAGCATACCGGCCAGCAACATTTAGGCTTCCTCAACCGAACTGCTAGAATGTAGGTAGTCTAACGTGGGTATCCATAACAGGCCCAATAGAGGCTTAGGTGCTGGAGCTTAACTCCGCCCAGTTAAACTAACTAACTAACTAACTAACCCCTTTCTAGGCATGCCGTCGGACAGGATAATTCTCGCCCAAAGCTTCAATAGGGGATATGATATTAGAATCCCCGATAGAGAGGAATGGCTACAGAACATTCTGCCGCCTAAGCATGGACAAGTAGTATACACAGGCGGCTCTATCATAGACAACTCTGCAGTTTCGAGCATCTTTTGCGACACTCTGAACATAGAACTGTCGGTACCGTTGGGGCAGAACTCAGCTGTTTTTTGGCAGAAATGCATGCTATAATAACATGTCACGAAATAACAAGTAGGAACATTACAAACGAAATTATATTCATTTGCTCGGACAGTAAAGATGTTCTAAAAGCGCTATCCTCCGTAACATTTTCTTCAGCATTACCCTGAGTTGTCACAAAGCTCTAAACGACTTGGCTACGATTAACCGGATTGACCTAATGTGGGTACCATCGCACTCAAACATTGAGGGGAACGATAAAGCAGACTCGCTAGCGAAATTAGCTGCACAAAGTAAACGTGTTGGACCAGAACCAATAATAGCCATCCCTCTGTCGAAGTTAAAGGAATTAATAAACACCATTAAAGAGACCAAGTTTAAACAATACTGGCAAAAGCTACCGAGTTGCAGACAGTCTAAACATTGTAGGCATAAATAAAAATCGTTCAAAATTTCTGTTAAACATCAGTAGAACCAGGCTTAAAATATTTATCGGCGTAATGACACTTCAGCTTTAATAAACACCTTACTACTATCGGCAAACGATCGGACTCAAGCTGCGAACAATGCGGCGACCAATTAGATACAGCTGAACACTTTTTATGTAACTGCCCGACTTACTTCTACATCAGACGTAAGCATTAAGGGAGTTATATAATAAGGTACAGCTTGATCCGGCATTTGAATCCAAAAGGTATTCTGAACTACATTATGGAGCCAGGTAAATTTATGGACATGTAAATATGCCTAAACCCAACCAAACTTAGAGTAAACATAGTAGCGCAATAGGCCCAAAAGAGGCCTCCGTGCGCGTTTAGTCACCTGCACAGGAGACTAAACAACTATCTTTAATAAAAAAAAGATCATTTTTCAATAAAACCCTGAAACACGCATTCCCTAAAATTTTATTCTCTGAAACTTTGCCTTTGACAGTAAATCTCCATATTGCTTAGTTGAGCAAATATAGACGAAAAACCATCTGCTTTCGTATATGTACATCTCCGGAACTACTTCACCGACTTCTGTACAGCAGCCATTCAAAAACTTTATTTATGTTGGCAAGACCGTCACAGGTCGGTAATTCAAAACTTCTGATTTTTTACCATTTTTATGCACAGAGGTTATTCTATCTAGGGCTCGGACTGTTCCGTTTTGTACCAGTGTTTTCGTTTTGTTTCGTTTAAACAAAAATTTTGTTTTTTTTTTTCGTTTAAAAACAGAAAACATTGTTCCAAAACAATAAACGTTGTTCCATGATCCCGAGTTGAAAAGCTCAGGAGTGCAGATAACATATCGCTCATTTCGCATGCATACAACATCACAAGTTCAAGCACTCTTCAGAGAGCCTAGCTCGGTAATCCATAGAGAAAATAAATGAGTTCATGCTAAGGTCGAGACGAAGACCACTGTTTCGTAATTTTAAAAGTCTTGTGAACCAACATACTCTTCAGTCAATGGCTAGTGGTTCACAGAGGTTATTATCTTAAATGTTCCACCGATACAGTTATGTAAACACAAGTTTATTTAGGGTTCTGTGTTGCATTTGGAGTGAAATGATATAAATTGTATTCGAGAATGACGAAGAAGTTTTATAGATTTTCGAGTCTTTGTAGCATTTGAGTCTTTGCTCACCTCTTGTTTCTCCATCTTTGCATTCGCTTGACTGCTGTTTATAAGAAAATTCTTAGAGATTTGAGGTAAGTTTCGACTCTAAAACGGAAATCAATCATTGGTCACCGAAGATGATTTGGAATATATTAGCATTAAAGGGTTAAAGCAACTTACGTTATATTAGACTTTTGGTAGAAAGGCTACTACATGAAATGACTTAAACCCGTTGAAGTATTATTGAAGACTTTTCATAGAAAGGCTACTAAGTCAAATGTTAGTATGTGAGAACGAAGTTCGTGTGAATTGGAACTGAAGGGATCAGTTTGTGGTTCCACAGTATAAATTTGTATGATAATGCATGCGATATGAGCGATATGTAATCTGTACACCTGTGCTTTTCGACTCACGTTAAATGATCATTGATTCACCAGCTGTCAACTAGACACCGGAGTCTTCTGCTCCAACTTAACACATCGGTCAAACGTGCAGGACTTAAATTTCGATCTAAATCTGATAAACGATTATTTAGAAGTTAATGGGCTAACTCTCAATGTTAATAAGACAAAAGTTATGCACTTCTTAGTAAAAGGTGAAGCAAGGAGCGCTGAGCAGGTGACTTTGAAGGGTCAAGTGATTGAAACTGTGCCCACCTTCAAATACCTAGGAATAACGCTGGACGAAACTTTGAGCTGGGGACCTCACATCTCAAATCTTTGTAAGAAGTTAGCGTCTCTCAGTGGTGTTCTCTGCAAGATCAAACATAAACTGCCAAAGCCCATCTTACTAAAAATATACTATGCACACGGCCACTCCCACTTGAATTACTGTATAGGTGCGTGGGGAGGTGTGAGTAAAACAGGTTTAAAGCAGCTACAGACTTTACAGAAGAGATGTCTGAAACATGTCTGCAAACTGAGGCAGACACACCCGACGATCGATTTGTTTAAAAAACAATGCCCTGGAGTGCTGACAATTTCAAGCCTATTTAGTTTGACAGTGGGGTGTTTCGTTCACAACGAATTGCGAGGAGAACTGCATAGTAATGTCATTTTTAAACCCACAACTCACAGTTACCAAACTAGGAAAAAACCTTATTTGATGGTGGAAAGTCGAAAGACACATAGGGGCAGTAGAGCCATTACTATTGCTGGGTGTCGTCTATATAATGCCTTGCCGGCTACGTTCCATTCCTTATCAAACGTTAGATTCAAATCGATGTTAAAAGAGTGGCTGTCAATTTCCAGGGGAAGAGTGCTGAGAGTGAGGGTGCAATGTCGAATATGATTTAAAAAGACACAAACTTGAGTCAACTAATTAAAAAAAAAATAAAAAACCGAAATAAGAAGAAAAGTTGAGAATAAGGGAAAGGATCGTGCTGCCTGCCGCTAGTGGAGAGCTCACAGCCTGTGCTCTGACCGCCGACCACTTAGGGTCCCGCATTACTGATCCTTCATTGCCAGTTAGTAAGTAAATTTTTTTCTGCTGTACACTATACGCCCATTTTTCCCCCACAAGATTAATTAGTTTTAGAATGGTATTAACATTGATTTCTAGTAATTTCTTGTTTTTCTTGATTTTAGTAAAAATTAAGTAGTTTTTTTTATATATATAATTTCCTTAACAGTGCAAGGCACATTCCATTGTTGATTATTGATTAACTTTGTAACATATAAATTGTATATTTGAAAAAAAAAAAAAAACTTGCGCATCTGTATAATGCACAAGCTTGGAGTCCTGTATCTGAATTGTTCGAGCCCTAATTCTATCGGCTTTCAACATATCACGATAAGCGCAATCCACAATACATCTGCTGTGAATTTCCCAAAGTAAACCTAAAATGGAGTTCACACAGAATTTTAGTGACACAGTCTAAATCTCGTCATATGCCGGTCAGAATCACGATGTCTTGTTAGAAAATGGCTGTCAAAATGATAGTTGATGGTACCTGTCTTAAGTATTAGCGTTGCGATGACACCTCATCAAGAGACAAGGCTCGGTGTCGAGCTGCTACGGAGTTTTTCCCTGGAGTTATAATGATCGTTAAGACCAGAGCAACCTTTCCTCTATCAATCATGGAACCATCAGATTTCCTCAATTTCAACTGCAGACTTTTCAAGTGACTTTTCGCGTTGCCGCAGGTAAAAATTTGTTAAATCAGGTTCAAATTTCGGTCAGGTTCAGGTCGATGTAGCTCGAGTCCGAGTATTTCATATGCCTGCATGTCTAACTCCTCGTTCATACATACCGTCGTCGAATGAGACAATCATGAATCTGGAACGCGAAAATCTTAAATGCAAAACTCCAAACAAAAATAGAGGTAATTTATCCGTTATGTATTTCATCCAGAGCCGATTGCATTTCTTTGATACTATTTCTGATAACAATTTAGTTTTTAGTCATATATGCTGCAAAAGAGAAAGATCTTTTTGATCCCAGGTGGAACCGGATATTTTACTACACGCAACTGATAGATTTGAATAACTTCATTCACATGCCACTTTAATTCTTAGAAGAGAAAATGATGTGGAAATCTGTTTTTGTGGGAAATGTCTCACTTTATGCAATGGAACCATCGAATACATAAGTCAGTATTGTCTATTAATTTCTTACGTCACCCGACTGCACCTATGCCTCATTGAACACATTCGTAACTTTGCAATACAGCGTCCCACTTTCATTGGTACTGTCTAATAATGTTGCGACGGTAACATTAGAAAATGTTAAAAGATGTTTGTTATATACGTCTCATTACTACAACAACAATGTGATCAATGACGATGCATGGAATTCGCTAAATTATTACGAAATGTACTGATTGTGTCAGACAAATTTCAATGTTCAATTTTTGAGACTTTGGTTTTTGATAAGCGTTGCCATCTAGTAAAAGTCATCGATAAACACTGTTTCATGGTTCACCAGCTTCTCTCTCCATATGTATCGAAACGAATGCGTCAACTCCTTTCGTCAGTGACTTATTTTTTTAGACCCGTACGAAGTCGAAAGGGTCTATGGTGTTTGTCACACAATTTAACATTTCGAATCTTGACCATCCGTCTGACTCCCCACCCCCGCATTAATTTTTGAAGACAATTGAGACGAACAATTTGTGTCATGACGCTGAACATCGGTTTTTCCGACGTTCACTAAATTCGTATTCGTGTGACGTAGGAACATTTTTTTCTGTTGGAACAAGAAAACTGTTCATTACAACTTTGTGTTGTTTCAATGCAGAGCTTCGTGCAATCTCGAATCTCCCAAGTTCTGTTGCTTCAGTGGTCAGTTGCAGAGAAGATTTATCGAGATCGAAGAAAGACTTGGGGTTTGTGTCTGAAGTACGCTATCTATTTCGTACGATGTGGGTACAGTTGCAAGAAACTTAGAAAAGTGAGAAGATTCAAAGAGTACGTAGAAGAGGTGATTCGTCGATAGAATTGGCGAAAAATTGTAGCTCATCCATGCAATCATAGAACCAAGCGCTATAAGCAGCATGGTGTCGCTACAAAATCCGGACGAAATACGAAAGAAGTTGTATTTTTCTCATCAGCGGTAGTTTACTCATATGAATCACATTTCTAATTGTACTGCTGCGACATACGCCGTGAATATAATGGAGAAAGAAAAAAGTGGGGTTGAGAGGCGGTAGCCTCTGTAAAGGGTGGGCAAGGGCGAAAATTCCCCCTTGAGGGTCTTAGCTCATAGCATGATAACTGACTGAAAGCCCCTAAATATTAAGACCACTGCAACAGAATTACAATCCTTAAAGTACTACAGACAAAAGTTATTATTATGTTAAAATCCTGAGCCCTAAAAATCCGGAATAAATGTACAATTCCTGATTTTTAAAAAAATCAAATATAGTGAAGAATGCGCAGCAGGCAGTGATATTAAAAGCTCAAGAAAAAAGCGGGGTAGAGGAGCGGCAGGGAAATATCCCTCTTACGTGGTCTAAAGGGCATGGCCCCTAGCGGTGGTTTGAGGCCAGGGCCTATTTTGTTGAATTAATTCACAAAAATTCGCAAAAATTCACAAAAATTCGCAAAAATTCACAAAAAATTCACAAAAATTTACACTGCTTTGCGGTATATCTCGTTTCTTCTGAATGTTTTTCAATGTATTTTCGAATGTTTTGGATGTTTGGCCAGACATTTCATTCATAAAAAATTTCACGATGACACGCGAAAATCGTCTTCTTGAAACTCTCCCCTCCTTGATCTTGAATACCCTTCTCAGTATGTTTCGTGACATAATGAAACAACGATTGTAAATCGCGCCATGTGATGATCATAAAATATTCCACTCTTGTCGAGGATGTAGTAACGTAGTAACGCATTTCTCATTTGACGATTCTAAATTTTTTTTCTATGTTTTAACAAAATATAGCTTTCAAACCTCACCCCCCCACCCTCCCTGTGAAAAAATCCGGATGATACAAAATCCGAATGACTTAAAGTTCGGATACCTCAAAATACAGACGGTTAAAAGTTATATTGTATAAAGTTTTGTTAGAGTAGATGTACCTGACTTATGACAAACAAAAAATTGTTCGTTGGAAAAGCAGCGCCGCAGGCCATGAACCTGAGAGAAAAATAGAAAAGCGGGGTCGAGGGGCGAGATAAATCTATACAAAACACATGACAGATATGTTAATGAAAAATAAATTACTACAAAATCCGGATGCTCCAAAATCGGGATGCCTCAAAATCTGGACGATGCTTATAATGCGAAATTATCCGGATTTTGTATCTTCAGGATTTTTTGTGCGGATTTTGAGTGCCCGGATTTTGAGTGTTCGAATTTTGTGCTTCCAGATTTTGAGGGTGAGACCTTTATACTCTTATGTATTATAGATGTGTAGGTATTCCTTACTACCACGAGCACTGTATTCAATTCACTTTACAGAACAAACACAACCAAAGACCTGGCGTTTCCGAACAAAGAAAGCATATTCAAAGAATACGAGTAATATTTCGTTAACGAAATTTTGTGAGTCTCTGACAACTGCGTTGGCCATGTTCGAAACCCTTTGATGAAAAACCACTGTGAAAAAAGTTTCACCGACCCTCGAAAAACCACGTTTTTAGACGCTTCTCCGACCTTATCTCCAAATTTATTTAACCCATTTTGTTCATCTTTGAACTTGAATAATGAAGGGATGCATGTACCTTTCAGGGAAAAGAAGTATGGGATGATTGGTGCAACAGATTACACCATAACAGAAATTCGCAAAAATTCTCAAAATTCACAAAATTCGTAAAAATTCACAAAATTCGCAAAAATTCAAGAAATTCGCAAAAGTTCACTAAATTCACAAAAATTCAAGAAATTCGCAAAAATTCACAAAATTCGCAAAAATTCAAGAAATTCGCAAAAATTCACAAAATTCGCAAAAATTCATGAAATTCGCAAAAATTCACAAAATTCACAAAAATTCATGAAATTCGCAAAAATTCACAAAATTCGTAAAAATTCACAAAATTCGCAAAAATTCACAAAATTCACAAATTTACAAAATTCACCAATAAATTCAACATAATAGGTCCTGTTTCGGGCAGAGCTCCATGCACATATGTATGACTGCCAGCAGGGCGTAACTGAGCTAAATTGTTCTCTGAGAATCCTCGAAATATAGAATTTATGATCAAAATTTTATTCTGATTGAGGATTCAGTATTTCCAGACTTCAGGATTTTTGGGCTTCTGGATTTCGAGACTTCAGGACCTTTAGGCTTCTGGAATTTGTTGCTTCTTGATTTTGCGGCTTCCGGATGAAGCTTCCTGATTTTTTTTTTACGTGGACAATTGTGAATACCTTCAGCGTATCACTACACTTCAACAGTTCGCATCATTTAACATTCGGAGGCTACTAAATCCGGACGCTACTCTGGGTGTTGATGCCTCCCGATTTAGACAACTCTGGATTTTGTCGCCTCGGGATTTTGTAGCGGAGCCTGGCAGCCTCTAATCAAGCATTAATGGTTATCATTGGCAAAGGACTACACGCTTCAAAATCAAAAAAAAAAATTTAGTAAATCAAAATTTCTGACTTACGAACTCCGTTTTTCGTAGCGTAAATCTGTGTTGCATGACTTTAAGCTCTAGATACTGAATTCAAATCTGAGATCGCGATTATGCTAAAAGAGGAAGCTGAATCTGGATGTGAGCTTCAGGAACCTATATTCTAGTATCTGGTGCTCACTTTGATAATAAAATACTTGAATGTGAGCTTAAAGATGACTGTTGAATCCTCAAGTAAATCTCGTTCATGCGCTTGTTCAAGAAATGGATAGCCCGCCGGTCTGAAACAAATCTTCTCATCCTTACAAAAGGAATCTCATCATTTAAATCACTATTTGTTGAGGTAATGCCGAACGATTCTCGGTTATTCTTACATCTGCTCTAACACTTGAGGGATGGAATGTGCACTGACGGAACGGAATGTACAAATAAATGTTTTGGGAACTTGACTAGTTCATCGAATCCGCATCTTCAACGAGCCACTCTCATACCAATTAAAAATTAAGAAACTGAGAAATCGCAATGCTAAAACCTTTGGGAAAATTTACCTTTGATATCTTCAATGATTTCCGGGCTGAGTATTTTTTCGTCAATTCCGTCTTCCACCAATTGTCTTTTTATTTCATCATGGACAGCTTCAGCGGCTATTGCTTGAGCCTGCCAAGCATGTAGCACTTGAACGCCACAGTAAACTGGAATTATGGTTGCTTCCTTGAAACCAATATCGATAACTAAAGCTGTTTCGACTGCCAGTGTTGATAGAACCACCAAGTGAGTTGGTATAAACAATAAGGACAACACCTGGTGGATTGGAAATGAAACATCAAACCTAAAATCGACAGAGCAAAACCTTTTGACTCACATCAAAATGACGAAATAAAACTTTAGCTAAGGTTTCACGAATTTCGGTAGGACACAGAACGCTTTCTACAATTACGACTTTTCGTTCCTTTGGACTGACTAGCGCGTACCTAGTAACGAAGAAATTATTTTAAAATCGATCAGGTCTCTCCTTAACATTGAAATCTGTACTTAAAGAACAACTTTTGGATAAATTCCACCATCTGTTCGTATAACTGAGTCTTTGTCTTGTAATCGAACAGCTTTTTCGTTGTTTTTGTATTAACGTCATAAATCTCCGTGGGAATAATGAATCTGGGATAGGAGTCGGCAGCAAAACCGAGCCTGAGTAATGTAGAGGAATTGAGTAAAATGATCGAGGAAACGTCTGTTTTATTCAAAGAATTACTTGGTGTAAGCCGTTCCTATTTCCAAAACTACTGGCGCTGTCTCATAGACTGGCATTTTAATTGATACAAATTCAACCGCTTAGCACCACTGGTTTTGTGAGTAATTACAAAAAAGTTTTTAGTAAATAATCACAACAAAAAAGTTGACTCAGTTGACGTCACCTCTGTAACCCCCACAGACAAAAGTGACAGAACGCTGTTCACTTTTCTCAAAAATAAAAGAACAGAAAAGTTTTTCAAATTCAGTTTTTTTACATTCTTTGGTCATGCCTTCGGTCATCTTAGAACTAAAAGTGTTTTCTTTTGTACTTAGGGAAAATTTTCTCATTGGAAAGAATTTACGACAGTCATGATTCTGCCCTTTAGTGGGCGTGGCAGGGCAGACATTTTTTCATTTGAATATGCACCCCATACACCCACACTAGAGGTGAGCGGGCCGCCAAAAACTTGCAACTTTCCCGGATCGGGCTGTAAGGATCGGAGTGGGTCGACCCACACCTGACCCACAACTTTAGCGGGTGGACTCACAGTTGCAGTTTTAGAACGCACAGAAAAACGATTTCTGTGACTTCTGCAACTGTGGGTCAGGTGAGGGTGGACCCGCTAAAATTGTGGGTCAGGTGAGGGTCGACCCGCTAAAATTGTGGGTCAGGCGTGGGTCGACCCATTCCGATCCTTATCGGGTTGTGATTTTTTTTTAAAAAGAAATTCTCTTCGTTAAACTATTAGTTAGTTTTGGCTATCGGGCTCGGTTCATGTCGTTTTTCAATTTTTATTTAGGATTGGGTTCGGTTCGGATTTGATTTGAGAAAAGTTGCAAACGGCCATGGAAATAATGTTTTCTTTCCTGGAACCGAGTCAACATTTCCTGGCAACCTATTCTTTTGTATGGTGTTGTCGGCTATAAATACAACTTAATTAGATCATAGATCACGTCACAAACAAAAAGTAAAATAAATTAGTAACAAGAAAAGCATTGCAAACACATTTTTTCTAAACTACTTAAAATTGGATAACAAAGAACACGAAAAATTGGGTCGGTCTAGCACTAGGTTGTCACTTCGAATCATCGCATAGCGTTATCACAGTTGTATATCCATTAATTGCAGCCATTGAATTGCTTCAGGTGAAATTTCGTGGAGTTCTTTGAGACCACCGCTAAATTTTCTTAATGGACAATCGTTGACGATGTGATTCGTTGATTGATTTAAGTAGCCGCAGTCGCAAATAGGTGAAGATCTCATGTTCCACTTGAACAGCATACTAGCACACCTCCCATGTCCAGTTCGGAAACGATTAATGTTGCACCAGGTTCTACGAGATTCATTGATGCCAGCCACCTTGGTCGTTGGGTCAATGATCAAATCCTTGTTTCTCACCTACTCGGCGTCCCACTCGTTTCGCCATTGCAATTTAGCGTCGTAAACGTGCTCGTCCCCTGTCCTAAAGAACTCTTCTTTCCAAATTGGCTTTCTTGACTTGAGTCGGCTTACTGATGGCGCATTTTCCGAAATTCGGTGGTTCGCCAGGTTCGCCCTTGATTTTCATCCACTCTCGGAACAAAGCTGTCTTTCTACGTATATTCGGTGGCTCTATGTTCGCTAGGACTGGGAGCCATGGCAGAGGAGTTGATTGCAGAGTTCCAGTGACGATTCTCAGAGTGTTGTTGATTTCAACGTCCGCCTTACTGACGTGGGAGCTGCGCAGCCATGCTGAGCAACAATATTCAGCTGTTGGGAACACTAGCGCAAGGGCTGCTGTTCGAAGTGTTTTAGCGTTCGAGCCCCAAGTTGTACCAGCTAGTTTCTGAAGGATGTTGTTTCTTGACTTCACTTTCTCGGCAACGTTTTCCATATTAGGTTTAAGGGTCATTGTCCTGTCCAATTTGGCCAAGGTAGGTTGGGTTTGGATTGAACTTGACGGCTTTTCCAATTTAACATCAAGAGTATCAGCTGCGGCTCTATTATTGAGGTGAAAGTATGATACCTCTGTCTTGTCCGGATTGTCGCATGGTCGCCAGGCGTCATTGGTAAGTATAGCTTCGATGAATTTGGGATTCTTATGTTGTGCAGCTTGAGCATTATCATCGGCATAGCAAAATTTTTGAGGTAGCGTTTCTGGCATATCGCTTATATAGAGGTTGAACAGTAACGGGGCTAGGACTGATCCCTAAGGCAATCCATTGTTGAGCGTTCTCGTTCTGCTGGATCTTCCGTTGAGGTACACTCTGATCTGACGATTTGTGAGCAATGGGCAAACATCGATTAGTTTGAGTCTATCCATACGGTGTCGTAGGCCGACGACAACTCGATGAGTGAAACACCAGTTTTCTCTTTCTTCTCAAACCCCATTTCGATGAGCGTTGTCAGTGAGAGCGCTTGGTCGCTGCAGCTCCTCTTTTGTCTAAATCCACCTTGCTCCGGAGGGATGACTCGGTCAATACATCCTGTTGTGGATCAACTTTTCGAGAAATTTGTAGCACATGCTGAGAAGAGCAATGGGTTGATAGCTAGTAGGATCATCTTCAGCTTTGTTCGGTTTCAGAACTGCCACAATTTTGCCTTTCCCGAACTCTTACCGGCAACCAAAAATCCAAAACGATTTCCCGGTGTCGTTGGTAGAATTTCCCGGTGTCACTGGTAGGATTTCCTTTGGTGACTGGGGGGGGCGGGGGGGTGGGGGTTGTTGGAGGATCTTCGTTATTTTCGAATTTCATAAGCTAAGTGCGACATTTTGACTTCCCGGTGGAAATTGCCGTATGGTAAAAAATTTCCTATGGTACAATTATTGGTATTATTTCTTCAAAACCTTTTTGCGATCCAGGATTTCCATGCACGGTTGTCAACTCTCACACCTCCAGCAGCCACAGACTATAATTCAAAAGACCCTACCGTCTCGCCCGACTTCCCTCTTGAGTGACATGCCTTAAGAACAGACCCTGAAACAAACCCCAACGATGATTTCTTACTACCGATCCGGTAACATGCAGAGACTTAATTCCTATCATAAGAACAATCGTCGACATGAATTACCCTGCTCAAACGAAGAGGAATTATGATGCATCTACGTAATCAGTAAAACGCACTCCCCCTCCCCATTCTAGTTCAAAAGATAAGTAGAAATAACAACAAAACTTTAATTTTCACAAAATTGTCAATTAACTCATTGATTAGCAACACCTTGGGCATATTGCAAACCGGTGCATAAATACAACATTATTACACTTAGTGCTTGTACTCGTTCCTCTGACTGGCCAATTAAAAATGCTTTCTTTGCGCTCTCTTGCACTTCCTTTTGAGTTTTCTTTGTATCAACAGACGGTCCTTTCGTCTGCAGCAACATGTGAGAGTCTGTCGGTGCACGAACGGTTTCAACGTGCTGGGTTTTTTCTGGAATTTTATTTAGTTCATGTAGCGACGATGTAAGGTTTGCATGAGACGTCGTTTCACTATCCAATGCAATGCGCAATTTTGAGAGCTAAACAATTATTGAATGTGTGAGTTGACTGTGACAATGACACCGCAAAAAAACAAAATTACCAAATTGTTGATTTTAGCAAGTCTTTCGGTAGGTTCTAGCTCGGCAAATAAAGTTCTACTGGACGATTTAGCTAATCCCATTAGTTCATCCGGGCCACCAAAGCTTATCAAAGGTTCTGTTACTCCATTGATATGTTCCCTGGTTATGTCGGTGATATCATCTGGCAAGAGTTCTAGTTTCTGTGCCACTACTCCAAATGGGTTTGAGCTTTGATTAACAAGAGATTGTTTTCTAGCAATTTAAAGGAAGGAAAAACGTATTTTATATAAGCGAATTTCTATTAAGCCATTAGCCAACGGAATAAATTATTCTATTTTTTTCATGGCGAAACAACGACCTCTGTAGGGACAGTGAGACCGCTTTTCGTTTATTGTTTGAATGAATTATTAATGAACGAATGGGTGAACACATTTAGTCTCTTTCTTCATGTTATACCTTTGACATCCTTTTACATCATCTAAGTCCTCGGAGAGAACGAGACTCTTTTCATCAATGAACTGTCAAATGTAAAATACAAAAATAAATTGCACTGGGAGAGGGAAATGTTTTTTTTAATAGGATGAACGCAAGTAGACTCATGCGCCGACGCCAACTCCGCCCATTGCCGTCACAATAGCCCCAAAAAATTGCGTCGCCGAAAAACTATCCCGCGGAAAAAACTTCATTTTTCGCCGATATTTTTAGCGCCGCGTTAATCAATTTCAGCCTCCGCAGATTTTTTGAAAATTTGGCTCACCGCGAGAATTTTAGACCGACGCGCGAGTCTAAGTGCAATTCTCATTTTCGTCCTAGTAACGTAAACAACTATTTCATTCTTCAAAAAGTACACACACCGACTACTTCTTGTGTCTAAACATGCATAAAAGTGTAGAGTTTCCCAAAGGATTTTCCTTAAAACGCCTTTGCCGGCTACTCCAGCACAGTCAAGCAAGCACGCAAGCTCTAGTGCTCCTTCCCCCTCTAATGCAAATCAAGGCGATGTGTTGTACATTTTACAAAGGGATTGAGAATCTTTGATGATCAAATGTCTTTCAATCACGATATGGGAGGGAATAGGAGGTAGGAATGAGTTCCGCTGGTTGCTTTTATCGAAGTTGAAATCACTGAACTAATCAGAAAAACGGCACCCTGTCAAAGCGCCCAAGGAATCATAGCTATGGTAAGATGAGCAATTTAGGAATGGCAACACAGTGACTTTCATTGGCCCTCATCCCAAACCCTTGACTGAGTTTTCTTCAGGTTATAGTTCCAAGAATGTTTAGGTATAGCAAGACGGAATTCCAAAGAAAACAACAGGACGAATTGTTTCCCTTTCACCATAAAACATCGAAATTCTAGCATTCACCACATTTCTCTACGTTGAGCTAAAGTTTGCAGATGAAAATAAACCGCCCGAGAACCTTTTCATGAAAGTGCATTCTTGTGTACCGTTGACATCTCTGTCGCTACTTGATCCAGGCCTCACACATGTCGCTTTTCGTTCACGTAACGCGTCTAGGTTTGTGTTTGGGTTAGAACAATCGTATGTACGTTTCAATGGGTGAAGCCTGTCAAACTTACTACTCATTCGCTCTATGCACCACTAAGACGATGATATGATGGAAAAAACGATTGAGAAAGTTACCTGGGAGTATGTTGTGGACTCGGTGGTAAACTCTTACTTCCTTGATTCAATGCGGCTACGATACCAGGAATTGCCAAATTGTTTGCCGAGTTAACTCTTTTGATTCCCTGACTAATCATTTCACTGAAACTTTGTCGGTGTTGCTCTAAAATCGGTCGCGGCTAAGAAAAACTACATTCAATTAAAATCGTTCAAACAACAGGAGAACCGATCATCCGAACGTACTTCGTCTGATTCCTCCACTTCATCATCGTTTACGTCCGTATCGGTCACTTTAAATTCCACCTGAGGCTGTAAACTGCCGGTCGCTTCCGCCGGACCGCAAATCGTTGAATTTTGACATTTGGTGATGCATTTTTTATGGCAGCACATCGAACAGTTCTGGCACTGGACAGCATCTTTGAGCCAAATTTTTTTACCACAAAAATCGCATTGCGTAGATCGTTGAAAATGTGTTCGTATGAAATCATGCTGCTTTGTGGCGGCGGCAGGATCGTTTCTGTCTTCATCTAATTTGTCAGTCGATGATCTACAAACATAATTTGGAGATGGTGTGAACACAAATCGGTTCCACTATATGTCGAACACACATGTAACTATGTAAAACTGAAGAGGTTTGTCTCGAGGTGTGTCGACTTAATGTTCTAAGGCTCTATGTCGAAAATACTTCTACCAAAATAACCGCGATCAAAGCGGTATATTTATGGTGGGGGGCTGTGCCCCCTCACCTACACGCATGCGGCGAGTTTCATTACGCCATGCAGTCGGTCTTAAGTGTATTGGGCTCTGCTCCTAGATAAGGATCGGAGTGGGTCGACCCACATAAGACCCACATTTTTAGCGTTTCGACCCAAACCTGACCCACTGTTTAAAAATGATAGAAATGATTTCTGTGACTTCTGCAACTGTAGGTCAGGTGTGAGTCGACTCGCTGAAACTGTGGGTCAGGTGTGGGTCGACCCACTCCGATCCTTACTCCTAGAAATACAACGTTTATGTTGCAGATTAACGTGCGTACCTAGCTATGCTTTAACCGCACGATGGCCGAGGAATTGGATTACGTCTAATTAGCGCGAACCGAGGCTCTACCATTCGAAATCTGGTATGTAATTACCGTCCTTCATCCAAGGTGGGGACTGCGACCTGTCTTGATCCCTACTGCTTTGTTGTTGTGGTGCAGTCGCCAAGTAACACCACAGTCCGCGCGTTTCACAGGCATACAGAGTGATATCCCCCATTGACCCCCCTACTTTTCGGGGGTGCTACTATCGACCCCGACTTTAATTTTCCCATTTATTTCATGACCTCGGATCATGGGCGCCCGGTAGCGATGCGCCCTTGACGCAAGTCCCCATACGAACAAAAAATTCAGAAAAAATTTTTTCGTAGACGGCGGAACCATATATATACAGCTAAGTTTTGACTTTTTTCCCTTGCGTCGCGTCGTACCCCCTGAGACCCAGTTGATTGAAATCGACATTTTAATCATTAAAATCGGTCCAGTGGATCCGAAGATATGACCTTTAGAAAATCGTCATTTTCCATACAAAATGTGGCATTTCATAGAAGCCAAAGTTAATGCAAACGTCCTACGTTAGTTAGTCAGTGTGTTAGTTAGCTAGTAGGTTAGTTAGTTAGTTGGCCATTTGTATGAAAACCGACTTTTTTGGCTCGTGCTCAAAAACGGCTAGATAACTTTTCTTGAATTTTTGCAGGGACCTTCGGGTGGGAATTCTACGCTATATGAGATTTTAAAAAAGGGGGGTACCGGCTTCGTTTGGGCTCTTAGAAGGCGTCATATAAAGCCCATATAAAAGAATGTTTTGTATGTGTGTGTGAGTATTCAAATTTTTGGACTGTGTTAGGATGGAGATAGATGTTTGGTGTCAAAGGAAAAGTTGATGGGTTGGGTGTGTAGTGTATCAGGGTGACCATCAAAATGGCCGACGGTGGTATGGGACGGATTTAGGGGAAAAATTGATTTTTGTTTAATTTGTTTTGTTGAAGATAGATGTTTCGTGTCAAGGGAAATTTTTTCGCCGAAATTTTTTTCGCTGAAAATTTTTTTTCGTCGAAAATTTTTTTTATGCTGACAATTTGTTCGGTGAAATTTTTTTTCGTGAAACCATTTTTGTGACCGGAAATTTTTCGCTGACCATTTTTTTCGCGCAATTTTTTTCGCTGAACATGTTTCGCCCCGGATTTTTTCGCTGAACAAATTCTTTTCGCCGAAATTTTTTTTTCGCTTAAAAATTATTTTTCGCTGACAATATTTGCTGGAAAATTTTGTTGCCGAAATTATTTTAAGCGAAATTTTTTTCGTCCTTGAAACTTGTTTCGCGGAAAATATTTTTTCTGCCGAAATTTTTTTCGCTTGAAAATTTTTTGCGCCGAAATTTTTTTCGCTGAAAATTCTTTTTCGCCGAAATTTTCTTTCGCTGAAAATTTTTTTCCGAAAAATTTTTTTTGCACGCCAAATATTTCATTATGCAAAAACACATCACGCAAAACTTAATTTTTTTTTTGTGTAAAATCTGAAAGAACAGAAAAACTATAACATTGGGGGGTCCGGCATTTGTGGCGCATTTCTCTAATCGAAAATAAAAATATTTCAAAAGAATTTTTTGCGTTCCGAGGCTGTCAAATTGCAGTTGTTTTGGAAGAAGAGATGAGGACTTGCGTCACGTTTCCCTTTTAAAAAGGGATTTTGTTGTGATTTAAACACCACCACGCAGTTTGATGATGAACAATGATACCATTTGCAGTACTGGCTTCACAACTTTTCAGCTCATCTGCGACGGTGACACTGTAAAAATTAAATATTTTGGGATACTTCTACCGGGGGCGGGGGTTACTTTGACCGGAGTTTCTTTGGCGGAATACCGACATCAAATCTTCATTTCGAAGCAGAACCGTTTGAATCGGGAATTATTGTGAATCACGCGGCGTTGCCGACAACAAAAAATTGGTGGTGTTCAAGCGCTCTAATGAACGGGGGTGACTCAAAGTAGGTATTTTTCAACATCTTGTCAGTGTGTAGGAGAAGAATGATAATCATTCAGTGCACCTACAGTTTCACTATGAAATGAACATTTATTTTACTTGCTGCATCCCTTGTTTTCTTTACGGGCATTAGCTTTAAAGTTTTAAAACTCGTTTCCGTCGCGTTTCGCATTCGATTTGTGGCGACATCCGTCATATACATTTGATGGATACGTTTGATGCCGAAGTGCAAAAGCTACACTTGTCAAAGAGAGTGCGTAATGTACTATAAAATTTGACGTTATCTGCAGTAAATATACTCTCAGCAAGTATAACTTACAAGCTGCTTGTAAAAAATACTAAACTAATTCGTTTACCTGGGTGACTTAACTTTTTTGGCACTCTCTGATGACTGATTGTATCCAGACCATGTGAACGATAGAAGAACATCTCCGAAACATAAATTTTGATCGAATCCGGATTGTGAAGATAGTGCGTGGTTTGAACTGTGGAAAGAAGTTAGAATTGGTTTTCGAAGTTTGTGCAAATCAAATACCACGTACAGATTGTGTGCTTCCGGTGGCATCAAGGAGTATTGTTTAACGAAATATCCCAAGTTCGAGTCGTTACACTCAGCGAGCACATTGAGAACGGGAATGTTGATGTATCCAAGCAGTAACGTTTCCTCATTGGATCGCCCGAAAACATTTAGATTGAAGAATAATTTGTTGTCACCTAATTTAAACTGAGCCAAGTCGTTCATTCTAATAAAGCCATTCTTATCACAATCGATAGTTGAATGTTGTTGGAAAAATTCGATGGCATCATTTTCGTCACGACCTTTCGTTGATGTATTCGATTTACAATTGACATTATCATCGCTTGTCACCTTTGTCTCACTGTTGCCTCGACTCAGACTTTTGGCTTTTTTCAAAAAATTTCTCTCATCTTGCTTTCTAGGCGAATTCGTTGGGGTATTCGATCGGCTGGAATCACTGGACGCCGTTTTGTCAAATGAATTCTTTCGCAGCATTTTCGTTCCGATTTGCACGGAATCGTTTGTCTTCGAAAAACTTATGTTAAAATCGTTAAAATCTTCGTACACCTCAAAGTCCTCGGAAACTGCATCGTTGCGAATAACACCCGCAACAAGTCTCTCAATCCGTAGCGTAAAAACATTTCGATTCAGACTTTTGACTATTTTGGCTATGTGATTGATGTGAGAGACTTTCTTACCTTCGATTGACACAAGTACATCGCCTTTACAGAATTTCGCTTTCGTTGCCGGTGTATTCGGAATGATAGCTTCCACTTGTACATTGTGTTCCGTTTGTTTGAACATTATGCCGATCTGTTGGTTTTTGGCTTTGTGTATTTTAAGATCCAACGAAACAATGACATTTTGATCGTCATGTTGTCTGGCTTGTACCCAGGGAATTGAGGCCAGAGTCAGGGTACAGTAGACAGTATTTACCGTAGGCGGAATAATCAAACGCGACAATTCGCTAATGTTGATTTCAATGTTTCCGTCAAGGACTATGTCGCTTGTGTCCAACTCGTCGTCGAATCCGATGTGGAAAAATGGTTTGTAGCGTAACTTGTAGTTGGGAAGAACGTGCTTACGGCGTATAGCTTTTCGAATTTGATTCGATATTAAACTAGTGACATTTGATTGCATTTGACGACCTTGGAATTGGGTTTCGATATCGAGATTTACTTTCGGGTCTCCCAGGAAGCAGAGTGACCAGTGAGTGTAGGGTTGTCGAGTAAATTGTAATCTTGCCAAGCCAGACATCGATTTGACTAAAAAAAAGTTTTTCAATTAAAAAGTTTTACAATTTTTTTCAGCTAATTTTCTAAAAATGTTGAGGATTTCTGAAGAATTTTCGGTGAAACTTTTTCGAAAAAATATTTCAGCAAGGAAGTTCAGGAAATTGTTCATTTTGGCGTTAGATGAAAGCATTTGACCTCACATAATCGAAAAAAAAAATTTGTGGAAATCGTTTGAGGAAGCTGATGGACGAAATAATTTTTCTCAGCCATATCATATATCCGGATATTTTCGTCAATATTTGGTTAATTATAGGGACCTAGTTCCAAAGACGTATACTTCGTCCGAAACTTTTTTCAACCAAAAATTTAAATTACAAAATTTTCGAATATACAAATTTTTTTGGCGAAAATTTTTTCGACTAAAATTTGTTGACTAAATTTTCGTTCTCACATTTTTTCGGCCAAAAATTTTCCACTAACATTTTTTCGGCATGAAATTTTTTTGACTAAAAAT
>CM055406.1:126409096-126432037 GCA_029228625.1 Pseudolycoriella hygida
TAACAGAAATTTTGAAGCAAAAAAAGTTTTTCCACCAAAGTGTTTTCAACTAAAAATTTTTTGGGCAGAAATTTTTCGATGAAATTTTTTGGTTAATTGTTTTAATCGTTCAAGTTCTAATACTGTTAAAAGAATTTTCTGCTCATTCTAAAAGTTTTGCAACAAATGCATTCCGATACGGACACAGTCTCTTTGCAATATCTAATCTAATACACATGTCTCTTTGCTATATCTATTCTGATGCGTACGGTCCTTTGCATATGTTTTTATTGCTCACCCAAAATAACTTAATTCCTAATCCGAAATATTGTTTTAGCGAGTGTAAGGTTTGCAACAAGAGCCGGAGATGAGTTTAGGAATCTCATGAGCGTTGGCGTTGAAAATACAATATTCCAGCACTAGTTAGGAAATAGCTTTTTACTCAACTTAGGGAGTAAATTATTTTTTTGCAAGTTAGGAGATGCAAACACACGATTCTGAAAAATGTTTTCCCCCTATCTGCGTCTAATGCGAAGAAGTTTTTGGAGAAATATTTCTCCCACTAAATGCATACCTTTAACGGACAAATATCCTTTCTTTCCCAGTACCATGTCAGCGTCAAATGAAATTTTAAAGTTTCCGTTGTAATTTAAGTCCAGCAGAAGATCTAATCCTTCGATGTGACCTTCGGTATCATGAAGTTCAACGTTATGAACTCGAATATTTTTAATTTCCGGAAATTGTGATCCTAAATCCAAGTCTCTGATCTATTGGCATTTAAATCACCGGGAAATTAAAAAAACTATTTGCTACAAACGAAATCACATTACCGTTAATTTATCGAAAAACTTCCCGGTTGTTGTTTTCGTAATTAATTCATCCAATTCAACAGTCAGTTTACGGTAGAACCATTTGCGTACGCGACTCGAATTTCGTAATTCATGGAACAAAAATTGAAAAATTAAATTGAAAGCAATGACTGGCTTCTTGCTGTCTGGATCGGCTGAGTGAACATTGGCCATAAGAGCCTGAAAGCAATTTTTTTATTTGATGAAACGCACCGAACGCCAAGCTCTTGATCGTCACTTACATCAGGTAATAAATATTTTTCGTTAATTGATTTTTGTTCTTTGGTAGCCTCCGGCATCTCAAAGTATTTAACAAACGCATAATATTGGACCAGCAGCATCAAGATAGCACCAATGACACAAGAAATTAGGCAGAGCAAAAAAATGCTCGTTAAATCCATATTGAAACGGATATTCCACTAAAGTAATTTATGAATCACAAACAGATGTTAAATTACATAGAATTCCCTTCGATTATGTTCTCGGAATGCGAGACGAAGGACATCATCAATTAACTTATTCGTGTTTTGGGGAAATTAATCGATTGAAATTCAATTGTTCACATTATAATTGCGATTTTTATTAGGAAAGGAAACTGGGATATCTAACACGTTAAGCACCCGGTGTAATGTATGATGACAGTTGTTGTTGTGAAAGAATAAAGTACAAAAATGTTGATGTGAAAAATCAATAACCTTGTAAAGGCGCATGCTGAATTTTCGTTCGGCTCGATTTCTATTGAAATTCCGATTGGATAATTTGTGCGGAGGCTTGTCGGGTAACAGTGTTTTTTGTTTAAATAACCCGAACTCCATATCTCTTTTCGTGAAGTCAAAATACCATTCTTGGCACGAAGATGTTTTTTTAATGAACATTTCGCTAATTACAAACAAAAAAAGTTTTTAAGAAGAGGGCGTTGCGTGGGTCGTCTTTAGAGAAAGATTTCTTTGTCAATATTTGGCTCGATTACACAATCCCGGAGCTTTTTAACCCAAAAAATCCAGATATATTGAAACCCGACTGGGGAGATATTGTGAAAATCTGTAGGGGTTTCTTCTCTATAACTAGAGCCTAGTCATAATGTGTACAGAACGACTGTCCTTATTTTTCAAGTAATTTTTCCCTTGCCTCCTACTCTTAGCCTATAAAATTTCAGAGTAATTCGAATTGGATCACGCTCACTTGATCCTCGAGTTCTGGAACTAAGAATGTCAGAGGTGACGTCGATGATAAAAATTTCCTACTCAAAACTTTTGGATTATACAAAAACCCTTACTTGAGTTCTACAACTAGAATGTTAGGAGGGGTAAACGACTCCCAAAAATCGTGTGCCAGGATTTTTTAAAACCAAAGATTTTTTGTGATGTTTTGAAGATTTTTTGTGATTTTTTGAAGATTTTTTGTGATTTTTTTATGGATTTTCTTTAAATTTCACGTCAAATTTAGCCTATGTGGCTAATAATTGCAATTTTCTTTGAAAAATTTGCGAAATTAGAGATCTTTTTTAAAAAAATGTTAGTGATTTTCTAAAGATTTTTTTTAGCTTGTGCCACGATTTTTCTGCTGCGGCCTACATTGCCGCAAATTCAGCGCAAATAGATTTTTAGCAAGGAAATGCCGGAAAATTGCTTCATTCGTTAGATATCTTAGAACATTTCATTTTCGTACATAAGAAATTTTGGTTGAAACACCAAATTGTCCCACTGACTGTCGTCGCAACCTCTCGGTTTTCCGAAATGTTTCGCCTACCCAAAACTTAGAGAAAATCAGCGAAGATTTCCAACAAATTTCGCCGAAAAAATTGAAATTAGCGACCAAATTAAACAAAACATTCGCCGAGAAACTTTTGTTTAATTTTTTCGCTAATTTGATATTTTTCGGCGAATTTCGTTGAAAATTTTCGCTGATTTTCTCTAAGTTTTGTTTTTGTTTTTTTCGGGTTCATGGGTTTGGGTTTCGAAAATTTTAAACGGGTCGGGTTCGGTCCGGGTCGGGTTTCGAAAAATGGTCGACCCGCTTATCTCTACTGTGGCTTCATACACTAAAAGTAAAAAATCTGTCAGTATCACAGTATCACACTTACAGAAAGTACTTTATTCAATTTTCTGCAACTTCTTGCAAATTTCTGCAATTTGTAGAAAGTGAAGAAAGTTTGTTCTATTTCAACGGTTTTAACCTACTTTTTACCGACTTTAGAGTTCTAGAGCTAATAAAGTAGTCGAAAACCCCTAAATCGTGGAAATAGCACCAACTTTCTTCACTTTATGCAAATTTCCGAAAGTTGCAGAAAATTGAAGAAAGTACTTTCTGTAAAGTAGGCCCTGCGTCGATGTGCTCCTTCTTGTGTCAGCAGTAAAAAATAGTTGACCTCAGACCTTCAAAGTCTCCAAGTACCTGCCCTTCCTACCTTACCTGTTCTTTTCTTCCACAAGCGATTTGACTGTTCCAATTCCACCACCACCTCTTCATTTTCATCAGTTGATGTATACTTCGGATCGGCGATTTCCACTAAATTCAATTTCTAAATCTACAACATGCGTGTCCTTGCCTGCATGACCACCAAACGTGTGCAATAAATCTTTGATTGAACAAGCAACATATCGATTTCTCTTGAAACTACTGAGCGAAGTTAAATCTAAGACCAAATTTAGCCGGCAGAAACGGCAAGACATGCAATAATTCACCCCTCGTTGCAGTCATTTCCGTTTTTCGGCTTTGCATTTAAAATCGTGATAAGTGAATGAATGATGAGAGTGAACGTTATTTCCGTTAATCGTTTTCAATTTATCGTTGAAATCGAATAGGAAGATTGATTCCACATGGAAAGAGCCATATGCCATGCCAGTTGGTGAGTCCTATGTTAAGTTTATTGCGATAAGCGAAACGTAATTTGTTTCATTTTAAGTTTGCCTACTCAAACATAATACGAAAGTTTTTCTGCGTTTAGGGGATGGAGGTATGTAAAACACTCTTGTTACCGTTGTGCATGAAAGAGGTGTATTTTGAAGCGTATGAGAAGCATCGATTGCTTTGTAATTTTACCTTCTACCGTTGGATAATCTTTTTTCAGAACATAATCCTTTAATCGATGCATTTGAAATGTGTTGTCGATTGAAAGCTTCAAAGAAGAAACAATTGATTCTATCGCAATTTTTATGTAGAGCTAATTTTTATACATTTGCATCACATGGAAACACTCGTGAATACTAGTTACAGAACAGACTGTGAAGCCACTTTTAAACTAACTGAATCCACAGTCGACATTCGATAACCTATAGCACGAATATTGCTGGTATTCTAAAAACGGTACTGTACTGCTGAAGTGTACCGCTATTTTCGACATGTTTCTGGTGCAATAGATAACTTATCCGACTGGAGCACGAGAGGAGGTTTATTTCAACCATTTAACACAATGACAATACGAAAACAAATTTGCCAAAATCTAGGTGTCTATCGCTACACCTAAAACGGAAAGTGTTGCGTCACCATCGTATGTCTTAAGTGGACACTAGTATACCACGATCTCCCACAAATTCTGTATAGGATTCTTCTTCAATGTATAGCATGAAAGTAACGTTCCCAGGCTTCATAATTTGGGTAGTTGAGAATTTGGTGCCGCAACGTATCTTACTTAGAAAAATGACAAATATAAATGACGTCACCCATATTTGATGAATTCTGTATATACAATATCAGAGTCTAACTTTAGGCGGAGATATAATTAGCACCAGAAATGGTAAAATGCTAGCTATCGTTAGGCGTGGTTCGGAATTCACGTTAAGCATGTAGTCCAAAAAAATACCTGCCGGTAAAACACATTCCGGCATTCTAAGCCTCACTAGTCTCCGCACCTATTACATCATAGATGGCACTACGTGTGTGTGCCATTTACCACACAGAAAAACTTCGGTCAGGAAATAATCTGTTAGAAGAATCCATCTGAGCAAAAGGCCATAGGAAAAATGGAGGGATCCAGCCTCTGACCCGGACGGGTTGTAACCCCGGATTAGTATTATTATAAATTTGCCTCTAGAGGAAGGATAAATGGATGCAGTTGCCCGATTCCAACCGTGAATCCCGCTTCCACAACACACTGTTTCAGCCTCAGAGACACCTCTACCCTAACGTCAGTATTAATCAACTTTGAGCGCTCTCCAACCCCTCTATACCTATTTTAGCTTAAGTGAAGACTTTCGCAGTTTCGTTCTGAACCTATCAACTTAGTCGGAATCGGCTCCAATTCCCTTGGTACCACTTGATTGGCTCAGAAAACCGTACCGACGCTACCCACCAGCCCTACAAAAAATGACAAGCAGATCCCGTTTTAAACTACTCACTGAAAACTCTCAATATTTGGATCCTAGACCCGCTTTAAATGTTTATGCTTACGTATTGTATAATGTAGTAGTTGTGGGCTGTATAATTATACAACATATATGCAAATTATACAGAATAAAGGTATTTTATACCAGTGATTTGTATAATTATACTTCCCACAACTAATATATTATACAATACGTAGGCATATGCATTTAAAGAGGGTCTAGGATCCAAATATGCAGCATATCACCATTGTGAGTTTTCGGTGTACGAATATAGACAAGGATGATCTTGCAGATTAACGTGCGTACCTGGCATAGCCTTGTTCCTTAGCCGTACGGCCTGCAATTGCGAGGAATTGGGATACGGCCAATAATTGTGAGCGTTAGAGCAACGTGTATGCTGTAATAACACCTGGGAGTCGAACATAAAGGACTTCCGTCCTCACAGGGGTCGTTAACGCATGAGGGAGGGGGGTATGAGGCAGGTGTTACGGTTCGAACAAATAAATGTTACAGGGGGGGTTTAAGAAATGCCAATTTTAACGTTACGTAATTTATGAACGGCCCCACAGTAGGGGGGTACGAAGAAACGTGACAACGAAGTGAAGGGTTTCATTTTTTGTTAAGCGTTATGTTATCAAGGTTAAATCTGTCGAGGACGTTTAAACTTTTTTGGAAACTGAACAACTAAAAATTTGTACGTGTGACAGTGACATGGTCGGAAGTACTGCGGCCTAGAATCCTTGCACCCTTCACATATGCATGCCATGGCAAATTTTCGTTGTACAAATATTTTTATTTTTAACTGTCGTTTTGGGAGAAGGGCCATCAATTTTGTACGACCTTTTAGGAGGGTATCCGCGAAAAGTGACAATAGAGTTCGAGGGTGTCGAAAAAGACGAGAAATTTGAGGACGTCGTTCGTGTACGACCGCTGGGGACTCCTAAGCTCCACTGTCTCGAAGTTAGGGTCTTACCTTCCCGGCACTGATAAGTCAGTTTGGGGGGGGGGGGGAGGGTCGCAACACACTCAGTGGTCCTGCCGAATCTGTTCAACCAATTGTGTTCACTTCTGCCCAACTTCCTTTCTTCCCTTCCACCGTCCCTCCCTTACCCAGCGACTGACGGATTGTCCGAAGAGTGGAACAATAATGGAGAATTTTATTTGTTTTGCCCGAATACACGTGGCCATTATCAGGGCCCACGTGGCCAATTGGCCACCCACGATATTCCTTATTTCATTCACTATCATTTCGTTACTACCAGTGACTGGAGGCTTTAAACCTTCTACAACCGTTCCCTACTTCTCTTCCTCCTTCAATACACACAAGTTACTCAGTCGTTCCAATCACATATTTCACCCTCTGTCGTTTGTGAACTAGGGGTTCACGACGAGAACGTGACAGTAGACAAACACGAAAATAGCCAATCGAATTAAAAATCCCGACACTAAAAACTTAAATTTTTTTGTAAAATTATATTTAAAATCCCAAATGAAAAGAAGAATCGGTGGTGTTTCCCCATGGAAAATTAAAATTACGAATAGCCTCTGAGAATATGGCTACCAAAAAAGCAAGACTTCACCTGCAACTAAAGAAAGCCGCCACTATTGAAAAAAGTCGGCATACCGGTCTACATGGGAGCTTTATTGAAATATATTTACCGATGGTTACAGAATTCGTCGAGTTAACAAGCCTGAACAAGCGTCTAGTGTTTGTATAGCACTTGACTACAATATGTCCCCACATTCAGCAACTAAGTGGCTAATAATACTCTCGAGTACTTTAAACAATATCACATCATGGCCCCACGGTAGTAAGAGGCCGTGACGCAAGTCTTACACGCCAAAAAATTACAAGAAATTTTTTTCGTAGACAGAGGAGCACTTTTTTGACTTCCACCTTTGCGACGTACCCCCCGGAAAATATTTTTCCCGGATTCTACGCAAAATTTTAGGCCGAAGTGCCTTTTTAGACCCGTACGAAGAACGAAGTTCTACGAAAAAGGGTCTTATGCGTTTACCACGACGTTTGCAACCACCCCAATTTCGACCTGCAAGTAGATGGGGAACATCGATCCTGGTGCTTAGATGACAAATCAGCAATAAAAAAAATGTCCGTCCGTCACCGCGATAACTTGAGTAAAACTCAGCCGATTTTCAAAAACTTTTTTGTCCCTGAAAGGTAATTGAAATATCTTTTATGGGATTGAATCTGGGCATTGTCGGCCCAAGGGCCGCTGAGCTAGGACCGCTTAAGTGGTTTTTGGTCTTTTGTACATAACTCAAGTAAATCTTTTCCGATTTTCATAATGTTTTTTGGAGTTGGCTAGGGCGCTAAGAACGAGTCTATGCTAGGGCCATAATTGTCTTTTTAGTCGAGAGGTCTATGAAAGCCCAAAAATTAGTAGAAGAAACTTTTTTGAGATTAGGCCCTAGCATATAGCTAGGGCACTGAAAACGAGTTTCTGCTAGGACCCAACGTGTTCGCTTACATAAGTTGGATAAATCCTAACTGATTTTGTTGATTATTTTTCTATTTGAGAAGTAATCGAGTACCGAATTAAATTCAAAAACAAATTTGGGCCCGGTGCCTGTGCTTAGGGCTGAAGTGGGCCTCAGGTCTGTTCTAAGGTTGGCCCCTAACCAAAAAAAAATTTTTGCAGGGCAAATTGAGGGAAACATTTTTGTCTATGGAATTATGTGTCCGAGGCATTTCCTTATGGCCCTAGTTCGGTCCTAAGGTCTGCCCTAGACAAAAAATGGTTTTCCACTATGTTGTAGAAATATTTTTGTCTATGTAAGTATTTGTCCGAGGCCTCTCCTGAAGACCCTAGGTCTGTCCTTAGGTCGGCCCTAGCCCAAAAAATGGTTTTTCCTATGTTGTAGAAAAAATTGAGATGAACATTTTTGTCTGTTTGGGGGTCAATTTTGTGCTTTCGGAAGGTTTTTTTTACATCGTTTCTTCGGACGCGTTTTTCAATATTGCCCTCTCGGCAATTTCCAATAGAACTTAATACGGACGTAATTTCGTACACTTAAGAGTTAAGGCAATATTTACTAAATACGTTCGAGTCTTTTCATAACATCAACTCTGTTTGCCACATCTATTCTGATACGTACGGGTCCCTTCATTATGTTTACTCATTAAAATCGGTTCAGTCGATCCGGAGATATGAATTTTCCATTTTTTCATACACATGAGTGAAAGTTCCAGATTTTTAACCGATCGATTTCGTCAACCTTTGTAACTTTGTTACTTTGTTGGGATCTCGGAAACGGCTCCATCCATCCATTTTGAGGGTAGCTTCCAGAGCCTATTATTTGGGATTTTTTTATGCTTTTTTGGGAAATTTTGATTTCAGTCCCTCACAACGCTCATAACCGGTTGAAAACAATGTCACTGTGTTACATTATCCTATACGAGAAACATTTGTTCACCCCTTTCTTGTTGAGCGCTAGGAGTGCCTTTACTAGGGTAGCCCTAGTGCATATCTCAGCCATCACACTTCGCAGAAAATACAAATTAGTGCCAAAATGAAGATTGAAATTTAAAAATACAAATTTTGCTGAGCAGACCAAAATTTCGAATTTTCAACTTGTCTGGAAAGAGATGTCCTTCATCATAAAGTTTACTATAAAATTATTATTTGGAAATTTTTTATATTTTTTTTTGGGAATATTTGAGAATTTTTGGGAGATTTTAGGAATTTTTGGGAGATTTTGGGAATTTTTGAGAGATTTTGGGAATTTTTGGGAAAGTTTAGTGAATTTTGGGAATTTGTTCCCAAGTAATAGGCTCTGGTAGCTGCAGTTCATAAAATTAGTGGACACGTATTTTTTGTTCCTTAAAAAATGTGACCATTCCTGGGATTTCTGGGATAGATATAGTCAGAATGACTCAATAACAATAAAACTATAAGAGTCAGAAGGTTTCATAAAAAGACAAAGTTGTAGAGAATTAAATTTTAGTGAAACGTGTTTCATTGTTTCATTTGACTTTCACTTCTTTTCGCGAAAAAAAATCTAAATTTTTGCACGTGAAAAGTGAAAGTGTTGAAAAATCATTATGCTGGTGGGTCTGGCATTTTTGACGCAAGTTTTTAAAAACACAACGTAATTTTGCTTTTGTTTTTGCGCATCGAAGCTGAATACGTCACCCTCCTCTGATTTCAGAACTTTTGTAAGCAGACATAAAGACTTGCGTCACACCTCCTCTGTAAGAGTATTTTTTTGCAGATTTTACAGAAACGAGACGTTATATATACTTTGTTAATCACAAATTGAACTGAATATGTGAACGAATTGTGGTTAACAGAAAGACGCATGAGCTTTTCATAAAAAATTTATTAACGATTTTTCTTCACAAGCAGCTTGGTTGCTTGGCTGTTTACTTGGTTGCCACTGTTTGCCACGTATAAAAATGTCAATTTCATAACTGAAATAAAAACTGCCGCCACCACCTGATCAAATATAGGTTTTCTTTACAATTTTGCAAATACTGGCGGATCGCCTTTCGTAGCCCCTGCTATCGTTGCATTGATGAAATCCTCACTTTGCAAGTTCGTTTTATTGATTTCACACTAAAACAATTTTTGCAAGTTAAATTCCTTGATTCAAAAGAGACATTTCACATTTGTGCGAGCGAATGACTTACAATGTGATCTAATCCTTCTTGATTTGTATGATCCAATGAATACACTAAGCTACGCTTCGTTGCTTGCACGGCAACAGGACTTTTGCTTGCAATTAATTCGGCTAATTGAATGGCTGCGTTGATCATTTCGTCTTTTGTTTTAAAAACCTGCAATTTGTTTTCCTTTAACATTCTGCACCGATAATCGGTTTTAGTGCACGTACCCTACTCACAACACCGTTATCGTATGCTTCTTTGCTGTCGAATTTCCTAGCCGTAAAACAAAGTTCCCTCACAAGACTTTGATTTTTGATAATTTTTGGTAATCGTTGCAAAGCTCCAACATCAGCTGCCAAACCAATGTCTACCTCTTTGACAGTGAACCACGCATCTTCAGTGCAATATCGAATATCAGCTGCAGCGATCACGTTAACTCCAGCGCCTACACATGCGGAATGAACGGCAACTATTACCGGCTTTTGGCATTTTTCCAGCGAGGAAATTGAGTCCTGTGTTTCAATTTTATACGAAATTCAGAGAAATGTTTCAATCAAGGCGACCGCTTTAATATTTCAATATAATTCACTAAACATGTACAGCTGATTGACGTTTAAGTTGAATCAAAATGTTCAGCCGAAATGAAAAATTGTTTCTTGAAGGACATTCTTTTTACTACCTCAGACCGAAGGGCAGATAAACATAGAAAATAATTTGAAAAGAAAATCCTTAAGGAACTAGGAAATCCCTTAAATTCACAGAAATCTCTCTAATTGCAACCGTACGAAGTACGAAGGTCCTATACGTTTACTACAAAAAATTTTAATGTAACATGGGGTAGATCGAGGTTGGAGTTGGGGGATACATATCGCCTAAATATGACGAATCAACAATAACAAAAATGTCCGTCCGTCCGTCTCCACTTTTTTTCCAAACGGCTCAACCGATCACCCTAAACTTTTGTTCCCTGAAAGATACATGTCTCCCATGATTCAAGTTCGAAGATGAGCAAAATCGATCAGTTGGTTCCGGAGATATGGTCGAGGAAGTGACCAAAAACATGGTTTTTCGAGGGTCGGTGAAGCTTTTTCGCAAATATCTCAGG
Organism: Pseudolycoriella hygida; assembly: GCA_029228625.1. NCBI lineage: Eukaryota > Metazoa > Arthropoda > Insecta > Diptera > Sciaridae > Pseudolycoriella > Pseudolycoriella hygida. The sequence continues at coordinate 126,419,981 of CM055406.1, forward strand.
AAGTATAGCACGGAAATTGCTCATGTTGGTGTCAAATGAAAGGATTTGATGTCAGAAAATTCGGAAAAACATTTTTGTGGGAACCGGATCAGGAGTCAATGGAATCGACGAAATTGAGTTTCCTGGCCATATACGAAAACAGTTTTTCGTGTTTATTTCCTTAACTATGCAATATGGAAATTCACTGTCAAAGGCAAAGTTGTAGAGAATGAAATTTTAGGGTACACGTGTCTCAGGGTTTTGGGTAAAAATGCCACAATCCTGAGATATGACCACTTCTAGAACTGGGAGGGATGATCCATATCTCTAGAACTACAAGAGAAGGAAAGTTGCTTCCAAAGGCATAGTTGTAGAGAACAAAATTTTAGAGAACACGTGTCTCAGGGTTTTGAGTAAAAATGCCTCAATCCTGAAATATGACCACTTCTAGAACTGGGAGGGATGATCCATATCTCTAGAACTATAAGAGGTAGAAAGTTGCTTCCGAAGGCAAAGTTGTGTAGAACCAAATTTTAGAGAACACGTGTTTCAGGGTTTTAGGAGAAAATGACCCAATCCTTGGATATAACCATTTCTAGATTTGAATGTTCTGAGATGTACTTCGGTAGGGCCTTTGACATTACCTTGGGTAATTTCTATGGGTCTTTGAAATTCTTATAGTTATAAAAGAACACAAAACGATAGATTGTTTGCTTAAGATACGTTCGAGTCTTTTTGCAAGATTTGTTCTATTTGCCACATCTGTTCTGTTTGTCACATCTATTCTGATACTTACGGGTCTACAAAGTCCACTAAAAACCCTCTGAGAATTTTCTTTTGCATCCAAAATATATTATCTGTAAATCACCTCGGACTAACAAAAAGTTTCAAATGATAAGAACCTTCGTAGTTTGGCTGCAAGATTACGCAACTGGACGATGGTTGGAACTGGGTCCTCTATTAGAGGCTCGTGAAGACATTTCATTGGCGGAAGCCGATAAATTTAAGGCAGATACCGTCAACGTGATTTTACGATTTATTTTGTATACCGACTGGGCCATTGTGGAAGGTGTTGTGTTCAGATTCGAATTGCTTTCAGAACTTACAGAAGTGGTGGAAATGTCATACCGCATCTTGAAGTTTACCGGTTGCACTTACCTGATAGGCTTTAATTTTCTGTTCTAAATAATTTGCTTTTCGAGCAACGTCATCCAATTCACCTAATTCTTGTCCGATTTTCATGGCATCCGTCAAATCTAAACCAGCCGTATAATGTTTTCCATTGGCCGACAACACGATTGCTCGACAGTTGGAATCGTAACTTAGATCGTTGAAACACTTGCCGAGTTCACTTAAAAGCGTATTTTTTTCGTCAGCTTAATATAAAGACAAAAATATTTTGAATGAAAAGCAACTTACAACCACATAGTCCTATTGAAAGCATTAAGACGATCGGGACGATTGAATGCAACATGGTAAACAAATTGCTTTGCTTCTGTTACAGACAGAGTCTCAAATTTGTACTCCCTTTTCGCTACAGTTGATACAGCTGTCATGTTCCTAGCTGCGATTAGGAAAACATTTATCTTTGATCGAATGCGAAGAAAGTGAAAATGTTCGTTTATTTGACTCACACACAGTTGGGCTGGTGGTAGTTCGCAAAATAGTTTTCGCACTGTTCAAAAACATCGTCACGAACTAGCTCTTGAAGTATTGAGTTGTTAAATTGTAGGATGAAATGCACGATTCAAAGTGCAAAGTCTATCAAGAAGTGGGGAAATAACAAAATCAATTCAACAAAGTGGTGCCTAGGCCAACTATTGGTTCGAATTGCGTTCAATACAAAATAAGGAAAAAAAACAACTGAAAAGATTGTTAATGCTCTGGTTAGTGAAGAGAAGGTATTGGTAAGGGTGATTGACGGAAAATAATTTAATTTATAAGAGTTAAAACTCACTGTTTCACGCAAATAAACGATTGGTACATTCGACTAACGATGTCGTGGAAACCCGTTTTACAACTCAAAGGAGAGTGCCGTCAACAGATGATGAAAAAAAAATAAACATTCGTGAGCTCCATCTACCATTGAGCATTCCGAATCGACGGTTGGTGTTTTCTTGTTCGTTTGTAAAAGACTTCGAACTGAAAACTGAACTCGCATCGCTTGTTTTGAAGAACTTCCAATATACGGTTGACAAAATCAGAATTATTCGAATAGCAGATTAATCGAAATCACATCAAAATCCCCTTTTAAAAGAGAAATGTGATGTAAGTCCTTGTTTCCTCTTGCAAAACAACTGACATCAATTGGGTTGACGCTTAAAGCTTCGAAACCGCAAAAAAATCTTTGAACTACTTTCACTTTTGATGCGTCGTCACGCTAATAGTTTTTCTACGCTTCCACCTTTCATACGCAAAAATTGGACGTACTGTAAAATTGATCACTGCAAAACCCCTTTTTAAAAGGGGAAACGTGACGCAAGTCCTCGTCACTTCTTCCAAAACAATTGATATCAATTTGGGTGACGCTTACAGCTTCAGAACACAAAAAATTCTTTTGAAATATTTTCACTTTTGATTAAAAAAATGCGTCACAAATGCCGGACCCTCCCAACGTAATAATTTTTCTGCGCTTTCAGATTTCGCACGCGAAAATTTGGCTACCCATACCCATACTCCACACATCACGCAAAACTTAATTTTTTTTCGTGTCAAATCTGAAAGAACAGAAAAACTATAAAATTGGGGGGTCCGGCATTTGTGACGCATTTTTTTAGTCAAAAATGAAAATATTTCAAAAGAATTTTTTGCGTTCTGAAGCTGAAAGTGCCACCCAAATTGATATCAGTTGTTTTGGAAGAAGTGGCGAGGACTTGCGTCACGTTTCCCCTTTTAAAAAGGGTTTTTGTTGTGTTGTGATATCATTAGATTTGGATGAAAAGAGGAATCAAATTTTGGAGAAAACATTTTCGGCGAAAAAAATTTCTGGCGAAAAAAATTTTCAGGCGATAAAAAATTTCCGGCGAAAAACATTTTTAGGCGAAAAAAGCAACAAATGTATTTTGACACGAAACATCTTTCTCCAACAAAAAATTTTTTTTAAAAAAGTTTAATTTTCCCCTAAGTTCGTCCCATACCACCGTCGGCCATTTTGTTGGTCCCCCTGACACACTACACACCCAACTCATCAACTTTTTCTTTGACACCAAACATCTCTCCATCCTAACACAGTCCAAAAATGTTGCTCATATTTGACCCATCCTTTGAATACACTCACACACACATACAAAAGATTCTTTTAGATGGCGCCTTCTAAGAGCTCTGGCGCCCAAACGTGGCCGGTGCCCTCCCCCTCTTTTTTAAAATATCATATGGCGAAGAATGCCCGTCCCTGCAAAATTTCAAGAAAAGTTATCGAGCCGTTTTCGAGGACGAGAAAAAAAAGTGGGTTTTCATACAAATGGTTCTGGAACTAACTAACTAACTAACTAACGTAGGATGTTTCCATTAACTTTGGCTTCTATGAAATAGCACATTTTGTGTGGAAAATTACGATTTTCTAAATGTCATATCTTCGGATCCACTAATGACTAAAATATAGATTTCAATCAAAATTTTACGTAAAATCCGAAAAACTAGGTCTTAACGGGGTATGAAGCAAGGAAAAAATGTCAAAACTTAGCTGTATATATGGTTCCGCCGTCTACGAAAAAAAAAATTCTTAATTTTTTGTACGGATGTGGACTTGCGTCACGGGCGCGTTGCTACCGCGAGTCCATGAAATGAGCTTTTTTGAAAGTAGGGACAAAATTTGCCGCCACGTCACTTTGCGCCGCTGCCATAGCTGGCGGCGGAGACCTTCATTTATGTATATACGGAAATGATCGTCTTTACTTCATCTATAATCAGAATTCAAGTTGAAAAGTGCTAGAGAAATCCACAATAACCTCATTCAAATTACAGGATATTCACAATACTCAAAGTCCAGAGTAAAGTGATTTTCTCTTATTGGTATGGATAGGGGGCTCTTCCCCCTTAACCCTCAAGCCTACGTCAAGCTTACTTGAAATCCTGCCTTCGGCAGTTGTGGCCCTGCTCCAAGCCTTACTAGCGGTTCTGCCCCTGCCTGTAAGGGTGTTGTATCCCCCTCGAGCCTTGCCGCCCCTCGACCCCGCTTTATTTGTTGGCTTTTTGTTTCACGGTCTCCGGCGCTTCTTCTTCATTACTTATTTCGTCAAATTATTGCGCTGGTGTGTCTGGCATTTGTGACTCAATTTTTTGAACATAATGAAATTTTGTTTTAAAATGTAGTGCATTTTTTTTAAACAATAATAATGAATACAAGCTAATATCGTCTTCAAACAAATTTTTGCGTATTATAGCGTCACCTCAAACGATATCTTTAATTTTGGAAGCTGATTTACGGACTGCGACACACTTTTGTTGTGCTATTAGTCGTTTTGGAAGTATTCAGTTTTTATAACTAAAATTCACGTGAAAAATTTTCGATTTTTTTAAATATTTAAAAGAGTTTTCACCGAAAAAAATTTATTAGAAAAGTTTTCTCTGAAAACGATTTTTTGAAAAAAAAATTTTCTCCGAAAAAAAATTTTTTTCCACTAAGTTGTCTTCCGCTACCTTCGTAACACTTCGTGTCCCCTTCGGCTACCTTCGTAGCACTTCATGTCACCTTCGGTTACCTTTATAACACTTCGTGTCACCTTCGGCTACGTTTGGAACAATTCGTGTCACCTTCGGCTTGCTTTGCGACACTTCGTGACACCTTCGCCTTCTTTCGAGATACTTCGTATCATCTTCAAATACTTCGTGTGACCTTCGGAAACATTCGGAACGCTTCGTGTCACGTTTGGCTACCTTCGAAAGACTTCGTGTTACCTTCGGCTACCTGACAGCTGGCAGTCAGATTGTTAGGATCCCAACAAATTCTCCACCCCAATCAATATAACTTTTCTGAAGAATCAATCTGCCTAGGTTTTCTAATTCGGAGATAGCAATTGCGCTACACACAAAAAGTCTAAGATGGCGCCACTCTGACAGCTGGCGGCTATTTTCTTAGGATCCCAAAAAATTCTCATGATGAAACTCTAACATTTTAGAAGAAACCAGCTCTCTAGGTATTGTCACTCCGGAGCTAAAATTCGAAAACTTTGAGCATTACTTGAAAAACCCTCAAAATTGACCTCTTTTCCAGTTGCCACGGATGCCTAGACTTTTAAACATTTTACCCGTAGAAACGACCCTTGAAAATTTTCATTTGGGACCAAGACTGACGTTCAGTAAAAATACGTTCAGTAAAAATTTCATGAAGATCGGCTGTCTAGTTCTCGAGAAAAAGTTATTAACAGATGCATACAAGCCGACAGATCAGGAAAAAAGTTTATGAGTAACGAGAATGAACAATAGGAAAATTTAAAATATATAGAAAAATAAAAATGTTATTTTCAAACCTCGATATTTCAGCTCATTTCCAACTGATTTCGATGAGTTTGGGGTCGTTTTAAAAAAAATAATTTGGAGGGTGAGGGGGAAAAAGCTCAAAAGTTCTCATATATGACACTTAGTCCCGAAGGTTTTTGTATGTCGTTTTTTACAAATATTTTCTTCGGATTTTTATGTGGATTTTGAATCCACCGGATTTTTCATGGCCCGGATGAGTTATCCGAAATTTTGATCTCTGGATTTTCATTCTCCAGATTTTGATGTGCTACCGTCTCCCACAAGTGTCTAAGTGATAAAATTCCGAGTAAAATTCAGTGTCAGACTTGCTCATTGGAATGGAATGTCCACCTGAATTAGGAAAGCATAAATCAGGAATCAAGAAATCAGCAACCAAAAATCTGGAAACGAAAATCAGGAAACGGAAATCAGGAACCTCAAATAAGGAAAATAAAAAATCAGGAAAAACCAAAAACCAGGAAATACCAAATTTAGGAAAAATCAAAATTAGGAAAAACGAAAATCAGGAATTCCTAAGGAGGTCACAATCTTAATTTTGATATGGTGGTGGGCTCTGCCCCCTAAACCCCCCCGCCTGCGGCGAGCTAATAACGCTCTGACCCAAACCCCGCTAGGGACCCTGCCCCTTAGACCCCGCAAGGGGGATATTCCCCCCTTGTCCCAAAGCGCGAGGGCTGCCGCCCCTCGACCCCGCTTTTTTCACGGCCTGCAACGCATTCTCTCAAAAATGATTTTCTTCCTTTGCACGATTCCTAATTTTTATTTTTCCTAATTTTTGTTTTCCTAATTCGTGTGGAATACCGGTTAAATGAACTCAACTCAAAATACTGGATTATTTGAGTCTAAATTTACCAGACTTAGCCGTCAACACATGGAGCCCCTTACTCCGACCCCATGTTACAGACTCCTACCAACAAGACTATTTCGTTACGTGTCTACAAATATTAAAAAAAATAGCATATTTCAACAAACCCCAAACACACGAGATGTGTACGTACTCGCGGGCGAAGCCCAAGCGAAAAGTACACATCGAGTGTGTATTGGGGTATTTTGAAAGATTTTTGCTGTAATAGCGAGAGTGTGTTGGTGCACATACCGCGAAAAGCAACTTTCCGTCGCAAATGATGGGAAAATATTTTTCGTCACAACCAATACACTCTCACGTATACAGAAGACAATTATTTCGGTTGGAGTCGGGTTTGATTTTTTGAGGATCATTTTTGGTTCGGGTCAGATTTGAAAAAAAGATCCGACTATCCTCTACCCCAAACCAGAGACTATTTAGAGAAATCGATTTCTCAAAAATCTCTCGAAATTTCTCAAAAATAAGTTCTCAAACTTCTGAATTTTCTCAACAAATTCTCAAATTTCCCAAATTTTTTGAAATTTCTCAATATTTTCTCAAAGTTTCTAAAAAACTTACGCAAAAATAGTCTCTCCCCGAACCCTGCACAGTCCTACTTGAAAGCCTTCTCCTTATCCCCCCTTCTAACTTTCTATTAACACCACACGTAACTTCAACCTTCCATGTAATTTCATGAAATTCGGTTGAGCAGAACGGGTTCGGTCCACTCAACCGATTTCACAGAAAAATTGTTAATTGTTTTCTGCGAATAGACATTTAAAATCGAAAATAAGGTGGAAAAATTATGGAAAATAAGGTTTCTAGAGAGTCAGTGAGACTTTTCCGCAACAACATCACTGCACCTCACTACGCTACATGTCACCACGCCTCACTACATTTCACTACACATCACTACACCTTATTACATCTCACTACATTTCACTACACTACACCTCACTACATCTCACTACACTACGCTACATCTCACTACACCTTAGTGTATCTTACTACACTTTACTACATCTCAGTACATTTCATTACACTACACCTCACTACATCTCACTACACTACAATACATCTCACTACATTACCCTACATCTCACTACACCTTAGTACATCTCATTACACCTTACTACACCTTATTACATCTAAGTACATTTTACTACACTAAAAATTACGACATCTCACTACACTACACTACATCTCACTATATTACACTACTTAGTACATCTCACTACACTACACTATACCTCACTACAATTCACTATCATCTATAATATAAAACACAACGTCACTGCACCTTACTACACCACATGTCACCACTCTTCACTATATCTCACTACTTCTTACTACATCTCACTTCAACTCACTATATCTCACCTCACCTTACTGCATCTCGCTACACTACACTACAAATCGCTTCACTACACTTCCCTGGACTACGCTACACTTGACAACATAACACTACATCTATAATATAAAATACATGAAATAGCAAATTTTGTAATGGATCATCTCCATAAGATGGAGGGATAGAGAGTACTGGTCATTACTAAGGAATGTTGGCAAAAGATTTATCCTCCAGAATAAGCCATCATCTTCCCAGTTCTAGAACTTTAAACTTGTTTTACAAATACAACAGCAACTGAGTCCGTAAACGAATTATCATTGATTAGCAGTGGTTAGTAGCTACCGTAACTACTCGTCGGGAAAAAGTGCTGAAGTTGCAGAGACCTGGTGAATTATTTATTAAAAGTCACACACAGATGTCGATAAAAGTAGTATGTGTGGGGGTACTACATTGACAGAAGGCAAATTCAAAAACACATCACATAAAAATAATCGTCAAAATAACCAAAAATATGAGTTTCCTCGGTGAAGTGCTAAATATTGTCAACGAAAATGAATCGATCAGTTTAAAAAAGAACACAACAAATCTTGTGGAAGAAATAGCCAATCTACAAAACAAGGTGAAAACCTACGTCGAAGATAATTTTGAAAATTTCCTACCAAACGCAGCGACCAACCGTCAGTATTTGGATGAAGCGGATCGAATTGTTAGGGACATCGACAATTTGTACCACAACCTGAGCAATGAATCGAAAGTTGTGGTGTTGGGTTCGTTGGACAAAAGCGAGCTCGGCGAATACATTCAAAATTTGGATGAGGCAAAAGCTGGATTGCACACTTCACACAAAATCCTGAAAATTGATCATCTGTTCCAATGCATCGAAGTGGCCAAAACTCACAAGGAATATCAGAAGTTTATGGGCTACATTTTCGATATCAAGGATCTGATCAATGATCCTAAAGATGAGATCTTTAGACAATTGGACTGTTTTGCGAACATAAATATTCGTTATCAAATAGAGAACCAGTCGCTGCTGTACAGTCTAAAGCAAGAGTTCGATCAATTGGTACAATTGAAAGAGAAATCGTTCGAAAAAACAAAGTGTGTGACAATGAGAGTCAGCAAAAATCGAGAAAAATTCGCCGAAATTGCATTGCCTTTGATTAACACGAAATTCAACAGCCGAACGATGTGCGAATTCTTACTGAATAATGTCTTCAAGCCAATCATAACGAAACCGGTGTCCATTGAGATGAACGATGCGGATAGTTCGTTTGTTCAAATGCAATTGTCGTACAGTACCATCGATCTATCCGACGACCTGCGACCAAATTACAAAAATGTTTTCGAAAATCTAAAACTGACCATCGAATGCTTGCAATTAATTAACAATTCGTTCGATGAAAAAGTCTGTGTTTTTACCATCATAGCGAATAGTGTCAAAGAGCAATTCATCGATCTATTGCGAAACAGTTGCTTGAGTTACTCGATTCCCAACACTATCAACGAGATGAAGGTGTCGACGATGGTGGATGACATAAAAGAGTTCAACGAATTTCTCGTTTCAACCAAATTTCTTCGAGACAACGACACTGAGCTTACGAATTTCGCGCAAAAGATCGACGTTTTGTTCCAAAATCGCTTCTGTCGAAATATTCTGGAGAGTGCGGTGGAAATTATGAGAAAAGATTTGCACGATATGATGATCATATCAGATAACGGTGGGGGAAGTGCCTCAATGTTTCCTCGTTGCATGATCTCCAAGAGCACATCGGTGAGTCAAACAACTGCCACGAATTTTTAGTACGTTTTTCAATGAAATCCATTGTAGGAATTGGTCACTTTGATGGACAAAGTTTTGCATCAATCGAAAACTGCTACCGAAGATATCGTCGAAAAACTTCTGTCTACAATACCATCAATCTTGGAACGGTATATCACTGAAGTGCCTACACACCATGCCAAGTTATTGGTGAACATTCCTCAACAGGCGGCTTTGTTCCACAATAATTGTAACTACCTTGCGTACTGGACGGCGAAGAATGGCGACAAAATCGAATTAGTCGGAAACATTGTCCAGTCTCTGCAGAAACTGGGTGCCGACCATTTCGTTCGACAAATAAACAACCAGAAGGAACAAATCATGGAACTGCTTAGAGAGTTCAGTAAGTGAAATTTGATTGAAAGTTTACTCAAAATTACCGGAATCATCTTAATCGAATGTTTTGAATATTTTGATCTCCGAAAGTAGAATTTTAAGAGTTTTCTATAATCCACCAATCTGTCGAGAATTTCAATATTCACTCAGTCTTTTGTTTTGATCTTTGCAACTAATATTCAACGTGAAGTAATCTACAGTTGCGACCGAAGCTAACTTCATTGTAAGCAAAATCAGCTGATTGGGCCCGTACGAAGTACAAAGGTCCTATACGTTTACTGCAAGACATTTCATTGTAACACGGGGAAGATCGAGGCGAGAGTGTGGCCCATTTGTATGTCCCGTCATTTTTTTCTAAACGGCTGCATCATCCTAAACTTTTTTCCCTGAAAGGTAACATATGTCCTATGATTCAAGTTCAAAGGTGAGCAAAATCGGTCAAGCGGTTCCGGAGATATGGTCGAAAAAGATGTTATATGAGAATTTTGTGGTTTTTTTCCTCTACTGCTACCCCCCAACCAAGCTATTGAAGTAATGTACTCATTAGGAACTGTGTGCACAACCCTATATATCGAAGAGCGTGCTAAATCTCTTGTCTACTCAATAAATTCACCTAGTAATTATTCAAATATAGATAACAATAAATGCAAAGAAAAAAAAGTGATCAAAACATGGTTGTTCAAGGGTCGGTGAAAATTTTTCGCACGGAAATTGTTCGTTTTGGTGTCAAATTTGATCTCACAAAACTTGAAAAAAGTGTTTGTGGAAATGGGGTTGAGCACTGGGATCAATGGAATGGATGAAATTGACTTTCTTGGTAATATTCTAAAGGTTTTTCGTCTGTATTTGCTCAAATATGCAATATGGAGATTTACTGTCAAAGACAGAGTTGTAGAGAATAAAATTCCAGAGAACTCATGTCTCAGGGTTTTGGGTAATCCTGGGATATGACCATCTCTACAAATGGGTGGGATGACTTATATCTATAGAGCTATAAGAGTTAGAAAGTTTCTTGTTGTAGAGAATAAAATTCTAGAGAACACGTGTCTCAGGATTTTAGGGGAAAATAACCCAATCCTGAAGTATGACCACTTCTAGAATTGGAAAGGATGACCCATATCTCTAGAACTATGAGAGTTAGAAGGTTCATTCCAAAAGCAGATATGTAGAACTTAAAATTTAAGAGAACACGTGTTTCAGAGCTTCATCGAAAAATGGCCCAATCCTGGGATATGGCCACTTCTAGAATTCGGAAGTTTGACTTATATCTCTAGAACTATGACAGTTAGAAAGTTGCTTTCAAAGACAAAGTTGTAGAGAATTAAATTTTGGAGAACACGTGTTACAGGGTTTTAAGGAAAAATATCACAATCCTGGGATTGATTCACTTCTAGTATTGGGAGGTATGACTCATATCTCTAGTTAGAAAGTCACTCCTAAAGGCAAAGTTGGTGAGAATTACATTTTAGAGAAAATAGTTTTAGGATTCCTTGAAGTAGTTTCTTCCTTTGTTGTTGGTCCTTTTTTTGATATGGTGCAGGGAAGAACATTTAAGCCATCAAGATCAATGGTCTCAGACGTACTTCGGTAGGCCTTTGACATTACCTTGAGTAATTTCTGTGGATCTTCGAAATTCTTATAGTTATAGAAGAGCGTAAAGCGTTGGATTGTTTGCTCATTTCTACATTTAGATGCGTTCTATTCTGTTTGTCACATCTATTCTGATACGTACTTTCACCGAATTTGTCCATGTATTTTTCACTGTAGAACGGAATGCATCTGGTGTAGATTTTCTCCTTTTCATCTTTCACCTTTTGATCCTGGCCAATATCATTTGTCTCATACCGTATCGTAGGATCTATGATGAAAGCGTTCGATGAGTATGGTTGGAATGCGATGATATCGCTAAATCGAGTGCTTCCGTCCGAGTCCATAGCATACAATTCTTCGAAACATGTAAAACCTTTGGCGCGTAAGAGGACGGTAATGCGATTCTTAATGCTATGGTGTCTGGATGAAATTAACAGGTTGTTCGCAGGGCCACTTCCGATGACATGTGAGATTGTTTCACTCTCTTTGCCACATTTGCGACAAAGGTTAGAAGTACTAGCAACGCCTGGAACTCCATTCAATAATAATAATAATAATCTGCCCTACAACCCATGAAGGGTTAGATGCTAGATCATTATTTACTAGTTTCGCTGTTTGTGGTTCTACTTTTTTGAGATCCTTTCATTACCGGAAAGT
>CM055406.1:126432537-126518648 GCA_029228625.1 Pseudolycoriella hygida
CGGAATACATTTCATGAAACTTTCAAAACCTTACAACGTCAAAAAAAATTGCCACAAAGAAAGAAAGATTTACCAAATTGACTAGTTAAAAATATTCGATTTGAGTCCATTTCCATACAAAATAGCAAAATTGTTTAATTCATATCTTCGGAACGACTGAACCGATTTTAATGAGTGAAAAGGCACTTCGGCCTAAAATTTTCCGTAGAATCCGGGAAAAATATTTTCCAGGGGGTACGTCGCTCGGGGGGGGGGGGGAGTCAAAAAGTTCCTGTATAGATGTTCCTTAGTTAACGAAAAAATTTCTTGTGAATTTTTTGGCGTGTAAGACTTGCGTCACGGGCGCATTGCTACCGCGCGCCCATGATACCATTGAAAATTGAAAAAAGCAGTTGATTATCTCGCAATGAAGTTAGCTTCGGTTGCAACTGCAGCTAACGTAACGTTGAATATTACTTTCAAAGATCAGAACAAAAGACTGTTGCGTCCCTGGTCTGGTCAGAGTATTACCAGCCGCAGTAATAACTGACAGATTTAATGCCTGCAAGTTTTATGTCCCGTGAGTTTGTAGATTACATTTAGTGGGTGGAGACCCTAGAGCCTCCTGCACCTAGACCTCCAGCGGGTCTGTTGTGCTCGCCCACAATTCAAAAGTATTGAAGGCTGCTTTGAGCGATTACCCGTTACAACTTTTTCGTAGCATTCAGGTATTTTAGCAATTGCTTGGGAGATACGCCCTTTATTGATTTTTACCTGACGATGAAGGAGCCAAAGTGTCTTGCTGTGGCTATTAAGTAAGCTGGACATTTGCAGAGGAAGTGCTCCGCTGTTTCGAGGTCGCCACATTGGTCAGAATTTGGTTGCGGGACGAGTCCCATAACGTGAAGATGTCCGTTAAGTTGACAGTGACCGGTTAAGACTCCAATCAGGCGCTTTAAGTCGCGCCTGTTGAGGGACAGGCCTTTAGCCTTGTTTAGTGGCATGCAGGTCTTGGCTTGTCTCGCACGTCCGATCGACTCCGAATGTCTTGAGAAAGCAGCAACCTTCCATTAGGTAATCCAACTTTGAAGTATTGCTAATGAGACCCCCACTGCCGGTTCGGGCCCAACTAGTGTGGTGTCTGCCGCCCCACGAGCCAACGCGTCAGCCTTCTCATTGCCATCGAATCCGCTGTGACTGGGTATCCACACTAAATTTACCTGATTCTGAGCAGCAATTGCCTGGAGTGAATCTCTACACCGAAGTTCTAATGAAAAAGTGAATCTGTAGGTGTTTAAGGCTTTGAGCGATGATTGGCTGTCTGTATAGATGCAGATAGTTTCCCCGATCGTTTCGTCTTCGAGAAAGTCCTCGCAACACCCCAGTATTCCTTTTATCTCCGTGAGATACACGGTTGTTAATCTTCCGAGAGAGATAGATTTTCCAAAGTTTGATTGGGGACAGCAGTAGCCTTCTCCTGAGTTGTTTCCCCTACGGGAACCGTCTGTAAACCAATTTTTTACCCCCGAGTGAGGAGCGGTGGAACTATCCTCTGACCATTGATGCCTCGATGGGATGTTGACTCTAAATGATTTATCGAATCTAAATGTCTGTTTTATTGCATCTCTAGGCATTTCGAATTCCGTCTTGTTCTTTTATCATTAAGTTCCAGATGTTTGTATGGCCAGTGTTAGTTTCTCTAAGCGAGTTAGAGAGCTTAAACCTGAGTGCGGACGATCTAGCTGCTGCTTCGATTTTGGATGTGTAGAGGCGGGATGTGTACTAGCGCTTCGATTACAGCGACAGGTGTGGTACGCATGGCACCAGTTACCCCTATTAGAGCAAGACGTTGGAGTTTAGTTAGTTATAGTTTAGTGGTCGTTAACTTACACCTTGGCCACCAGTTTGCATAGCACAGTTTAAGAACGACAATTGCTGTATAAATCCAAAGTAGGATTTTTGGGCTAAGCCCATAAGTGAGTCCGAAGGCACTCCTGCAGTGCCATAGTGTTGCTGTGTCTTTTTGTATTGTCTTGGAAAAGTGTAGTGAAAAGTTTAGCTTAGAGTCAAGAGGAATGCCCAAGTGTTTAACTGATTCTGACAAATGAATTTCTTTTCCAAAGACCTTCGGTGGTTGGAAGCCGCTGTTGGTATTCTTTCTTGAGAACAGAATCAGTTTGGTTTTAGTGGGCACCCTTTACTCACAAATACACAAGCTTTGCTGTCTCCGAAATATGCGCTAACGACTCTAGAGCGGAGCATGACTAGGATGCACCCTGTTATGGTTTCACATATTCCGTGCTCTCTGCACGTTTTAGCGAAGGACCTGAATATTATATTATTGAAGGCTCCATCTATGTCTTACCTGAGGGCTTTCTCATCATTCTGCAATGATTTTCAATTTTTGACGTTAACCAGTGCAGAGCTAATTTTGCTGACTTTCGGCTGAGTTTGTAGATAGGCTAAGGTGTAGCAATGTCTAACCTGATAGCAAACCCAGCCCAGTGTGGACTTCAAGAAAGACATTTTGAAAGAAGAAGAGGCTCTCAGGGTCAATAAACTGACGATAGAGAAGTCTACCTGCTGGGATCTGGTGAAATAAGAACTTAGCCATGAAGTAAACTGTGGCTCTTTGTGGAAGGGAATTCGGAATGGTATGAAGAAGCTAAAAACAGATTTCCCTTAAAGTGTGGTCAGGCTTTGCAAATTGTATTCAAAGTCAGATTTTCTCTCTTAGACAGACTGTGAAGAAACTTAGAGCAAAGAATACTAAGCGAAAAAGAAAGTCTTCGACTATGAAGAAGCAGTTATTTGACGTTCTGAACGATCAGATAAAATGTAATGAAAGCTTGTAAGCAGAACAGATAGCGAAATTAGAATATAGTAGCATACGAGTTTGACAAACTGCTGATGCCTGGGTCACGACTAGGAGGTTTTATAGACATGAGAGCTCTTAGAGCATTGGCAAATACGACGATTAAATTAGCACAAAATTGCGTTCTTCCGGCTAAGTTTTGCTCTTACCGCTAACATTATGGGTCCTGCTATTTTTGTGAAAAGTCTTCTCAAAAAAGTTTAATTTAGCTTGTGAATGTGTCTTCCTAGTTTAGTGAAAAGCAACGCCGCAAACAGTGAACATGATGGAAAAATAAAAAGTGGTGTCGAGGGTCGGCAGCCCCCGCAAAGGGGCGATCAAGGAGGCAATATTCACCCTTGCGGTGTCTAGCACGTAAGGCCTCCTGCAGGGCGTAATCTATCTCGCCGCAGGCGCGGGGGTGAGAGGACAAAGCCCTCAAACACAGTAGATAATCTTCATACAAAAAATTTTTTTTTTTACAAAAATTTACATTTACATTTTAGCGCATTATCTTAGCGCGATGTTTCAATTAGAGGGAAGGAAAAAACTTTAGTGCTAACTTAACAGTCATTTGGGAAATTTACAATTTTTATTAGTTGAAGGAGCGACGAGAATTTGCCGTTTCTGCTCGCTAGCCAGACAATCAATCCATCGCTTTGTTGGGTTAAAAGGATGGTGTTGGTAGAATGGGATGAAGATTTGGAGTTCGAGTTGAGAAAGATTAAAAAACGAACTTAAAAAATCGTCTACGCGTCCCAATCCCGTGGACATTTCCATCTGAAAATGAGAAAAGTCAACCGTCTCTTCATATTTAGCGAATATTAAAGAAAAAAGAAAGAAAGAAAGACCTTGGAGACAGATTTTTTGAGAGTTTTTAAAAACTTCGTCAAAATAATTGTTTTAATTTTCAACTTGTTTGTCCATTAGATCCGTTAACCATCGAAACGGACGTGATGTCTCAGAAAATAATTCGTCAGTGCCTTAGACAATTTGATTTGCTAAAAAATGTTTGGCAAACTATTCTACCCGACGAAGTGTACACTTCATCAATGGCCACTTTACTAAACGAATTTTGCGTTGAAATAATTCGTCGAATCTGTGCACTTGAAGACATACCATCGACCGTGTCCAATGGTTTGGTTGATATTTTGGACATCATCATCGAACGAGCACCGACTATTTTTGAGGTAAATTCAGTTGTTTCTTTTCAACTTGTGGTTTCAATGCAAATTCATCCCATAGGAGAATCAACAAATCATGATCGCGGTGCCCAAATGGGTTAAATTGACTCAATTGAAGATGATTTTGAATGCTTCTTTAGTGCAGATAACAGAACAGTGGTCGGAGGGCAAAGGCCCGTTAACATTGAACTACAAAGCTGAGGAAGTGAAGAGCTTGATCCGGGCGCTGTTCCAAAACACGGATCGTAGAGCCAACGCACTATTTTTGATAAAATGATAATGAGAAATCATTAAATATTTTGAGAGTATTTTGGAATAAGAAAAACAAAAATTGTTTATTTAATGAACTGACGACATTCGTTAAGATAGAGTTAAACTCTTTGTCACATTTGTTACATTGAACGTTAACAACGGAAAATAAATTTTCTCGATATGCAGTGACTTTATTTTACTGCGCAGTAACAATGATACTTGTATTTTATATCCTTACTTTTGAAAAATGTCGTTCTTCCTTCACACCTTGTTGGTGGTAACTTACCATCATGGGGTTTCGGTTGGGGCTTCAGTTGCCTTCAAACAGGAACTCCCCCACAGTACTTACAAATACCTTCTGGCAGTCACATAACGTTATACTGAGGAAAATATCTACAAGCGACGCGACGTAGGACTTGTGTTTATACTATAAGCCGCCGACGTATTATATACGCGGTGAAGGTATTATCAACCTTATTTAAGTATTGTGTAGTATGCCATACGTAACGAATGTGTTATAAGCTCACATAATACGTGCACGGCGTTCTTAATACGTGCACGGTGTATAAAATACACCTGCGACGTATATTATAAACACAATTCCTACGTCGCGTCGCTTGTAGATATTTTTTCATTCTCGACAGGCAACTAAATGTAATCTGCCGTGCCGTATTGTGAACTCAAATTTAGTCTAAGAATTAAATCATCTAGTAGTACGTCTTCGGTCGAAGGAGTCGCCACAACAGTTACGGTTCCACTGAAAGTAAATAGTATCCGAACCAATGCACTTGCAATTCTCATATTGCCTGATGCATCAATTGAAAAGCAAAAGATCACCATTTTCATGTGAAGTTACAATATGCATATATGGCCCATTCCATGAAAATCGCGACGCCTGTAATGTAAGGAACGGAAATACTGCCTTAACCGTAGGAGATAACGAAACCATACGTTCGGCAGAAAATCAGATCTTACAATTATGAACAATTTTTTCATAGAACACAAAATTTGGACCCTTGGATGACTCGGGAGAAATTTTCGTTCCTTACATTACATACATTTGGAATGGCCCATATGCAAGATTTCATTTCCAATTAGTTTCGCGGCTAAACAATGCCGCAACAAATCGTTCAAACACATATACATAAAAAATTTTCAAAAAAATTTCAAAAAATAAACAAATTTGCAAAAAAAACTGCAAGAAACTTTTTCACAAAGAAATTTAGGTCCTAGATCTTAGGACCGACCTAGATGCATAAGATTGGGTTGCCATTTTATAAAATTCAAAAAAGGACGTTTCGTTCGAAAAAGTGACGTTCTGCGAACTGGAAAATAGGAAGAAAAAGAATGGGTCACAATTAGAGAAAGGAAATCCGGACACTTTTAATGATACCGGTTTTCGGTACTACCGAAGGGGGTAATACCGGTTTAAGTACCGACAAAATTAATGAAATTGATCAGCAAAACTCACTTGATTTATTCAAGTAGCGTCATATTTATGCTCGTTTTATTTGAAAATATGTTCGAAGTGAACATAAGTGGTCCACCGTGTCATCGTTATATCGCGATCTTATTTTATTAGCGAAGTAGCCGCTTGAGGAGAATGCCCTTTCGCATTCCACGCTGGTTAGTTTTATGAGCAACAAATAATTGTAGACTTGCGTAAGATAATATCCCCGGCTTCCAACGTTTTGGAACAATGTCAGTTCCTGTTTGATGATCTCAGTCAGATCTGTCTTGTTCGTTTTTATTTTGTCTGAGTAATTCGTCGACATTGCCTTAGTAATTGCAATTTCCAACTCATTGTGCACGTCAGACTTATTCTTCTTCGCTTTCATTGCATTTTTGTAATTGCATCCATGGAGAATAACACTGATGTACCGTCTGTTGCTGATTGATGTCCACTCGTCGAAGGTCACACAAAATCGTTCGCAATTCTCTATCAAATTCCGCAATTGCAATTTTTGCTCCCGACGAACATCTTTCGAAAATGTAATCACCATCCGTTTGACTGTTTTTGCTGCCTTAGGTAAGATAAATCCTCTAGCCTGCAACGATTCACGTAATTTGTCGGTCGTTTCGAAAACGTTGAAGTTTAATCCATCTAATACCACCATTTTGGCAACAACTTCTTCGAGCTTTTTCCGTTCTTTTGGCAAGAAATAGTCGTCGATGGCATTCTTAGTCTTTTGATTACCACTTCTGACAGGAACGGAATCTGGAAAAATCGCACATGCTTTGAGTAAAGCTTTGAATAAAGATGAAAAGGTTTCCATTAAATCTTGAAACTCGGTAAATATTTTACCTTTTTCCGCTTCTACAGGTGTGTCTGTTGAAGTTTCTTTTTTCAGTTTTCGTGTGTCTATGTTGTGTTTTAAACGTAAATGGGTTTTTAACCCAGATGTACTACCACCGTCAGCCTTAATAATTTTTTGACATTCAGGCACTTTGCATTGACCAAGTCTTTTGTTTTCTGATCGTAGAAAGTAACACCAAACTGATGTTTGTCGTTCACTTATTCTCGACCTCGAGAAATGTTGTGTGAACGATTTTATTTGTCTCTGAATTTGAACTAGAGCCTGCCATCGTATTTCTATTTTGCAATTAAAAATGCACAAGTCATGCTGGTCAATTATCGCTCAAATAGCTGCTTTGATGCTTTCATAGGGCCAGCTCATAATAAATAATTTGGCTACGTTTTTCCAAATACTTTCAAAATTTTCAAAATACCGGTATAGCACCGGTATTGCTGTTACAAAACCGGTTTTATAATACCGGTATTACCGGTACTACCGATTCCGAAATTGCCGGTATTCCTTTCCCTAGTCACACTGACATTTTACTTGTATAAGAACAGTTGGTTTAAATTGACCACATTTCTAAGAAGAACTTCTGATGTTCAGATTTACAAGTTCGTTTTTCATACTCATAGCGATCGGAGCGAGCCGAAAAAATTTCAATATCGAATTGAGTCTTTCATATTTTGAATTCAATTTGATTCGAAAAGTCGAATCTAACTTCAGATAGTTTCACATGATCATATAATATAGAATCATTTACGTCACAAGAGAAAAATTTTTTTTTTGAATGTGGGAGCGTTGCTGCCCGCGCCGAAGGCAAGGGCTACCTACATTCACATGTTCCAAGAAAATACTTTCTACCATCATACGCAAGCGTTACTTGGCATTTTGCATGTAAACCTGATAACACTTTAAGAGCGATATCGCCAAAACTTCAACCAATTTCGGGAACTTTATTTACCACATATTTCGGATCAGGGCAAGTGAGTGTTACATGCCTAGAATCCTGGTTTCAAGTCGAGAAATACGTATTTTCCAGATTTTTTTATCGATGTTGTCGGATTTCGAGGTCTTGGAGTACATCGTATACACAGGGGTCAAAAAAACGTCAAAAAAACATATGACGTCACGTTTGCTATAAAAAATGAGTATCCATAAAACGGTCATAACTTAGTCAAGACAGCAAATTCTGTTTATAGGACTCTGGCTACCCCCCCAAACAGGGGGTGTACTTGGGAGGGCAGCCGGAGTACTATAAGCAAAATCTCTTACCAGTTTGGAGTTATAGACTTTGTGGATTTTATAGCAAGCGTGACGTCATATGTGTACGACCCTTAAGTGACCAATTGCTCTGTATTTGATTATGAGTAACGACCATAATATTGGTAAGATATGGGCCGAGACATCGACCAGTTTCCGATTGTTGTTAAGGAGCTAGAGCCCAAAGTGTACTCGACTTTCCTATTGGTCAAATAACGGTCTGTTGACGGTTAAATAACTTAGGTCTCTTTATAACTGGGCAATGCCCTTTAAATAACGGTCCTGGCAACGTTATAATGAGGGGCCATTCATAAATGACCCTTACCCCCTCGTCCGAAATCGTCCAGTTTTACTATACCCCAACATAATGACGTCTGACGTGGTTCGGGCTGAAGTGTGGGCCCAACTCGCGCTACACGACCACATACGATATTTGGTGATTTTTCGTGCATATTTCTTTAACTGAGGTTTTAATGAGGTTTTTTGTGCGGTTTTGCAGAGAAAATAGATGCGAACATTTTTGTTTACGACAGTGTGGGTCAGGGGCCTCTCCTAAGTGCTCTAGGTCGATTCTAAAATCGGGCCTAGTGCAGTTTTTTTAAAATTTTGAGATTTTTTTAAGGTTTTAGAGAGGTTTTTGCGCGTTTTCTTCGGACGGGTTTTTCAATATTGCCCTTTCGGCAATTCCCAATCCAATTTAATTTCGACGTAATTTCTTACACTTAAGAGTTAGTCAATATTTTACATCCGAGTCTTCTTGCAACATCTATTCTGTTTGCCACATCTGTTATGATACGTACGGGATCCTTCATATGTTTTTATTGTAGAACGAATACTTTTGCCATTTTTATGCACATTTTTCTTCTAACAAACTGTCAAAGAAACTACAGGACAATTTTGGCTAAGTCTCCGTTTCTCTCTCGACAAACAACCTCGGGCATGCTCCCAGTTATAAATTCTTGACAGAAATTTGACAAAAGCACAAATTCTCAACCGGACGTCATGCTTCTTATAACCCCCCCCCCCTCCACCCACCGTCCAAATTCGTCCGGTTTACCTATACCCCCTCCCCCCCTCTTACGACCGGACGTCATTTATGAATGGCTCCTGACGTTATTTTAACCAATAAGTTAATGGTTTTCAAATTGTTACTTGGGCCATGAAAGTCGTTCCATTAGGGGGAAGCACAGTTACGATTGACATCAAAGCTGCATTGCGATCGCAATCAGCACCAGGCAATAGTATTTGAGTGTACACCAAATGTAGTTTGGATTGAAGGTTACTCAACAAAACTATCACTAGGTGAGATTGCATCGTGTCGGCCTAAATAAACCAATGACATGGGTATAGAAAAGTGACGTCGAAGAATTAAACGAAACAATATCTATGACGTCATAACTTTTAGTTATATTTGTGACGTCGTATTTGTAACGTAATATTTGTGACGTCATTTTTGACATTATTTTTGTGACGTCATTTTTGCGATGTCATTTTTGTGACGTCTTATTTACGACGTCATTTTTATGACGTCTTATTTACGACGTCATTTTTATGACGTCTTATTTACGACGTCATTTGTGCGACGTCATTTTTGTGAAGTCGTATTTGTAATATCATTTTTGTGACGTCATCTTTGTAACGTCATTTTTGTGATGTGATTTTTGTGACGTCATTTTTGTGACCTCATTTTTGTGACCTCATTTTTGTAACGCCATTTTTGTGACATTATTTTTGTAACGTCATTTTTCGATATTTTTTTTTTTTCAAAAGTGATTGGTTCCTAGAATGTTGAACTGTCTTGATTCTTCATTACGTCAGTTCATGCGGTTTGGTTCTTTTTAGTCTCCTTACTTCGTTCGTAATGTCAAGTAGGAGGATGGATTCTATGTTGGAGTGATTTGAAACTCTATTCTCGTGGTTAATGGCTGATTCTCGAATTACATCTGCTACCCATCGTATTTCTAGGTCCTCGTGTAATTCCTTGTTCGTCACGTAGCGGTAGGCGTTTGTGATCATGCGAATGAAATTGTTTTGGCAAGTTTGTATGATATCTCTGTTTGTTTTTTTGGCACATCCCCAAAGTTCGGCGCCATACATCCAGATTGGTGTAAATATCGATTTGTAGGTCAATCTTTTGCAATACAGGTTTAAGTTGGACTTATATCCAATTAGCAGGTACATTTGTTATTTTTCATTTGTTGAGCTTTTTGTTTAACGAGATGTTTCCAGTTTCATCTGTTATCTAGACGTAGTCCCAGATATAATACTGACTCTGCCTGTGGAATGGGAACTCCATTAAGGAAGAAAATTGCTGTTTATGTGACGCAATGCATAAGTGACTTGCTTGGATTTGGTCTCGTTGAGCTTAATTTTCCAATCAGTGGTCCACTTGTTTATTTTATAAATTGCCTTTTGTAGATCTTTGGTGGCTTTTGATTGCGATTCATTAGATGTCATAATTGCTGTATCATCAGCAAATGTGCCAATAAATGACTTTTTTGTCACTGGTATGTCAGCAGTGTATAGGATGTATAAAAGCGCTGCTAATACACTTCCTTGTGGTACTCCTGCCATTATTGGGTAGTATCTTGAGAAAGTTTCTTCGTCTTTCACTCTCAATTTCCTGTCAGTTATGTATGTTTCAAGCAGTTTGCTGAAGTTGCCTGGTAAGTTTTTGCTCGTTTTGTAGACGAGTCCTTGGTGCCACACTTTGTCGAAAGTTTGTGATACATCTAAAAATACGGCCGGACAGTACTCTTGGTTTTCAAATGCTTGTTCGATCGTTGAAGCTAGTCTCTGAATTTGCTCTATTGTTGAATGTTTATACCTAAATCCGAATGGGAAATCGGAACTTTCACCAGCTTTCTTAGCTGTTTCAGTAATAGTTTCTCAAGGATTTTTGAGATTGTTGGTAGTAGTGAGATTGGTCTATACGAAGTAACTTTTTGGCTTGTCTGGTTTCCTCAGCATAATTACTTGAGCAATTTTGAAGCATTTTGGTATGTATCTTTAATATCACGCATTGAAGAGATATGTCATCATAAGTCATTTTTGTGACGTCATATTTACGACGTCATAATTGAGACATCAATATTGTGACGTCATTTTTGTGACAGCGCACAGACGGACGGACGGTAAGGATGAAAACATAAAGTACCTTTACATGCTTGCTAAGAGAACCGAAAGTATTTTCCGACGAGGACCGAAAATACTTTTGGTTCTCTTAGCAAGCATGAAAAACTCAATAAATCACGCGAAAACGAGTAGGCCTTAAGATGTAAATGACTAATCGCTACTTAATAAACGAACAAAACTATAGCCTGTCGGTGAAATTAGCTCGCTCAAAATGTTTGCAGCAATTTCCACGTTCTGTGGAGTGCATGATGGGCCATTTTTTACAAATATGTTGAGTCATCGGCACATAAGAAAACAATCACCTAATACGAGAACAAAGTCCATACTCTGTTAGTATAAGCTTTTTCTTTCGCTGCATGTGCACCAACACATTCGCAAATACAGAAAAATATCTTTCAAGCTATGTAGCTTAATACACATGTGATGTGTACTTTGCTCGAGGTGCGCACTCGGAATACGTACATTGTATTGAGCTATTTGAAGTGTGAAGTGAACTCCCTATTCTTATAAGACAAAAGGCCGAAAATATTTTGTTTAAACCGAAGAAAAGAGGAATATTCGAATTTAAAAGACGGTTTATTTTCTACTGCTAACTATTTAGGAAATACAATTTTGTGCGTTGTCTTAGTTAATACTGGAAGGTGCTTTTCGATTTCACTGGGTGTAACGAAGAGGGCTGGTGGAACCTGTCATTGAAAAAAAAGAATTTGAAACTTACAACTCAATCGAACGTCATTTTAAATTTACGTGTTTCAATTTTTGCACGGTAGATTCCTTAGATGTATACTCCTTAAGAATGAAGTCGTTCTCGATCTCATAGTGAAACCTTGTGTCGTTGATTCGAATCAGAACGTCATCGACTCGTAAAAAAAATCTTAGCAAAATGAAAAATCCAGATGGCATAACTCTCTACAAAAAACGGCATAATTATTAAAAAAAATAGAACTCACTAATGAGCCGTGCGTTATAATTTACGCAATTGCGAATCGCATTGCAGAAATACAACGACGAAAAAGAGACGGCTATACTAGGCATCTCTTTTTCACACTAATCGCAATCGCAAAGTTAGTTATAAACCAAAAATTGTGTTGTAGGTGCGATGCGAGCCAAATTACTTGGAGGTTTCAGATATGAGGGTTCTTAGGAGCATAGCAAAAGTGAATCGGAGGGAACAGTGGGACAATCATATCAGGAACGGCGACATCAGAGAAAATTTAGGGGTTAGGCCAGTGGAGGAGGCGGCAAGGGTTAGTCGTCTGAGATGGTACGGGCACGTTCAAAGGATGGGTAATAGTAGGCTCCCAAAGAGGATATTGAATGCACAGGTCCCGGGTGTACGTCCTAGGGGTAGGCCAAGGAGAAGGCTACAAGAATCAATTAAATCAGATTTAGAAGTTAGGGGGGGCTTTCCACTGGCGAGCAAACTATCTCCTTGACAGAGGATAGAAGGGTATGGAGGGGGGTGGTCAATGACCACCGGGTTGCGGCTTAAAGACCCCACACCGGAAGGTATAAACGGTCTATAAAGTTTGATGATGATGATGAGGTGCGATGCGATTTTTTTCATTTGTAAATATGAGAATATTCTGAAACACTATAATGAAGTGTGCATCCTTTCACCACTGCTGTGGTGTATAGTAGGGGGATCGGTTTTTCCAAATGACCTAGTGGAGTGGTCTACAAATTATTTTTTTGTCGAGAAAACTCCAAAGACACCAGGGTTTCGGTTTTTGGACGAATTTTAATGCTTGCACAAAATTGATTAAGTCAAAATTTCGAGTTTCGGTGAATTTCCCCATTGCGAACTCTACTAAAACAAATTTTTGTGCTTTTATCCCCACCTGACATTGCTTTTCGACAATTCTATATCCATTTGAGGTGTAAAAGTAAATTTGGGGCTATACAAGAAGAAATAATAGCTTTTGTGTAGTGGCAAAGTTTGCATACGGTTGATAATTGGGTGTTTTCATAGCTTTACACAATCTAAAAACCCACTTTTTTCGTTTGAAAAATTCAGGAATGGCGTCAAATACGTCGAAAACTATATTTCTACTTGATGTACCAATTTCTTTCTCGTACTCAATCGACTTGGGAGAGTTAGTTCCAAAATAGCATGAAAACCGACTTTTACAGTCACACGTAATTGGGGATTGGGTAGTTAGATAGGGTAGCGCCTGATTGCATATGAGCGGAGTGTGGTAGTCCGTGTCATGTGCCAGGCGTGCAACTGTCTAACTATCAAGTGCTCTTTTTACGTCCACGTCGTAGTCCCCGGGATCTCAATTCTCTTCGGAGTTTTGTGTTAAACTTAAGAGTGCTACCTGATGACTTGCCCACGGGTCAGAGGGGAATCGAATTAGTGGGTTGTGCGTGTGGCTAGCCACCATACCACACTCAAAAAAGCAATATGGTTATGAATTCAACAACAGAGCGTCGGATTGGACAGGATAAACGGCAACGACTTAGGCAACGGAAAAAGGACAACGATTTACAATTAGGAACATGGAATGTTAGATCTCTGTTACGGCCAGGAGGGTTGAGATCACTCACTAGTGCGCTAAGGGCGACTAAACTTGACATTACAGCAGTACAGGAAACTAGATGGCCTGGGAAGGATTCTATGATCAGTAGAGACTTTACGTTTTATTACAGCGGCAAGAGCAACGACAGCCCAAGAGGATACGGAACAGGCTTCATGGTCTTCGGTAGAGCCAGAAACGCGGTGATTGGTTTCACTCCTGTCAACGAACGAATATGCACTCTACGGATAAGAGGAAAATTTTTCAATTATACTCTTATTAACGTCTACGCTCCAACGGAGGAAAAAGATAATGAAGCGAAGGAGCTATTTTACGAGAAACTGGTGAAAGTGTATGATGGAGCACCGAATCGAGACATCAAAATCATACTTGGGGATTTGAATGCCAAGATAGGTCGCGAAGTCTACTACCGTCCCACTAGTGGTAAATATAGCCTCCACGAAAAGACAAGCGAAAATGGAACGTTGGCAATTGATTTCGCAGCGTCAAGGAACATGGTTGTCTGCAGTACCTATTTCGAACATAAAGACATCCACAAAGCGACATGGGTATCACCTGATGGACGAACCAAAAACCAGATTGACCACGTGTTCATAGATGGGCGTCACTGTTCAAATGTTTTGGATGTCAAAAGTTGTAGGGGACCGAACATCGATTCAGATCACTACTTGGTAAAGGTGGTTGTTAGGGCTCGAGTTTCGATTTCACACAATCGACAGCCGGCATTGGAAAAGTGGAACGTCGAGAAACTGCAGGACGAAAATATTAAACGACAATATGTGGATAGTTTGGAGAAGAAAATTATTGACGGAATGGAAAGCGAACAACGAAACGTAGACGATGCATGGAATCAAATTAGACGAAACGTAGAGCAAGCCGCAGCAGAGACGATAGGAACGAGAACGGGAAAGAAAAGAAATGACTGGTTCGATGACGAATGCAGAAAAGCACTGGATGACAAAAATGCGGCTCGAGCGAGATATCTAAATAGATGCACTCGAGCTGGCATGGCAGAGTACCGTTCGAAGAGAAATTTCGAGAAAAAACTATTCCGAAGAAAAAAGCGACAACATGACAAGGAAGTTTTAATCGAAATTGAAAGGTTTGGTAATCGATAAGAGACGCGGAATTTTTACCGGAAAGTAAACGAATCGAGGAAAGGTTACAGTCAACAACAGTTAACAGATGAGGAAAGGTGCATCAGACGATGGGCGGAGTACTTTAAGGAACTGCCGAACCCGAACAGACCACCGAACCGAAACGACACCAACAACAACTTACCATTTCAGACCGCGCAGCCACATATTGCAGAACCAACGCTACAGGAAGTGGAGCATGAAATTTTAAAGCTCAAAAATTTCAAAGCCCCAGGAACCGACAATATACCTGGAGAACTTTTCAAGCACGGTGGTAACGCATTATGTATGGAGATGCACGAGCTCATCAACGCATCTGGAATGTCGAGGAGTTGCCGGGAGAGTGGAAGATTAGTATCATCTGCCCTTTGTACAAGAAAGGCGTCAAATTGGAGTGTGGCAACTACCGCGGAATTTCGCTTTTGAATATCGCCTACAAGATATTTGCGAATATTCTATACAAACGCCTTCTTCCATACATGGAATCTACTGTTGGTGAATATCAAGGTGGTTTTCGTGTAGGTCGTTCAACAACGGACCAGCTGTTTAGCATTAGACAGATCTTGGAGAAGTGTAAGGAGTACAACGTGGAAATACACCATTTGTTCGTAGACTTCAAAGCAGCATACGACAGTGTCAACAGGAGGAAGTTATGGAGAGTGATGGAGGAATTAGGGGTTCCCAAAAAACTAATCTCGCTAACAAAGTTGACAATGGATGGAGCTAACAGCCGAGTAAGAATCCGAAGCAAATTGTCAGACGCTCTCGACATTGAGGAAGGACTACGTCAAGGTGATCCGCTCGCGACGCTACTTTTTAATTTGACCCTTGAAGCAGCAGTGAGAACCATGGACATCGACACCAGCAGCACCATTTTCACCAAATCCAGTCAATTGCTGGGCTTCGCTGATGACTTGGATATCTTGGGCCGAAACATGGAAGCTGTTAAGGAAAAGTTCACGGCTTTGGACAGAAAAGGTACCGACCTCGGGTTAAAGGTTAATGACACAAAGACCGAATACATGATTGTCTCCCCATCGAATCGACAACACGACCAAAGCGTAACAATTGACACACACACATTTAAGGTGGTAGACAAGTTCGTATATCTTGGATCTCTGCTTAATTCTGACAACGTAATCATGGACGAAATCAAAAGACGGATAACTCTTGGCAACCGGAGTTATTACAGCCTGATAAAAATTTTAAAGTCCAAATCAGTAAGCAGAAACTCTAAATGCGCACTGTACAAATCTGTGATAAGACCAATAGTTACGTATGGGTCGGAGTCGTGGTGCATGACTCAGAAAGACGAACAATCGCTGCTCACGTTCGAAAGAAAGGTACTGCGGACAATTTTCGGACCAGTATATGACGAAAATATGAACAGATGGCGCAGACGATTTAATCATGAGCTTATGCAGCTTTATGGAGAGCCGGACATAGTTAGAACAACAAAAATTAACAGACTACGATGGCTTGGTCATGTGCAGCGTATGGACGACAATCGTATCCCGAAGAAACTTTTTATCACCAAACCGGAAGGCAAAAGAAGTGCAGGCAGACCAAAATCCAGATGGTGCGATGCAGCTTTTGCCAACCTGAGAACTGCGGGAGTAACCAGCTGGAAGACGTTAGCTGAGGATAGGTCCGGTTGGAGAAGGCCAAGACCCTTGATGGGTTGTAGGGCCGGTTAAGTAAGTAAGTAAAAGTGGACAAATGACGTAATTCGGACCAACTCAAAAATTTTTTGGGGACTGTGTGCTGAAAGACGTTTGATGTCCGATCCTTACCCACTCCAAATGTAGTTCTGACGATGGTTGTTACAATCTGATTGGTCCAAATTACATCATTTGTCCACTTTTACGTGTGACTGCAAAAGTCGGTTTTCATGCTATTTTGGAACTTACTCTCCCAAGTCGATTGAGTACGTGCAAGAACGGGTGTAAAACTTCTTTATAAAATTTTTGACAGAAGTAGTTCTAGCTGTCCCGTTCTCTCTTTAACAATTTTAGATGTCTCTTTACAATTTTCCTTGTTAAGTTGTCACCTGTTGCTAATACGTAGAGAGAGACGTCTAAAATTGTTAAAGAAAGAGCGAGACAGCTAAGTAATTTCTATGACAAATTTTATGAGCAAGTAGTTTTACCCCCGTTGCAAGATATAGGTGTATCAGCTAGAAATATAGTTTTTGACGTATTTGACGCCATTCCCGACTTTTTCCAACGAAAAAAGTAGGTTTTTAGATTGTGTAAAGCTATGAAAACACCCAATTTTCAATCGTTGGCAAACTTTGCCACTACACAAGAGCTATTATTTCTTCTTACATAGCCCCAAATTTATTTTTACACCTCAAATGGATATGGAATTGTCGAAAAGCAATGTCGAGTGGGGATAAAAGCACAATTTTTTTTGTAAAGTTCGCAATGCGGAAATTCACCGAAACTCGAAGCTTGGACTTTATCGATTTTGTGCAAGCAAAAAATTAAACGCTGGTGCTTTTGGAGTCTTCTCGACATACAAATTTTTTGTAGACCACTCCTCTAGGTTCTTTCGAAAAAAAAGTAAAATCCGATCCCCCCTACTGCCGTAACTTGCATAAAAAACATGTCTATTGTTATAGAACAAAAGAATTCTTTTGTCCTAGTTCGGTAAGGTGTTTTTTATGCAAATTACGGCAGCCTAGTGTATAGCGGTGGACTCGCTCCTAAAAGAGCTGAACGCCAAAGGTTGACCTGACCGTTCTGATCAAAGGCAAATTCGAGAGCACCCTGGGAGACTGTATGAGGATGGCACTGAGGATAGTGGAAAGATGGTGTCGTGAGAAAGGCCTGGGAGTGAATCCAGACAAGACGGGCCTGGTGCTTTTTAGCAAAAGGCTCACAGTCTCTGAGCTTGTTGGAAAAGCGAGGCTCTTCGGAGCGCCCAGGTGAAATATCTGGGGGTTACGTTGGACCGCAAGCTAAATTGGATTGCTCTAACGGCTTTCTGGATGTGCAGAAATGCAAAGAAAGGCCTGGGAGTGAATCCAGACAAGACGGGCCTGGTGCTTTTTAGCAAAAGGCTCACAGTCTCTGAGCTTGTTGGAAAAGCGAGGCTCTTCGGAGCGCCCAGGTGAAATATCTGGGGGTTACGTTGGACCGCAAGCTAAATTGGCTTGCTCTAACGGCTTTCTGGATGTGCAGAAATGCAATTGGAAAGAGCTGGGTCCTATCCTCCAAAGCAATACTGTGGATATATGAGACGGTAGTGAGGCCCGCAATGAGCAGACTACGCAGCATCTGGTGGCCAAGGCTAAATGTAGAGGCGGCGAAGGAGAGGCTGAAAGACGTTCAGCGGCTGGTATGTGTGTGTGCCACTGTTGCCATGAAGACGACGGCGACAGCGGTCCTGGAAGTTCTACTAGCGGTGCCACCTGCAGATATAGTAATGAAGGCGAAAGCTATCGCTATATAGGACAGGTTGACGCAAAACGGCTTGTGGAATTCAGGATTCTGTACCGGGCATGGGAAGATCAAAAGTATGATTTCTGATCGCATTTTTGACATGCTACGGGATTACATGAAGCGAGAATTATGTTTCGAAAGGAACTTAAAAGCGATCTTCCCAGACAGAAATGAATGGGAAAATGGGTGACCAACTATGTTACCTAGTAGCGAATGGGTTGGTTTTACGGATGGGTGAAGGGACTGGAGCCGGTATACACTACCCAGGAACGGATACTGGAACTTGGATTCATCTAGGGAAGCTCTCTAGTATCTTCCAGGTGGAAACCTCAGCGGCACTCCTAAGTGCTCGTGAACTTCTGCCAGAAGGACTGGGAGACAAAGATATAGTAATATGCACGGATAGTGAGACAGCGATAAAGGTGCTCATATCACCCGTTGTGACGTCCAAGTTGGTGAAAGAATGCAAGGAACACCTAAATCAGATAGGGCTGAAGAATCGGGTCAAACTGGTTAGGGTGCCCAGACATTCGGGAGTGGATGGCAATGAGAAAGCTGACGAGCTGGCCAGAACCGGCTCGACAGCTATCACATTCGGACCGGAACCACACATCCTTGTCCCGAACTCACTTTATACGAAATTGGGTGAAGGCGGTGGTGAAGGTAGACAGCGTATGAAGGAAGAGTGTACACCAAGTGCTTCCTCCCCACTCCGAACGAGAGATGGACAAAAGAGCTCCTGACGATGAGCCGGGACCGAGTGAGGAGGATCGTGGGAGCGGTGACCGGCCATTGCGGACTCAACAAGCACCTAACGAAAATGAAGATTCTAGGTGACCCGGAGTGGCCCTGTGGCTTGCAAGAGGAAACGAAAACCTTATTTGCGAATGCCCCAAGTTCCTTCAGCTGAGGCACAGGACGTTGGTTGGTTTATTTGGGAAATATAATTCGATTTGTATACAAACAAATTACATCTAAATACTTAAGAGCTAAATTAAATGTATTCACCCGTCTGATTTACGTCCTGAATTAAAGCACTGAGGCCATCCTTGTTGAGCCTATTGTGCTGCACTTCCCTTTCCAAAAAGCAAATCTTTTAAAATCCTCTTTCGTGTTCATTAAACCGATTGCTCCTCGTGATAAAGGAAAGCACATCGGTCAATTTTAGTTTCAGTTGCTCTTCAGGAGTCAGATAGAAGTCTCCTAAAAACTTCGTTCTGAGACCCGGACAACTGCATATGAAATGCCTAGACGTTTCTGGTTCTAAACCACAGTTCTTGCAAGTTGGGTCTGCAATGATTCCCATCTTGCTGAGGTGGTAGTTCAAACTGTTGTGACCCGTTAAGATTCCAACTGGTTTACTCAATTCTCTCCTGTTCAGGCTCAACAGAAATTTCGTATTCCCGTCATTACACCCTGTCAAAAATTCTTTCGATTGCCTACATGTTAGGAGTGTATACCATCTCTCCTGGTGGCACCGATTCGTTCTTGCTTTCACTAAGGATTTCATCAGACCTGAATATCTACTGACAGCAGGTTCTGGTCCAATAAAGTTGGAATTACTTCCCTCTCTGGCCAAATGGTCAGTTTTATCGATCCCTTGCACTCCTGAGTGTCCTGGTACCCATGTCAATGTGATTTTATTGTCTTTTGACAGAGTTTCCAGGGTCTCGAAGCACTGTGGAACTAACTTCGACGAAATCTTGATGACAGTGCCTCGAGAGACGATTCACTGAACAGATCACATTTCTCTTATTTCTTATGCAATCTTGTTGCATCATATCTGAACTTTCACAGATGGCGACTATCTCTGACTGAAAAACGGTGGTATATGAACCCAGAGTCATGGATATATTATAATCCAAGTCAACTGAGTGTACACTTGCACCGGTTCCTTCATCTGTCTTTGATCCATCTGTGTAAATCACGACATCCGCTTCTACTGGAGGCGTTCCTGATTCCCATTCGGATCTCTTGGGTATGTATGTTTCAAAACTTCTTTCAAAGCAGAAACGCGCTAGCATAGAGTCTTTTGGCATATCAACTTCGCTAAACTCCTCTCTGAGTTGCGCGAAAATGTTTGCATGACCAAAATTTCGATCTTGTGCAATTCAATTTCCTCCTTTGTACAGCCTGTACACTATCATTTCAGCTTCTTGTTTTAAAAACAGGTCTAGCGGCGGCAGTGACAGTAGTATTTCCATCGCCGCTGTCGGCGTCATCACTCCAGTTATGCTTAGACACGCTAGTCGTTGAACGCTGTCGATCTTCCTTCGCGTGGCACCCAGTTCAGCTCGTGGTGCCCATACCATACATCCGTAAGTCAGCATAGGCCTTACTATGGCTCTATACATCCAATACAGAACGGATGGCCTGAGGCCCCACTTTTTGCCAAACGTGGTGCGACATGTCCAGAAAATTCTCAGTGCCTTTCTGACTCTTCCGCATGTTCGTTCCAATTTACTGTACAAAACGACGCCAAGGTACTCTTGACCTTGTTTGTCAGCTTGAGGATAGTTCCAAAAAGTACTGGCATTTGCAGAGAAACTAGATTCCGTTTCCTAGTGAAGAGGATAAGTCCGGTTTTATCTGGATTTACAGACAGCCCTGACGCTCTACACCAATCTTCTACAATTAGAAACGCTTCATTCACACGAGATCAGGATAGCGATATTGTCGGCAAAGCCAACCGATACAACTCCAGATTCGTTCAGCTTCGTGTGCAAGCTGGCCACCGTCATATTCCAGAGAATTGGCGTTAAGACTCCGCCCTGTGGGCATCCTCTGTCAACTAAACCGCTTCTATGCGCACCAAATAAGTCTATCGATAATATTCGGTTGGTCAACATAGCCATGATCCACCTTATCATTGTTCTTTCCACGCCGAATTTTCTCATAGCAGTATTAATGGCACCGAAGGTAACTTTATTAAAAGTTCCTTCCAAGTCTAAAAACGTTGCTAGAGTCTTTTCGCCGAAATTCATTGACTTTTATACATTGAAAACTACCTGATCTACAGATTTTCCTGATTGACAGGCATGTTGGTTCTTGTGTAACGGCTTCGACTTCAAAATGACGTCTCGCACGTAACTATCACACATTCTCTCGAGCGTTTTCAGCACGAAGGATGTGAGGCTTATCGGTCTATACGAACTTGCTTCGTCGTACGTAGCACGACCGGGCTTCGGTATAAACTTGACTAAGACCTCTTTCCAAGACTCTGGTATGTAGCCCATAGCCAGAACTGCTTGCAAAATCTTTTTCATCGGCTTCATTATAAAACTTGAAGCTTTCTGCATCATTATTGGATAAATACCATTCCTTCCGGGCGACTTATATCGCTTGAAAGAGTTTATGGCCCACTCAAGTCTTCTGTTCGTGACGATCGTTTCCGCTAAATTCCAATCGGTTGCGTTCAGCGTCCGAATCGGCTGCGGTTCGATCGTTTCGGCTGGCTCAACCCCTGGAAAATGAGTTTGTAAGAGAACTTCCGCCACTTCACCGTTAGATGTAGTGTACGTCCTGTCCTCTTTTTTCAACATTTCTGGGTAAATCGGGTCCTTCGCTATAGCCTTGTTGAGTTTGGCAGTAGCTTTCAAGTCTTTGGCTTCGTCAATAAACTTCAGCCATGACCTCCTCTTCTCGGCTCTTATCGTACTCTTGAACTCACGCACAGGACACTCGGCGACTATGTCATACGCCCTTCGAGAGTGGCTGAACTAGGACCTATCACATTAGACAAGTTCCTGGTCGGCACGCGAAGGTTCTCTTGATTTTTACATGATGAACGGTATTGGGAACAAAGGGTCAAGAGATCTGTGTTCGAGATCGAGAAATCAATCGTCCCAAACTGATAAACTATAAAATGAAATGTGCAACACATGCCACTCGATGATAAACTATGTTTAGTAGAGTTTTTTATTAAACATTTTTCGATGCTAATATGTTTCATAGCTTGCGATTTTCTTTCAATAGGTTTTTGATTCAGTTGTATGTTGAATGGTATTCACCTGCAACAAAATGGATGGCGCCACTGACGACAGGCGGCTTCTATTGTCGGCGGCGCATGGGTTTACACTAATCTCTTTTTTGAACATGTTTTTCTGACATGATATTCGCTAGAGCGCAAATTAAATCGGGGCTCTGAATGGGGGAGGTGCAGACGCTTTCATTGCACCCTATTTTGAAATTATCTGCCGTTGCAAACATTTTCATGCAATCGGTGCGTAAAATATCTAAGCAAACAAATCTTGTACTAGGCCACACATAAGTTCATCAAAAATTCAAATGTGGAGTGAAATAGCAGCATCTATTGGCGGAGAGATGAGAAGGAAATAATTATCGAAGGTGATAATTTCCGACTGATGAAAAATAACCCCGTGAACAATTTCCCTTCAAAGCAATTATCGTCCGCCGAGAGAAAATATCCCTCCTATAGTAGTGATCCAGGGATCCACAAGAATTAAAATTTCAAATGTTGAACTTAAATTAGACTTACAATTTTTACGGAACATGAAGCTATCCCATGATCATGAAGCTCATCCTCGAACAGCGTGAGATCGTGATAGAATAAAATTGCTTCCTTTTTCATCAGTTTGAAAATGTCCAATTTGAGGTCAGTTGGTTCCACCACGAATCCTTCACCAATTGTACCCTGATAATCGGAGGAAAATGTCCAGTCGAATGGTTTAACTTTTTCACTTAACAGATTTTGTGGACGAGACTCTTGCCATTCTTCAGCACATGCGACTTGTGGTCCTTTCCTGCAACTTTCTACGCACTTCAACGCATCTAAAGCATTGAACTCCAGACGAATTCCCGTTTTAAATGTCACTGTCAGTACGTTTTTGGGAAACACCATATCAGGAAGGTGTGGAAGCTGAAGCGAATATTCAAATCTATGCCAAAAGAAAGTGAATGATTTTCACAGCGAGCAGAAATCAAACGTTTGGAACTTACTTGCAGCGTTCACAACAGTTCGCATCGCCTAAAGTACACTTACCGTCCTGGGGGCAAATGCTTTTCAGAATGTGCGATTTGTTGTAATAGATTTGCCAATCATTAAAGACAAATGTTTCCGAATCTCGCGGTAGAGTCGGCGTTTTTGAGCTCTACATTGATATGATTATAAGCATCAATATCTAAGATGTGAAATGTTTCACTGAAAGTAACTCACTGAAATATCCATTTTTTCCATTCGAGTTGATCCCAGCGCTTTCCAATCTTATCTAAACTAAACTTCGGGCAAGAATTTTGATAGAAACAATACGAGAACTCAAATGCCGAAACATTTGATGGATTCGGGTAGAATCTTCTGCATCAAATTGGTTTTGACATCCATTTGACGTGTGGGTAAAGTTTGCGTTAAAGAACGGCGCCAAATTTAAATTTTTCAGTCGAAAATTGTTGTTGCATCACTCCACCCAGAATAAAGACAGAAACAGGTCAACCCTAGAAAGTTGCTGTCGTTCATGAATCAGAACTTTTTATAGGAAATGACAAGGAATTGGATTGGAGAGAATCTAGGAACTGAAAAGGGCTGTATTTAGATCAACCAACTAACCAACTGTGTGTGAGGCTCGTGAGGCTACATTGCTTACAACTAGAGGTGAACGGGCGGCCCGAAAATTCGGGCTGCCTGATGCCCGCCCGAGCCAGCGGGTTCGAGCATCTCATCGGGCATTATTTTTTCGGGCCGGCATTGGACGGTCAACACTTTCTACTCAAATCAAATAACCAACAAATTCCCATTTCAGTTCATGGGTAAAATTTCGGCGAGATTTTTTTAAAAAACAATATCGGGCACGGGCCGAGCGTGATATGCATATGTTTCTCAATTGTTGAGTGTCCAAAAAATCTTTTCCCATGGTAGTGCGTCTGGCTTCGGCAAGGGTAGGGCATACTGTTAATAAATGAAGCTTTCCTAACATTTGATGCATTCCAAGTTCTGTTCCAGTCCCATTGTGTTTAGATGTTTATTGAGGTTACAGTGGCCGGTGATCGAGCCTACGAGTTTCCTCAGATCATCTCGTGGTTTGTTGAGAAGGTTTGGTCCTGTAATTAACGCTCTGCTGTGTTTGCAGTTATGTAAATTTTGCCATTGAAGTTTGTGTAGGTTCAGGTAGTGTGCCCTAATGGCTTCCCGCTGAGTTGCGCAGGTGAGTCCTAGAGCTGGTGCTGGTCCGTTGATCGGATTTATGCTTCCGGATTGTCGGTTTTCTCGTTACCCACGACACCCACGACACGTTACCCAGACAAGATTTACAAAGTTATTTTTTGAAATCTCATTTAGATGTTCTAGGCATTCTAACGTCAGTTTGGATGGGAAGCAATTTGACCATAAGGACTTGATCGCTGCCTGACTGTCTGTATATATACATATTGCATAGTTCCGAAGTTTACGTTTCTTTATCTTATCACACGTTTCGATTATCGCATAGATTTCTGCTTGAGATATCGTTGCGTATTGTCCCAGTGATTTGGATTCATTTAGATCAAGCTGCTCTGAGAAAATTCCTGATCCAGTACCAGATTCCATCTTAGAACCATCCGTGAAGATCGTGAGAATCGAGTACTTCTTCATTTTTCCATTCAGCTACCAGCGGAATTTTTATGTAAAAGTTCTTTTCGAATGATGATGGCGTGGTTCTATCTGAGTGCATCGCTAACTCTGGTATCTCGGTACTTTTTCGTTCAAGTATTGCCGCGTGTTCGTATGTTGTTGTTCCTTAGACGTCTGTCTGTTACAATCGCTTCTTGCTCTATATATAGATCTAAAGGAAGAATCGATTAGTAATGTTTCCAGTGCCTTTGTGAGTGTTGAGTTCATGGCTCCGGTAATGCCCAAAAGGGTCATTCTTTGCACATGTTCGATTTTGCTTTTTTGGCTTTTAATTTTCATTCTCTCATGCCACACATGGCAACCATAACATAGGATGTGTCTACTTGCAACACATGTTTTCTATACATTCTTTAGAATCTACCAGCTCCTTTCCCTGGCAACTTATTGAAATCTCGATGAATTTGGACTCTTTCCCATGGCTTTCGTAACTTTAATAACTCATCACTAACAAAAGAAGTACTCCCATCTCGATTACTTGAAAATTTTGCACAATTAGCAATTAGCACCGCTACAGTTGGCAGAAATTCCTTCAATATGGATTCAAAAACCCCAAGGACATTTTTTCGTATTTCTGAAAGATGGCGCTAGCTGCAGTGAAATAATGAAAATAAAAACAAAGATATCCCTTTCCCTAAGAATCTGAGAGGTCAACAGCTTGCCGCAAGCACAGACCATTGATATGTGTGTGTCATTAGCCTCCTTAGTCCTTAGTCGTATTTGTAACGTCATTTATTTGTCGTCATTTTTGTTACGTCATATTTGTAACGTCATTTGTGTGACGTCATTTTTGTAAGGTCATAATTGTGAAGGTGCACAGACGGTCGGACAGACAGGAATGGGGAAATACCTCATTGACTTGTCAATAGCTAGATTCGGAAAAATTAAAGTTTCATGGAATAAATGTTTTATAGTTTGATGGGTGGGTTGGCGCAAAACGGCTTGTGGACACCGAATTTCCGAACCGGACATGGCAAAATACGTAACGCGGTCTTAAACCCGATTTTTACCATGCCCAAGGATAGATAATCGACTTCACGAGGCGATTTAACGCCAAGTATCCGACCAGGGAAGACTGGCTGGAGGGCTGGCCTACTTATCTGCCCAGAAAGGGTATAGTTAGATTCACTGATGGATCTAAGACTTTAGAAGGAGCTGGAGCCGGAGTGTACGCTCCGGCTCCAGAGACCGGAAAGGTCAAATCTTTCCATTTGGGTGAATTTGCTAACGTTCGACAGGCAGAAATCTTTGGAGCGCTAATCTCATGAAGTACTACCTACTGGAACGCGCGGGAAAGAATTCCTTATATGTTTCGACAGTAAGAAAGCGATTAGGACACTTGTGTCACCAATCACGACTTCCACGCTTGTGAAAGAGTGTAAAGATTACCTGAACCTAATGGATCTGAACAATCAGATCAGTCTGGTCTGAGTACTGGACACTCGGGCGTGGAAGGGAATGAGAGAGCAGATGAGCTAGCAAAAGCTGGCTCTACAACTCCGGCAAGTGGAATTGAACCACGCTTGCCGGTACCCCAATCACTGTGCATTAAAGCGCTACAGGACTGGGTGGAACGGAAACACGCGGAACGCTGGAAGGCGTATGAAGGGGGCGCTCACATGAAGCGCTTTTTCCCGAAACCCAACGAGAAGTGGGTCAAAGATTTGCTCGGGGTGGACCGGAATCGCATTAGGAGGGTCGTAGGAGCGATTACCGGACATTGTGGGCTGAATCGACACCTACACAAGTTGAGGCTCTCGGCGACTCCCAGTTGTCACTGTGAAGTGGAGGAGGAGACTGGCATGCACTTGATATGTGATTGCCCTAGGTTCCTTCAACTGAGGCGCAGAGTTCTGGGAGACTATATGGTACAACCTGCATTGTCACCCTGGACAGATTCCTAACGGCGACAGGAAGGTTGACATGATTTAAATGATGACCGGGAAGGAAACAAAGGATCGACAGATCTGTGTTTCATGATCACGTATGTGTTCGTCCCAAACTGATAAATGTAAATCTGGGTGGGTGGTAATGACAGGGAACCTCTTTAAAGTCGATATCACTTAGGCGCATAAATTACGTCTGTTTATAGAACTCCAGTTACCCTCCGAAATAGGGGGTGTGTTTGGGATGTAGCCGGAGTACTATGAACAAAATCTCTGACCGATTTGACTTTGTGGATTTTATAGCGACTTAATTTATGCATGACCCGCTATTTAAAGCGCCAAATATACTCTCACGACAAAATCCATCCTTCCTCCATCCTTATCATGCCCTTCTACAACCATTGCAACCACTTTGTAAAATGAAAAAAAAATCTTTTTTAACCTCCCCCCCCCCAAGGAGTGTGACCGATTATTGATGTGAGGGTGGTCCCATTACTACCCACCCCCATCCTTCTCCCAGGTGTGACCATTAAACTTTAATTTTTCCAGAGATTCATTGGCTGTCTTCATAGGGAACTGACAGAAGCCACTGATGAGGTTATGTTAAAGTCGGTGGGCCGCAACCCACATCTAAGCCTCTAGTGGGCCTCTCGCGCAACTGATGAGGTTACCGATGCATTTCCGATACCGAAACATTTTCTCTATTCGACTAAATCCACTTAACGCCAAGAGGAATGAGAGAAGACTATAATTCCTTTTTAAAATTATCTGCTCATCTCGTGGAAGGTCTGATAGTTATTCCAGTGGGGACTGACGAATGTAACGAGAGTGTCAATAATCACTCCCATGTACTGTAAACAGTCGTACGGGTCTAATACTTTTTCTTGGACAGTATCAGCTGTTTGCTTCAATTCTTGATATGTCGATTTTCCCGCTGCGTACTTTTGCGTTTTCCCTTGGCTCTGATAATTCACAGATGTTTTACGCCAATATTTTTCATTACGTGTTTTCACGCAAAAATTGCTAGAAGTTTCATAAACTTAGTAGAGAATAATTTAATAAAAATCGTGATAAATGCTCGATAGACTTCAATTGTTATCGTCAGTGCCATTAAGTGACATTAACTCAAACAATCAATCCAATATCGTACAACAATGACATCTGAAGAACAAAATAACCCGTTCAAGGGCTTAACAAATGAAAGCAAAGAAAAAATTGAATTATCACCTGCTACGAACCGAATAGAAATCAATGCTTTAGAAAAGAAAATAAACAGTTTAGTCGAAGATGTGTTTAAAATCAGTGTCAACGCCAGTCCGACGAGAAAAGTGCAATTGATTTATATGGAAGATGCTGCCCAACAATCTCCGTTTTGGACGTTGGAAAATGGAAGACTTGCAACGGCCCTATTCGATCGTTTGATGATGGAACAGCCGTCGGATTTCGTTATCCCAAATGACGTTGTCGACGATAATACAGAATTCGTGGTAGAGAGTCGCGTTTTAGTTTATTTGTTTCAATGTTACGTGAGAAATGCGAAGAACAACAATCCGAATGATTCAGTCAAATTGGACGCTTACGGTAAAATAAACGAAATGATTTTGTTGAACGTTGGCACGATGGTCAAACAACCGTACATCTTCAATGACCAGTCCGTCAGCGACCAGCTTATTCACATTTTTTCTTCTCAAGATCATGAATTTGTTGGTGAATTTTTATCTGGATTTGTGAAGGAGGTTCTGAACGATAACGAAGCTGGCAGCTATGAGTCTCTGAAAACTGTTTTCGACAGAGTGTTTGCGGACATGAAGGAACGAGTACAAAAATCAACACTAATATCCTTGGAAGTTTGGATCATTCCATCCTTAATTTACTTCGTCAGTGACAAAGCAAATCCAAAGTTAGCCGAATTCTTGCTGGACAATATAACACCTCCAAAGAATAGCAAGTCGTGTCTGTTTTCGACCTCGCTAGTAGGAC
The DNA here is from genome assembly GCA_029228625.1 of Pseudolycoriella hygida. Lineage (NCBI taxonomy): Eukaryota > Metazoa > Arthropoda > Insecta > Diptera > Sciaridae > Pseudolycoriella > Pseudolycoriella hygida. The sequence continues at coordinate 126,461,109 of CM055406.1, forward strand.
AACTCCTTCGATTGTCCATTCTACCTAGAAACGGTGACCTCGACCATTGCGAATACTACGACAACCCTCTTACCATACAATCGCAATCCTTGAACCCCTCTCTGTTCTCAGCTTTAACTAATCACTTGGATCTGATGCAACGATTGTTTAAAGGATTTCTGTTGATTGGGAACACACTCAGAGACAAACTGTTGCAATGGATTGGCGATTGTTTGCATGTGAATGCACGGAGAGGCCAAATCTGGAATATGGCTGCAAATCAATCCATCGTCGATCAGCCATTCACCGCACCGGACTCCTTCATGATCAATCTGACGGGTGTATTGCTGCGACTCTGTCAGCCGCTGTTCAAACCGACTCTTAAAGTGCTACTGGTGGACCCCACATACTGTGCAGCGAAACGACCGGAAAAGAACATTCACATGACCGACATGAATAAGGAAACGTGCCTTCTGCCGACAAACGAAAATGAAGAACGAATTACAGCTGAATCGTACAATTTCATTACCGAATGTTTTTACATGACGCACAAGGCCATTGACCTGAGCTATCGTGTTTGTATTGAGAAGTTTTTCAAACTAAATCGACATGTGGGCCAGCTACAAAACGAATACCAAAATATATTAACGAATGGAGGGTCAGACCAGTTCATCATCGACCAATTCAAGAGTGAAACGAGACGCTTTCTGAGTCTACAGAACACTTTGATTGAGCCGTTCAACGACTCCCTGTTGTTACAATTCTTCGAAGCTACGGCGATTTGGTTGGCAGAAATAGCTGGTAGTGAATCAGCTACATCGGGAAAGAGTTTTGCTCCGCAAGTTACTAAACCTGTTGATTTGCCCCTGAAAACTGAAGCACCCAATTTACTCAAGTCGATCCCTGAATTTTTACTGGAAAATGTTGTAGTTTATCTGACGTTCATTCGTCACTTTGAATCACTGGCCATCGACACCGATCCAAAGGCACAGAACGCTCTGTTCACATTAATTCTAATATTTATTGGCGACGCAAGTCGGGTTCGCAATCCCCACCTACGAGCCCGACTGGCAGAAGCTTTGGAAAGTTTGATTCCACAGTCAAAAACCAACGCCAGCATGTTCCGCGTCAGTTGGAAATCGGCTATATTTACCAGTCATCCACATCGTTCAGAAATCGTACGAAATTTACTGAATGTTTTCGTGGGTATAGAAGTGACTGGACAGTCAGTGCAATTCGAACAGAAGTTCAATTATAGACGACCGATGTATATTATAATGGAGTATTTGTGGAGCATTGAAGAACAGAAGAATTGCTTCAAGGCTCTGGATTTGGAAGCTGTACAGAATATGGAGGCTGTGGATCCACCAATATTTTTACGATTCATCAATTTGCTCATCAATGATGCAATTTTCCTGCTCGATGAGTCACTGTCGAACCTGCAACAAATTCGTACCCTACAGACCGCCCAAGACAAAGGCGAATGGGATTCGTTACCAGCGAATGAGCGAAGTCAAAATTTAAGGAATTTGGAACACCTTGGTATGATGGCCAAATTCGACAACATTCTTGGAAAGGATACCATCAACATTTTGAAGCTGTTAACCTCCGAGATTAGTGGCACATTCTGTGATCCGTCCATGGTGGACCGTGTTGCTGCCATGTTGAACTATTTTCTCTTGAATCTGGTCGGCCCGAACAAGGACAATTTCAAGGTAAATTTAATGACTGACACAAAGAACTGTCCACACCGACAGCTTCTTTAGGGTAATTTTTTTTAGATTTATCAGTTTGGGCCGGTCCATTACTGGTCCTTGAAACACAGATCTGATGATCCTTTGTTTCGATACCCGTTCATCATGTAAATCTCGAAAACCTTCCAGTCCCTACCAGGAACCTGTCTAGAGCGGCAGGTCCCATTTTGGAGACATTTTCGGGTTGGACTACATAACTTCCTAGTGTCCTGAACCTTAGTGAGGAGAATTTCGGGCATTCGCATATGACGTGAACGCCCGTCTCCTCACTTAGGTCACAGGTGCAACTGGGGTCATTAGAGATTCCCATTTTTGCCAGGTGCTTGCTTAGTCCGCAGTGCCCGGTGATCGCACCCACCACCCTCTTGATGCGTGTCCTGTCCATATTTAGTAGTTCTTTGGCCCACTTCCCATCGGGCACCGGGAAGAAACTCTTTGTGTGCATTCCTCCTTCATAAGTGTTCCAATGGTTAGCGAATTCCGACCTCACCCAACTCTTTATTGCTTTTACGCATGCCGAGTGTGGGATGGGTATGAGAGGTTCTGGCCCGCAACCCAATGTAGCCGAGCCTGTCCTCGCCAGCTCATCCGCCTTTTCGTTGCCCTCCACGCCAGAGTGTCCAGGAACCCAGACCAGCGTCACCTGATTTCTCAGTCCCATCCGGTTCAAGGTTTCCTTTAACTTTTTTACTAGCTTGGATGTAACGACAGGCGAGATGAGCGCTTTGATCATTGCCTCACTATCAGAACAGACTGTGACCTTTTTCCCACATGCCTCTGGTGGGATTGCTTCCCGCGCTCCCATCAGTGCCGCGAAAATCTCAGAACCAGAAATGTTTCACCGATGAATCACCTATGATTCACCTTGAAATCATCAATGATTCCACGGTGAATCATCGGCGATTCCACTGTGAATCATCTGTGATTCCACAGTGAATCATCAGTGATTCCACTGCGAATCATCAGTGAGTCATCGGTGATTTTTCCAGTGAATCGTTTATGATTCCGATGTGAATCATCGGTGATGGCACTGAGAAGGGTGTACAGAAGGACAGGAAGAGTTATTATTTACTCGTACAGGTTTTGAATGACGAACATGATAACAATTTTCAATTCACAAAGTCGTTAGATAACAATTACTGCCATGAAATCCTTTGCAAAGGTTCGATGAGGCATCGGGAGTTCCAATTAATAGGAACCATGGACAGCAAATGGTTTCGTTGCATTCCACTTGATTTTCTTTGATGAAAATTGAAGCCAGGGTATCGTTGGAAAAAGTTCGATCATGCTAAAGCAGCCGCGTTAAGTTCACCAACTGGCCCGGAGCCAATACTGAATATTTCACCAACCTATAACAATAGATTGATTACCACCCTCAAATACAACAAATTTGCAGCCAGTTGGCAATCAGCAACTAACTGCAGACAATCTAAACATTGCCTTGATATCAACAAACGAAAAACAAAGTTTTTATTAAATTGTAGTAGAACAAGACTGAAAACTTTCACAGGCGTTATGACGGGTCGTTTCGGCTTCAATAATCACCTGACCACCATCGGCAAACGCACAGACCCCAGCTGCAATCAGTGTGGTGAACACACTGACACAGCTGAACATTACTTATGTCACTGCCCAGCTTACATTACTTCCAGGCGTAAGTTTTTAGGAGGGTATGTAATCGGGTACGACCTCATAAAAAGCTTACATCCAAAAGACATACTGAACTACATCGCCAGTACAGGCAGATTCGCGGAGTGAGCGCAAGATAACAAAAACAATAGCGAGCAGAATGGGCCCGACGGAGGCCCCCGTGCGCGTTTCCACGCCATCCTGTGGAAACAGCTATTCTTTAATAAAAAAAAAAAACATCGGGACTTCCACTTTGTTGGAGCCATGACTAACAACTGAATATGTTCGTGATACTCGCCGGGAGATCCATTGGAAAAATTCGGCGCCTTAATGATGATTTTGTAATCGTACATCCCTCGATGTAACCGATGCGGGCTCGTCGGCTTCAGCAATCATCATCCGCTGGATACGTGTGCATTCTACGTTTCTTTCATTTTGTGACATTTTCTTTGTGCTGCTTGTATTATAGGTTATGTTGGTGTGCGATTTTTTGGACGACGAAAAAAGCATGACACCATCGGTCCAATCACCAAAACTCCAGTTGATTGATAATCCACAAGTGGTATTGTTTTAACCGGACTATGTTTTATGTAATTTTCACAATCATCCCACGAGCACAAAAAAACATGTCACTCCTGCTCGGAGTCCGTGCACAGGAAGAGTGAAAACATGGAGTAGTTATCGCTACTTCATGAACCATTGAAATGGGTACGCGAAAGTAGCAATAGAGTGAAGCCGAAGAAGTTGATCCTCTAGGTGCAGTGAAGTGCAGTGAGGTGCAGTAAGATGCGGTGAGGTATAGCGCACAGACGGACGGACAGAAAGGGTGAAAACATAAAGTAGCTCTCGATACTTAATAAATGAGTGCAGGACAAAGTCTATTTTCGTGAAACAGTTTCACGAATTTCAAGAATGATTCATGAAAAAATCATGAATTTCGTGAAGTTCATGAAAGTTTTTTGTCGAAAATAGACTCTGTACAAATTTTCCGAAAAACTCCTGAAATTCACTTTCTTTCATGAATTTCGTGAAATAAGTGAAATTTTTTCAGGAAAATAGGCTCTGGTGTAGGCTAATATACTTCTAACGAGTTATGTGTTGAGGAGGGACGTCCTGATTCAAGAGTGTGATTTCTTCAAATGACAAAATTAGGAAGAGGGTCGAAAAACCGAAGAAAAAGGGGGGACTGGATTTCTGAATGAATCCGAAGTCGACAATTTAGGGATTTAGCGCCATCGCTCAAACTATCGCTGTAAACTATTTTTTTGTCAAGAAAATCCTTGAGTTAGGACACCTAATAAGTTGACGTGTAGAAAATGCAACCATCAGCTTCAAGGTATTAGTATGTAGTAATAATGAAAACAACATTTTGCAGCTAGAGCGTTGTTTTTTGATTGAAACGTTACAACAAAAAGAATAAAATTTTGATGTTTCCTTGAATGGGTAAAAATCGGGGTAGGAAAACTTTTTTCTCAAAAAGGATATCAATATTTTAATTAAATGAAAACCAAATTAAACCAAAAAATGCATTTTCTTTGACAGGTGAGAGATAAGAAAGAATTTCATTTCGATCCGGCGAATACAGTTCTAGACATTTGTCACATCTACACAAATCTACAAAACAGCAAGCCATTCTGCTTGGCTGTGTCACAAGACGGTCGATCATACAGTCCTAAATTGTTTGAATACGCAGAGCAGGTGTTGGGTAAGATGAAAACCCCATTTTCGTTGTGAGTAAATAAGTATTTGTCCTTTGTCAAATGACAGTACGAATCGGCGGAGGACAATTAATTGGTGAAATTAGTGATTTTGCATTGAAAGTTCATCGAATGGACCAAGAGGAAAAGGCACAACAAGAAGCACTCACGGATGCTCCCGATGACTTCTTGGATCCGATTATGTCCACCCTAATGTTGGACCCCGTCATCTTGCCAAGCTCTAAAGTAACTGTTGATCGAGCCACCATTGCACGACATCTACTGTCCGACCAGTCCGACATGTTCAATCGTAAGACGACTTTTTCTTTCTTTTTCAAACGGATGCATTTTTTACTTTTCCAAACAGGCTCACCTTTGACAATGGATCAAGTGATTCCAAACACCGAACTAAAAGCAAAGATTGACGCTTGGGTCAGGGAGAAACTTGCCGAGTATAATGAAAGCATCGGAAAAAGAGATAATTAATGGTTTTTGCCGAAATAGAGCATTCTTTATTTGTTACAGCTAAGTCTTCATTTTGCCGTTTAAACGTCACATTATACCACATTCCTTCCGAATCAATTACATTCTTAGTATGAAATGACCAACTTTATCTATTCCTTTCTGATGGTGTACATAGTATAATATTGTCAAAGCAAGTGTAAATTTATGTTCACAATATGTAAACAATAAAATCATATTCTGTGAGAACATTGTTCGTTCTACGAAACAAGACTGCGGGATTTTTCACTTTTCATCCATTTGTCTTTATCGAACACCATTAAAGGCAAGGGTCCCATTCGTACGCGTTCTGTTCAGTAAATTCACCACACAAAAGAATTCTCCACATTTAGGAAAAACCCTTGCAAAAACATAATGCCCCGTACACATCAGAATAGATGTTACTCTTAAGTGTATGAAATTACGACCAAATTAAATTGGATTGGAAATTGCCAAAAGGGCAATATTGAAACACCCGTCCGAAGCAACGACGCAAAAAACCTCTTCAAATCCCTAAAAGAGCCTAAAATTTAAAAAGAAATTTCCAAAAAAAGTTTGAGCGATGGAGGTCAGAGGCCTTTCCTAAGTGAATTTATTTTGGAACGGCGCTTGAAACTTAAGTAAAAAGCACCCTCGCAACCGTTATAATCTCTTCGAAACAAAGCAGCATACAAATCTTTCGAACAGTTTCTCAATACCTACCTCATCAAGTCGATTGAACCTCAAACATGAACATTAGAAAAACCGTGCTGTGAATTTGATTAGGTAAAACTAAATAAGTCATTCCGGACCACGATTACTCCTCTTTATGGACTGTGACACAGAGTAAATCACAGCGTACATAATACATCAACCAGAATGATCTAATACTGATGGCACATTAGATGACGCAGGCCGGGCTACCGTGTAAGCCTTAGAATAAAGTAGGCAGCAAACATCGATTGTGGCAGATTCACAGTATATTTTTTATTGTCTGCTCGATTTTTTGCTGAGAGCGTGAGCAATAGCACGTATACCTCCACTTCGGCTGATACTCAAAATTTGCAAGTTTGAGGTGATGCTTGTGCTCATAGTATGAACATTCATACATGTGATTAAAAATCGTAGCGGGGTGGAAAGAAGAAATCCTTGCTAGAAAATCTTTCAGCTAAAAATATTGCTCCTATGACAACCGTGCCCATGTGAGCTAGTGTTATAACACCTGAAAGTATACTGCACAAGTATCTCCGGACTTTGTGCCATGGTGCTGAGTGGTATTTACGCCTATAAGTGCTTTATTCCGACTGGTGTTGGTGTTACATTAATATACGAACACGTGATGTCGCTTGTTGATTCAGTATCACATTCGTAGCATGATTTTTTTCTGCTGAGTAAGCGAATCGAACCAATGAACTTAAAATACAATAATTCAGTGTCAGTCTGCACTGCACCTGCAGTCTAGTCCAATACGCTGAGACATTCGCAGCACTGATGGGAGCGCAAGAGGCGATATCAGCAGAAGCACGCGGAAAGAATGTCATAGTTTTTTCTGACAGTGAGGCAATGATCAAGGCGCTCACGTCGCCCGTCGTAACGTTAGTGAAACAGCCGAAGGACACCCTGAACCGGATGGGACTGAGAAATAACGTAACGCTGATATGGGTTCCCGGACACTCTGGCGTGGAGGGAAATAAGAAGGCGGAGAAGCTGGCAGGGAAAGGCTTGGCAACACTGAGTTGCAGGCCAGAACCCATTATACACTTAGCATGCGTGAAAGTGATGAAGGACTGGGTGCGGTCGGAATTCGCAAACCATTAGAGCGCATATGAGGAAGGAAAGCATGCGAAGCATTTCTTCCCGGTACATAATGGAAGGTGGGCTGGAAAATTGCTAGGCATGAGGTAGTGGGTGCAATCACCGGACACTGTGGACTAAACAAGCATCTGGTTGGGACTGGGAGTTTTGAAAAATTTACATGATGAACGAGCGACGAAACAAAGGATCCAGCAAAGGACATGACACGCTTGCACTTGTAGAAAATTATCAACAACTGCCGGACAGACGGTCTGTGATGTAGAGTCCACCCTTGTAACAACATTTTAATATCTCAGCTCCTACATAGCTAAACTTGAGTCATATTATGACTTCAGATTTGCAGATGGGGCATTCCACGAAAACTCCGTTCCCACGCTCGAAATGCTCAGTTGTTACGAAAAAATATTAATAGAAAATGGTGCATCAGACGTATTGATCCCTTAACTAGAGGATAGTAACTTTTCTATTGCTTTCATTTTGCAACTACTGAGAATTTCACGCGTTGGAACGAAGCGGACCGTGGAATTGCCCGAATTCATTTATTAAAAATTTTATGTCAAGGTTTCCCTTATGCAACATTTGTTGGACATAACTACGTTTGGCAAATAGTGAATAAAAGCAAATTAAAATATTTAAATGCAAACAAACGAAAAGAAAGAAACGAGAGAAAGGAATAATTATAGAATTTTGTCAAATGAAACCAAGCCAGACACACAATTGACACTAGATAAGCAAAAGATTGACTTCTTCGCTTTAGCATCCAAATCAGATAGCTCAATGGAGCAGAGTTACCAATACACAAAAAGAAAACATAAAATAAGTATTTAAGTATTTAAGGATGAATAAGTTTCGGTTCATCAGCTGCAAAAAGGTCACACTACACCAAAGGACTTAGGGTTTCAGATATCTAGACTTAAGCGATTGTAATGACCCAGATTTCCTCACCACTATAGGTAAGCCATTCCAATCGGAAATCGAGCAAAAATAAACCTGTTGTCATCAACACGAGGCACAATGAGCTGTTTCGCACGCTTCGACGGGCCGTAATCCACCATTTCGCGCAAATAAGATGGGCAGCTACCACTAAGGAGCTTTATACATGAAAGACATCGACCTAAACTTGTAATGGTCAAACAAATCAAGCTCGAGAAATTTACTAACGACCGACGAGATATTCTCATATTTAGATTTACCGTATACATATCTAATGGCGGAGTTAAAGGCCCTTTCCAGCAGCGCCATCTAGCCCATAAGAAAAAACCTCAGAACAGTACTCAAAGTGTGGCATCAATAGGGCCTTAGCAAGCATCACCCTGGTTCTATATGGGGTCTGTCGTTCTGGCATGTGGCCACAGGCTGCGGAGGCTAGCAAACACTTTTCGACATATCAGAAATGTCAGAGGGGGAAGAGGCTGTAAAAGAAAGATCTCGAGACTCCAAAAATGTCTTGAAAGTTCCCAAAAGGTCTTTAAATTTCTATAAAATTATAGAAAGTTTCAGTAGGTTCTAGGAAGTCCTAGAAAGTTTTTGTAAGTTCTAGAAAATCGTGAAAAGTTCTAGAAGGTTTTGGAAAGATTTACCATATGGGTTTCCTCACATTTTCGTTATAGTTAATCGTTTTTGATATACGCACGTTAAGTGTAGCAGGTCAAAATCAAACAATTTTGCGAAATACTTCTAAAAGTTTGCAAAATGGCTTTTCGTTATTTTTTGTTTCACTTTTTTAGGTTTTGCGTACATACGTACAAAAGGGGATTCCGATGTCTACACATTAGAGGTGTGCGCCGGCGCAAACGCCTCCGAGAAAAGTGCGCCGCCGCCGCCGAAAGTAAGTTTGACGTAAGCCGTTTTACGCCGCCGCCGAAGAAACAAAAAATTGCCTTCGCCGCAGAATTATTTGAATTCGAATTATTAAAATTCAAAAATTAATTGAAATGATCAGTCGAGTAAATATAAGAAAAAAAACATATGAAGGGACCCGTACGTATGAGAATAGATGCGGCAAACAGAGTTGATGTTACGAAAAGACTCGAACGTATTTAATTAAATATTGCGTTCACATTAGACTGTATTGGAAATTGCCCGTAGGGCAATATTGAAAAATCCGTCCGAAGTAACGGTGTAAAAAAATTCTCCGAACGCACAAAATTGACCTCCAAATAGAGAAAAATGTTCTCCTCAATTTAGCAAAAAACTATTCTTTGGGCTAGGGCCGACCTTCATACTCACCTAGGGCTCTAACTAGAGGCCTCGGACACTTACTTCCATAGACAAAAATGTTTCCCTCAATTTGCTCTGCAACATAGCAAAAAAAAAAGGGTTTTTAGCCACTGCTGACCTTAGGACCGACATGAGGCCCACTTGAGCCCTAAGCACAGGCAAAAATTCTTCTATAAATTGTCGGCCGTGCCGAGATCTTTCAAACAAAACAAAGTTTTTGAAAATCTGAAGAGATTTACTCGATTTATGTACAAAAAACATGTAGGGCCCTAACAAAGACTCTTTTTTAGTGCCCTAGCTAAGTCCAAAGACTCAAATCGAAAAATATAACTCACACTTTTCACCTCCCAGAGTCTATTTTAATCGAATTATTTAAAGAAATGTAACTAAAATAGCCCCTGTCTGCCCCAAGAAAATGATTTTGTGCAAAACAGTAAATCACTTCCTCGATGACGTTGATCGCGCTTAGTGTTGCTGTTAAAATTACTTTTGCTGAATTGTCCAAAGTTTTGCTAATATAATTCCACGGACATTTTTATAACTAAAAATATACATTTTTGAATAAAACAGTAAAACATCTTTTCAAGCACATAAAATGTAGGAGAAATCTGGTACAATAATTTCGAGCTTTAATGGCACAAAAAATGTGCATTTTATTCACATCAAAAATAGTGCTACATCACAAGCACATTTTCTGTACATTAAGTTTGATGGTAATTGCGTACATTTTTTCAAGCACAAAAAATGCACGAGTAATGTACTTCTGATCTGGTGCAATAATAATGGCTCAAAAAATGTGCTTTTTATGTTTTTATTTACTCAGGTGTACCAGTGTGTACTCAGGTGTACCAGTTCACAGGCACATTTTTTGTATGTTTTATGTACAAATTCTCGACAACAATGAATTTTACACATTTAATGTACATTCAGTAGGCCACCACATTAAAAAGTGTGGTCTGTGTTATCTGGGGTAGTGCAATATGAATTGCTCAAAAGAGTTGAGAAGTTGGGTGATGACCGAGGGCGCACTTCATTTATTCCATTTATTCCCAAAATTTTTTTTATTGTTTTTGCGAAATATCTGAACCAAACACATCACAAGTTAGACAAATAAGTTCAAAAAAAGGTTTGCACAAATTATAAAGCATTTCAACCATCGTGAGATTAAATTTTATTTTTTTTTTTGGAATAAATGGAATAAATTAATTTATTCCATTTATTCCATTTTTCAACAAAAATTCTTTTAAATTTTCAAAAGTGGGTATTTTTTAACTTTTTGACACATTAGTATGGTTTGTTGTGTGCGTTGCCATCGAAATCAAGTCTATTAGAGGTTTTGACGAACTTGAAAAAATTATCATTTATTCCATTTATTCCCATTTATTCCATTTATTCCATAAACCGCAGAAGTGCGTCACTCCTCGGTGATGACTTTTTTCAAGCGCTAACAAACGATGTTGGTATCGATGGTTGCGACGAGAAAAGTTTCTCACTGCCGAAAACTATCCTTTAAATGTCATATCCTTGGTCAAAGAAGCAGATGATCCGCGCAGTAGTGTTGCTAAGAAGCGATACCAAACGTTGAAAGGTCATACACCCACCAGATGGCCCAGCGTTCTAATAATGTTGGAAAGTCTTGGCGCACAACGACTGGCTGTATAACGAACGTTGTATCGGTTGAGCTCAACGCACAGCATAAGTGAAAGTGAATGGGAGTTGATCCAAAATTTGATTCATTTTCTGAAAGTATTTCGCTCTGCTGTTGAGATTTTCTCTTTTGATAGAAAGCCAACAATTTCGTGCACACTAGTCTTTAGGGCTGAAATTGAAAATGTGTTGATAGTTAACAGTAAAGATCAGGGGCTCCGACTTCCATATGGCGGGTTTAGATTTAAGTCAAATAAAGCCACTGTTGAATTTGATTTTCAATTAAGTTGCTGTTTGCAATATCTAAGAAGTCAATGTTCTTTTTTATGTATTTCGATGTTAAATATAGTAGTGTTTTAAATTACATCCGAGTCTTTACAAATTATTTTTTTTAATTATGCCGCCGCCAGCCAAAAAACACTAAAAATGTCCGCCGCCGCCGAAAACAAATTTCTCGTGCGCCGATTTTCGCCGCCGCCGAGAAATTTCGAAAAGTGCAATCGCCGCCGCCGAAATTTTTCGACCGGCGCACACATCTAAAAATCACATTTTCTTGCGTACGTAATGTGTGGATGGCCCCTTAGTGTACCTTTATGTGTAATAAACAGTGCGTAGGATCTTCATTCCGCAACCCTATCACTTCACATCCCAAACAATCGAAATCATCTCCGTTCTGAAAAACGCCATCCAATTTGAAATTTCCAACTTTTTGATGCCGGCAGTTTAATACTTTCGTCAAATTAATTGAGTCTACAATCTCTCTGTCATGTCCTCTATCTCATAAAACGAAACAAAAGTTTTTTTTTTTCAACTGATTCTTATGATCAGAATATGAAGTCTGTTTTGGGGAGGGAGGGAAAAACAGGCAGAATATGACAAGGTTGAGGGGGGTCTAAAAAATCGAAAAAATGTAGACGTCATTTATGGACGGTCCCTTGCATCACATTTTCAGAGATTGTGTTTAGGTTGCAACCCAATTGAGCCCAAGGTCATGTTGGACACAGTACCCGATAAGATTCGATATATACTGCTCCTTTTATGTAAGGGTAAGTAAGACCATTGATAGAAAATTAAACGTATAAATTCCTTAATTCTTTCATCAACCAATAAACGACAAAACCGGAAATAGGTTTAGGTGTCGCTGTTTACATAATTTCGTTCAAATAAATTTTACAACATGTAATTTCGTAATTGAGGATGAACGTCTGAGAGCCTTTTTTATCGTGCAATCTATGCAAAGAAAATACAACGTGTTTCCGTATAATTGTCGCATAGCAATATAAACGAAACCTGTATTTTTCTTGCGCAAATTGTCAGGTACAGGACTATTCGCACAGGTGAACTCTGATTTCATGAGCGTAAAGACTTTAAAAATGTCTAAATTCACAAAGGAAAGCTCCTGAATAAAGATTAAAATGTCCATCACAAGGTGCATATCTCGTTTCACAAATATTTCCTATCTCATGCTATGCGAAATGTTAAAGAAACATCATATGTAAAGAACCGTACGTGTCAAAGAGATATGTATACGCGTCACAATATTACATTGCAAACTTTTGAAAATGAACAGCAACAACAATGTTTCACATTCTGTTAGAAATATCCCTAAGAGATACCAAATAACCACCGGACGAAACAACTTTCTGTTTTTTCGTAAAAACACTGATATAATGATTTGAAATAGTAAAATCTCCATTGGAAACTGATTTATTTCTACTGACGAAATAGCGTCATATTTAAAAACTGGTGTTATTTACCAAAAGATGATTTCAGGAATTGCTTCTGCAATAAAATTTTCGATAATTTTGATGTTATAATTTGACGATTAACGATTTTCTCCACACGAATTATTTATTTATTGAAATGTATGTGCAGGGACTGGGGAATTCCTTACAAATACTGGTTAGGTTACATATCGACCCGGTATTCAACGACTATCTTTCATATTTGTAGTTGCATTTGTGTTTTAGAGATTTCACTAACAGCTTTTTATAGCCAATAACTAGCGTTGTCTGGACGACCGGCTTTACGTTATTTCCGAACCACGTCTCAGAGTAATGCGAATGTAGCGTCTTATTCAATTACTCCAAGAGTTGTGAGGCGCAAGATTATTATCTCTCCTAAATGCAGGCTTAGATATTTCGTACACAGATTCATCGTATATGGGTTACGTCATACGATTCATTCAGGGTGTACGTCGTTATGGGCACCAGACACTCCACAACTACCCAACTTTTGAAGCTTGAGTGAGCTTTATGACCTTTATGACGTTATTAATACGCTACACTTCATAGAAAAATTCCATGGAGAATTTTTCCGACACGGGATTTGAACCCCGATCGTTTTGGTGGAGGCCAGTACGTTAACCACTGTGCCAATCCGTCCACGCCCATTTATCGAATGCCGTAACAACACAATTTATGGAGCTTGGATCAACTTAGGGACGTCGTACAATCCATAATTTCGTAGAGAAAAATTCATCGTTCTGGAGATCGAACCCGGGTCTTCTCGGCTGAAGTCTAGTGCGTTCATCACTGAACCACCCGTCCTTTTGGTAAAGTCGCTGTTCATGCCTCACATAATCTATTGTAGTAGAGATGAGCGAGTCGACCATTTTTCGAAACCCGACCCGGACCGAACCCGATCCGATAACATTTTTCGAAACCCGAAACCCGAACTGTTTCAAAACCCGACCCGGACCGAACCAGACACTCAAGTTTTTCGAAACTCACAACCCAAATTACTTCGAAACAAGAATTATATCAAGGCCCGACGTCTACATTCTTCACGGACCGTAGACTAAAACAAATTCGTGTAATGTAAGATGATAAAATTAAGACGAGTTTTGTAAAATATAAGAATCGGGACCCGAATAAAATGTTACAACAACCCGACCCGGACCGAACCCGACCCGATAAAATTGTTCGAAACCCGAAACCGAACTGTTTCCAAACCCGGCCCGGACCGAACCCGACCCGATTAAAATTTTCGAAACCCGAAACCCATTAACCCGAAAAAAACAATTCGGGTTCGGGTTCGGGTCGGGTTTTTCCAAGTTTCGGGCAACCCGCTCATCTCTATATTGTAGTCCTGTTTTTGGGAATTATCTGAAGGAACTAAAAAAATTTTTGTTGAGCCTTGATGTTAAGCAAAAATAAAACATATGAAAGGACCCGTACGTATCAGAATAGATGCGGCAAACAGAGTTGATGTTACGAAAAGACTCGAACGTAGTTAAGTAAATAGATAAAACATTAAATTATATTTGGCCCTAGTAGAAACTCAGTTTTGGGGACCTAGCTGAGTCAAAGGGCCTCTAATCAAAAAATGTTATTCCATAAATTTAGAGACCTCTCGATTAAAAATAATTTTTGAAAATCGAAAGAGATTTACTCGAGTTATGTTCAAAAAACACAGAGACTCCTTTTTAGTGCCCTGCTAAGTTAAAGGCCATCGGTACGGGCGGACATTTTTATTGTTGAGCCATCTAAGGAACATGATCGATGCCCCCCCCCCCCTACTCCCGGATCGATTGGTTAAAAACGTCGTGGTAAACGTAATAGAACCCTTTGCAAAGCACTACGTTCTTCGTATTGGTCTAAAAATCGTTTCGTGACTTTTGTCATTTTTCCATGTTCTCATTTTCGAACACAGAAACATATGAATCGTCTTCGTCATATTTGGACTTCGAGGAGAGGATTTCCTACCAATTCATCGAAATGTGATATGGTCGATTTTAATTTTGATTGATTTGACATGACAAAAACTGAAGAACCGGAGACCGGAGTACATATTTGAATCCATCAAGTTCGGATCTTCCCATGTTCGCTCGCGGAGCAATAGGGAAATCCTGTAGATGTCGATTCTAGTCACAGTTAGAGATATATCCAAGTGCAACTCATTGGCTATAGGGGTGAAAAAATCGCCATAGTTAACTGGCTTTGAGAATTCATGTGGCAGTTTGTGCGATTTTCCTCATGTTCTTATTTTACGTTATTTAATATTTTTTCTATCTTACTGAACTGACCTACATTCCTGTTGTCGCTGCTGCTAAGACTGCGTCAATCTTTGGTGCCATACCCTGATGTCATGGACAAACTAGTGCCGATTTTTTCTCTGGCTGAACAACCTTCTTCAACGGAGCGGATTTGATGAGAAACGATTTGGAAGTAAAGTAAACTGCGGAATTTCTCCGAGGTTTCATCAATGTGGTATTGAGAACCATTAGTAAGTAGGAAAAAATATTTGTTTCGTTAACATTTAGCGAAAACCGCTTAGTGCGTTTGCATTAAGTGAACATTATTTTCTTGGAACGAGCTAACAGCTCCAATGCGCTAATATTATTTGATGTTACGTCGAAAACAACCTCTCAAAATTACAGGTGTGTGGAAGTACTAATTAATAAGTGAGGAATCAATAAAATCAGAAATAAAATATGGCAAAAACAGAAGGTCATCGCGACATAAAATTTAATTTGAAATTTATTCTATTTCATGGAAACTGAATTCTCGGATATTTTTATGTTTGGCACAGGTATATAGACGCTTTATACATATACCTAGTGGCTGAATTAATTGGCTGAGCTATAAATAAATATATCGTCAATTCAAAAAAAAGGTCAGAAATAGACTTTTTGTAGCATCAACAATTAACGTACGATTTATGAAGTTAGGAGTTAATTGAATAAGCAAAGGAGCGCGATTCTTTTGTGGATTAAGCGGATTGATAGAGTCATCGAGAAGATGATAACTGCAGGCTATGGACAGCGAGAGCGATGATAACCACGAATAACTTATGAAAAATGAACAACAACGCAGTAAAAGAGAAGCAGAAGTAAGGTGGGCAGATGGAGAATTTCTTTGAATATCCCCCACAAAAATAGCCAATAATGTACTTTGTTTATGCTTTCTATGCGAGGCAAACACTTGCTTACAAATGACACGCCATCGCTGGCCTATCCCATTGATCTTGAGAAGAGTCATTTGTGATTTATCAACATTGGTTTTTAAAGTAGAAGTGACAAGAACTCAGCTTTATAAAACTATAAACTAACTTCAAATGCATATTTGTGATGCGGGGGTTGTTTCCTAAGGAACCTGAAAGACCGATATACAACTTCACATCACTTGCCTTTGAAACCTTCGGCGGGATTGGACCGGAAATGGGACTTTTCCTGAAAAAGCTAGGCAAGCTTATGAAGAAGAGTAACGGTGATTTTCGATCACGCGATTATCTGTTGCAGCGCATGTCGATCGCTATTCAGAGGGCAACTCGGTTAGCATTCGGGACCTTTACAATGACGACTGAGGTATGAATGTTTTTAATTAGGATATATGTATTTTCATGTGCAATAAACGTAGTTTCATGTAAAAAACAATATTTTCCCAACTATCGTACAATTGTCCAGCATCTCAGGAATGGGAAGAACATAAATCTCGGGATCTGACCACCAATAAAATTGAATCCAATTGGAAATTCCTGATCAAAAATTATATCCTAGAAGGGATCAAACTAAGCTGGATTTTGGCCTTAAAGGCCGTTAAATCGAGAAGATCGTAATAGCTGGAAGTTTTGCCAAACAGCCCGTTTGGAGGCGGATGTTGAAGAAGTGAAGGCCCTGGTGGCTAGCTAAAACTAGCAAGGCTGGCAGCGCTCGTGAAAAATTTGAGCCGCGCTCGCGCTCAAATCTCAAAAATCGAGCGGCGCTCGCGCTCGGAGCATCGCTCTTAGCGCTCACTCCTCAATTCAAGAAAACACTGTAAACTTTTCATTAATCTAAAGAATGTCACAAGTATTCAGTTCAAAGAATATGGTAGAAATAGTACAAATCCGAACATCAGACATTTTATGTTCTATACTGAATGGCAGAAAGTATCAATATATCATGGCCAGACGTTAAAAGCGGGCCGCGAATCAAATCGCAAGTTTAATATAGTTCGTGAAATTTTGGTTGTGTTTAACCAGATAAGATAAAAGAAGAATAATTGAATTCCTAGAACTTTATAAATTCTTTTCCAATTGATCTTTTCCAATCAATATAAGAGGATTGACTTTAATAGATTAAACAAGCTAGAGTTAATGTTTTCGTGCTACTGATATCACTCTTACTGATTTTTAGATCCCTCCTCCCGTTCCAATTTCTTTCCTTTTTGGCTTGGTACTTAACATACGTTTTTCGCGAATGATTTCATCACGAACCGAATAGGATAGCTCTGAGATCAAATCCGGTTGGAAAACTTTATATTGCATCAGAAAATTCAACGTTCTTGTTCATAAGTTGAGTTATTTCGTTAAAAAATTTGTGAAATTTTGTTCAAGCTCTCTCTTATGCCTCATTGCTTCTTCGTCGTAATATTAAACCTTTGTTTCATCAAAGTCAAGTTATTTGAAATTTAAGATCATCAAATTAAAGAAATTTTGTAATTTAAACGACATAACTCGAATCGACCAGCGAAACTCCATAAAAAGGATTTATTCTTCGTTACAATATCATAGAGAATGAAATAAAATGCCATGGACGGACATCATCCGGACAAAAAAGAGTCCAACTCAAGTTCAAAGCTTAGTTAAAAAGAGCTGAAGGAACGCGAGCGCTAAAAATGAGCGGCGCTCGTACTTCCGCTCGTCAATTTGAAAAATGAGCGGCGCTCATGCCAGCCTTGAAAAATAGCACTATCGGGCTTCGCAGTGGAAATGGGACTTGAAGTAATTTATGAATGTCCCGAACACTCTCTACTGGGAAAACATGTCGTCTTTCCACTTGATGTGCCCAAGCTGAGACGTGCCACTCCAAAAAATTTCTTGATAGGCTTCGGGAGGTCCCTATGATTGACTTAATAATTCTTTGCTCCTCGCCGATTAATAAAAAAAGTGATTTTTCGTCTGTTTGCGCGAGCCGCCGAGCTAACAATATCGGCTCCTCATAAAATCTTTGCGCCGTCGCTTTTTGTGCGCAATTTTGTGCGACGACAGAAAAAGTTTGACCGGCTACGGGTCCAGTACATAATGAACCGGAGGAGAAATACAGAATCACTTGATTTGAGCATTTCGCTGTCTTGTACTAGACCGTCTCGTTTTAATAAATCCAGGCATCTTGTATCAATCACAAATTCAGTTTGGGAAAGAATATTTTTGCTCCAACTGCACTCGTAGCTTCTGAGAGGAAACTGTCATTCACGTTATCTGTGGATGTCCTAAGAATTCTACGGTACAGAAATACACTGGCCGTATGAATATCTACAGATGATTCAGATGATTCGATGCAAATAAGATTATCTGGAGATAAAAAAACCTAAACTCACATCAAAATAATTACGAACATTTCAACATATTCCACAAAATTTTGTCCCACACTTTAAGGGTAGCTTTGTATTGATGTGTTTTTATCCGGTTGTCTCACTTTAACGTGTGTCTGTGTATGTAGAAGTATTAGCTCTTAATAGATGCCTAT
Organism: Pseudolycoriella hygida; assembly: GCA_029228625.1. Lineage (NCBI taxonomy): Eukaryota > Metazoa > Arthropoda > Insecta > Diptera > Sciaridae > Pseudolycoriella > Pseudolycoriella hygida. The sequence continues at coordinate 126,479,780 of CM055406.1, forward strand.
ATATTAACCTTTGTGTAACGTTTAGAATCAACATTCTTTCAAAATTAGAAAAATTTCGTAAATATTCTGGTGTAAGTTTACAGTTAGAGTTGTGGGCTGGCCGCCGCCACCGCCGAAAATATGTTCAACGTGCGCTGATTTGCGTCTTTGCCGAAAGTCAGAAAACTGCATCGCCACCGTCGCCCGCCGACAGTTTTTTGTCGTTTTTTGTAAATATTCAGACAAAAAATAAAATTAAAAAATTGAAAAAAGTTTTTTTGCGATTAGCGCCGCCGCTGAATAAAATCAAAAAGTGCTTACGCTGACGCCGATTTTACCGGCGCATAACTTTACCTACAGTCGTGCATATTTTAACTGTCTTGGAAAGAGACTTACGGACTGCGTCACTCTTTACATTTTAAGAGGTTCTTCTATGCCATATCAGTTGCATTTGTCCTAACTGAAAAGTGTGACCCCAAAACTCTCCTGTTTCGTCACCCTCAAGAAAAAACAAAAATTTTTAGACCTGGGTGATGAGACAGAAAATTTTTTGATTTTTTCAGGGTTACTCTTTGGATACAAAATTTTATCTAAAAAAAATTTCTTAAAAAAAGTTTTCTTTACAAAAACTTTTTTCACAGAACTTTACAGAAAAAATTGTCTTTTCATCGGAAATTTATATTTTTCAAAGAACTTAACTCTCTAAGTATTCTAAATCAGAAAGCAAAAAACCGAAGATGGCGCCAATTTGACAGCTGGCAACCATTTTCTTAAGGTCCCAAAAAATTCTCCCGATCAAACCCTATAACTTTCAGGACGAAACCAACTCTCTAAGTATTGGAATTTCACGGATTCCAATCCGGACCCCCAATGAAACAGTGTTGTTCACACTTTGAACGTTTATTAGAGAGTGACTTAATATATGGAAAGAGACTCGTATTTATACTAGAATCTATGACTACTAGACTTACTCATTTAAATGTGGACTCCTTGCACACTGGATCAGAACACGTTTCTTGAGTGTAAGTTATCACCAAATATTATTTCCTACACTCCCACTATTGATAATAACTTACGACTCCCACTCAAATAGATTTCTCACAATCAAATTTGACCATTGAGTTGAAAATTGCACTGATACAAAGCATCGATTGATAATTTCACTTAGCCAGCCTCTTTGCATTAGACCAAGCCATCTACTTCACCATCGAACCATCTTGATTATCGAACCATCGACTTGACTATCAAACCATCTACTTCACCATCGAATCATCGACTTGACTTGACCAACCGTTGACTTCACTTGAACAACCATCGACTTTACTTGATCAATCATCGACTTTACTTGACCAAAAATTGACTTTATTTGACCAACAATCGACTTGACCTGACCATCAAGTTCACTTTCCTTGACCAACCATTGACTTTACTTGACCAATCATCGACTTTACTTGACCAATCATTGACTTTACTTTATCATCGACTCAACCAACCATCGACTTGACTTAAGACGACCATCAAAGACTGAAAGCTTCTACTTTTTATTGACTTCGGGTCACTCTGACCTCTTTTGAGATTTGCTGCTCACCCAGTGTGGTGGGCAACCTCAGGCCTCGTTGTGAGATCGGACTGCTCACCCAGTATCGTAGTAGACCACCTCAGGCCTCATTGTGAGATTAGACTGCTCACCCAGGAGTGGGCCACCTCAGGCCTCGTTGTGAGATTGGACTGCTCACCCAGTGTAGTATTGGGCCACCTCAGGCCTCGTTGTGAGATTGGACTGTTCGCCCAGTATCGTAGTTACTGGCCACCCATTTCATTGCTGTTGCCACCAATGAAAAATACATTTGTTGCGACCATTATCACCAGAAACCACTTGTGGCATTAAGCAACCATCGGCAAGATACCTCTCTACATCCTGTTTTATTGGGGGTCCGGATTGGAATCCGTGAAATTCCAATACTAAATATTGTCATTACAGAGCTTAATTCGAAAAACCAAGAAAACATAATTTATTTCTTAGGAAAATCCAACATGGTGACATTTTCTGAAGATCACAAATATTTCGCCTGACTAAGTCTATAACTTTGCAGAAGACACCAACTCTCTAAGCCCTCTGGTTTTCACTCAAAAAAAGTTCTCCGTTTAGCGCTCCGTTTACAATTTTAATTAGTTGAAATTCGTCACGTGTCAATCCGTTAATTGAGGTACTTTTTTTGAGTGAAAACCAGGGCTAAGTATTTTCATTTCAAAATTGACACTTTGACCAGATTTTACCTTGGAAAAGCGGTCTATGAAATTACGTTCAGTAAAAATTTCATGAAGATCGCCTGCCTAGTTCTCGAGATCCTGATCCGTGAATAGATGATGGTGATGATGATTGTGATTATAATCATATACATAGTAAGTTGAAGGAATTTTACAGTTTGGATGATAATGTTACACGTTTTGGAGCAATTAATATGGAAATTCGGGGGAAGGCGTAGGGGGAAAATTTCAAAAGTTCGTTTATATATGGTTTCTTGTTCCAAAGTTTTTGCATAGTTTTTTTTGACATTGTGGACGTTTTGGAATGTGGGCTGCGCTACTGCTTCGGACATGATCTTAAATATTTTTCATCAGTTCACTAGGATCTCTTTCACATGAAGGTACTGGCACACATAATGCGCGGCATTGAAGCCTTCAACATGAATTTCTTAATCGAGCAGAACGTTGCATGGCACGTAAGGTAGCAATAAATGCTTTTGCGCAGCGAGAGACCATAAATCAATGAAGCACAATGAAAAAATAATAAAAGCAGGACTTCCATTTCAAACAATGATTCCAATGATTCGACAGTCTGATCAGACAGCGTGTAAATAAACATCATCGTTTATTCATTCTTCTCTTTGTGTATAACTAAAGATCTGCTTAAATCTGTTGACAAGAACAAACAAAAACGACAAATACGAATTTAATGCTAATGACTAAACTCCATCAACAAAAAAGCCACCAACAACAACTACAACAACAAAACAAAAATTCTTTAAAATACCTACACAGCTGCTCGTTATTATCTCCAAAATAGTTACAAAACGGTTCGCTCTCTCAAGGTTTTCGAATATGATGCGATGACTTAATGTTATGAAATTGGCGATATACGAAGAGACAAAACGTACACCTGACCCGGTATACTTTAGACACATAGTCTAGTCAGGTACGCCTGACTGTCTGTCCATGAACGCGATAGTGATGATCAAACAAAAATGTCGTTTGGTATGTGTGCGTATCATCTCAAAAAGAAATTCGCGAGCTTATCGCTTGCTTTACACACTACGGTCAACAATTTTTAACGACATGAAGAAAGACAAAAATAAATAAATAAATATAAATATTAATGACAATAAAAATTTGAGAAGCTTAACTGGTAACAGTGGTATGCAGTCGGTGTAAGATCAACATCCACAAAATCAAATACGCTATATGTTCGAAGAAGGAAAAGAGATTTTATCAAACATCGGTCGTCGTGCATTATTTATGGTTTATTTTCAAATCTTGTTACTGACGAGTTAAGACACCTGTTGGATTGAAGATACAAAAAAAGAGTTTTGCATTTGAGAAAAAAAGAAAGTTTAGGTGAACCAAGATTTGATCAAATTGATATGCGAAATATTTGCCTACAATGTTAAAGAATGTTGAAGCTTTTGTGTGTTTTGTCGTTAATTATTATTTGAAGGCCTTCTTTACAAAGGGATTGCTACTGCAAATACAGTCCGTTCGTCCGCCTCTCTGTTCGATAAGAGATCCCTTGATGTACTCTCCTCAAATTCTATTGTTATCTTTTAGGTTCCATGGGCTCAGTCCAAGTCCAGGCCAAGTCCTCCAACGCCCTTCCCGTCCTCCAACGCCCTTCCCGTCCTCCTCAGTCTCTTTTTACAAATTCTATGCAGATATCGATGAAGAATACAAAAAACCTATTAATGTGGAGAATTACCGTCCAATCGAACACTTCTTGGTGTTTCCTTAGTAGCGACGCGACACCAATAGGGTGGGTTCATTACATCGTAGAACAAGTAACCTGAAAACTGTACAGCGACGATTAGTTATTAGGTAGCGATAGCTACTTAATGATTTCACACTTCCTATCGGTCCGTCTGTGCACCCTTCTCCAGCAATCACCGATGATTGACCGCGTAATCACCAATATTTTACTCTGGAATCACCGATAATTCACTGTAGAATCACCGATAATTTACTGTGGAATCACCGATAATTCACTGTGGAATCACAGATAATTCACTGTGGAATCACCGATAATTCACTGTGGAATCACTGATAATTCACTGTGGAATCATGATGTGAAGCATCTGTGATTCCAATGTAAATCATCTGTTTATTCACCGATAATTCACTGTGGAATCACCTGTAATTCACATGTGAATCATCTGTGATTCCACTGTGAATCATAATGTTTAATCACCGATAATTCACTGTGGAATCACCTGTAATTCACATGTGAATCATCTGTGATTCCACTGTGAATCATAAGTTACTCCAATGCGAATCATAGGTGATTTCACTGTGAATCATAAGTGATTTCACTGTGAATCATAAGTGATTTCTTTGTGAATCATAAGTGATTCCACTGTCAAACGTCTCTAATTCCACAGCGAATCATCGCTGACTCCACGATGAATCATCGATGATTCCACTGTGAATCATCGGTGATTCCACGGTGAATCATCGGTGATTTACCAACGAGGTACCGATGATTTAGGTCCAAAATTAACGTCTTTGAATATACTCTATGGCTACTTTCGGAACAGCATCTTTTGCCGAGTGTTCAAATAGTGTAGTATCTAGGATTGTTTTACTTCTTCATTCTGTGCTTGAGTTTGAAACCTCAAAAAATTTTGCTCGCTGTTTCTTTCACAATTTTTTCGCCCGCTATGGTCGCGCTTTTTTACTTCTCCAAACCGGTTTGACTTCAAAATGACATATTCATACACATTTTCCATGAGTAAGGGAAAAAAATCCATACTAGTTGTAATGTATAAAATGAAATCACTCATTTTTTGTGCCTATTCCGACATAATAGGGCACTTCCTATATTTTCAAATATTCACTCGGAAATTTCGCTCGATTTTGTCTAACACAAGAAATTTTGGGAAATTGACTCACGGCCAGCTGTTGCTACATTTTATACAAAGAAGGAAAGGCGATTCCGCCCTGCTCATTTGGACTTATATAAAGAATACGATTTTGTTAAGAAAAATAGAAGAAAAATACAAGAGTATGAAGTGAAGAGAGTCCTATGTTTTCATAAATTCACGCCTTCTGGTCTTGAAAATTGCGCCCTTTCTGTGAAAGTGCTCGCCAGTGAAAATTACTTAGGTTAGGCTCTGCATAGGCTACAAGTTTATTTTAGGAAAATGCGACCTACGACCTACCTGCTATATTCACTGAAAAAAACACTTACATACAATGCCACATGAAGCCGATTAGTCCACTCTAACAACCCACACAAAAAACGATTCTCCTTTTCCCCAGAAAGCAGACAGAAAGCATGTCTAACTCGTCACCAAATTCCCTCCCCACCCTTCTTATTTTAAGATAATTCAAACAAATTCTCAACTCTAGAATTAATTCAACCGGAATTTTCTTTCTAAGTTCTGTCACCAATCCAGTTTTGAGTCTCGCTTTGTATTGAGTCGAACTTTTTTTTGGTTCTCGATAGTCATTTTGCAGAGCAATTCTCAAAGAAAATGTATGTAAATCACCATCTTATTCTTATCTTTAGGACATTGCAATATTTCTCGTCCAATTCGGGTTTTTATCAGTGATAGGCCCACTATGTTATATTTTCTACACGTTTATTAAGTAACAATAGCTACTTTGTGTTTTCACCCTTCCTGTCCGTCCGTCCGTCTGCGCCCTACGCCTCACTGCACTCCACTTCAACTCACTACACCTAGCTACACCTTACTGCAACAAGCTGCACCTCACTACACTTCACTGCACCTCACTCCACTTCACTGCACCTCACTCCACTTCACTGCACCTCACTACACTTCACTGCACCTAGATGCACCTCAATCAATTATCAATTTCTTTGACTTCACTCTATCGCTACTTTCCTATACACATTTCAACGGTTTATTGTTTCATCAAATAATAAGCTTGTAATAAGCACAGTATGTGTTTTGGATGCAAAGTGGCTATTCTACAGCATGTACCGTTGGAACGGCTTCAAGTGTATAAACGTCAAAATTGTCGATGTTTGAAAAACTTTTTGACTGAATCTTAACTAAGATTTTTTCCATACAGCAAAAATCTGACTTCTCTGCCATTAAGTCCGTTGAAGCCGTTCCCACTGTACATGCTGTAGAATAGCCAATTTAGTTAGGCTCTATCTAACCGTAAGCGACGGAATTTAATTTAAAATTGGGACATTTTCGTACGTCTAGTAAGATACAGGTTCAGGACTGTAACATAAGAAATGCTCAGCTGTGTCCATGTGATCTCCACATAGATCCGTGCGTTTGAGAGGTGTTTATTGAAGCCAAAGTGTCATGTCAACACTTCAAGGATGGTTTTGAGTCTCGTCCTGCTGACGTTTCTTAAGTACTAGCATGGTTACCCGTGCTTCGCCCGGGATATGGGTTTAGTGGTTTTAGAAAATTGTTTGGTTATTCGTATAGATATTTACAAAGTCAACTGAACAATCAGTTTTTGCAGAAAATTTCGCAAAAATCTCAAATTATGTAAAATCACTCAGGATCCAACTTTGAGCTACAGCCGAAGTCACAGCTGCATTTACATGGAAAAAAAATTAAAATTTGTATTTCACGTCATTAACGAAATATCATGTGTATGTATATCGTTAGACTTTAGTTAACTACATTGATTCTACATCCCCACTCAAATTTGTGAAGACTGATACCTGGATCAATAACTTGCGTGGTGCACTTTTGACCCGCAAAGTAACACTTTTCTCAAATAAATCAGGCACTACCGATCGGTGAGTCTTCGCTGATCTTCCAAAATAATATTTGGCCATATAATATAATATAATTCTCATATAACTAGTAAATACCCCCGCCCCTAGGGGCTACGCGGACATTAAGCATTCTTGTCCGCAAGGTCGGAGATTTGCGACATTAATACTAAAATGTATGTAAGAGTGTGCAATTTTCTCCGTACTACCGTTTCCCCGTACAAACGTTAGCACCGTGCTACTTTTTCTCCGTACAACCGTTTCTCCCGTCCTACAATTTCCCCGTACTGCCATTTCACCGTTCTACCATTTCCCCGTACTAACATTTCCCCCGTACTACAATTTCCCCGTACAAACGTTGTCACAGTGCTACTATTTCCCCGTAAAACCGTTTCTCCCGTCCTACAATTTCCTTCTCACTACTGTTTTCCCCGTACTACCATTTCACGCGTACTACCGTTTCCACCGAACAAAACTTTTCCCCGTACCACGATTTTCTCCGTACTACCGTTTCCCCGTACAAACGTTATCACCGTGATACTTTTTCTCCGTACAACCGTTTCTTCTGTCCTACAATTTCCTACTTACTATTGTTTTCCCCATACTACCATTTCACCGTTCTACCATTTCACCGTACAAACGTTATCATCGTGCTACTATTTTCTGTACAACCGTTGTAGCTCCTTCAAATTGTTACCAAGCAAACTGGAGCTCCACATTTAACATTGTTATTGAATTAGTTTGTGAGGAATAAATGAAATGAAATGGAAATGAAACCGTTTCTTCCGTCCTACAATTTCCTCCTCACTACTGTTTTCCCCGTACTACCATTTCACCGTACTACCATTTCCCCGCACAACCGTTTCCCCCACACTACTGTTTTCCCCGTACAACCGTTTCGACCGTACTACTGTTTCGCGTACAACCGTTTCTCCCGCACTACTGTTTTCCCCGTACAACTGTTTCCACCGTACTACCATTTCCCCGCACAACCGTTTCCCCGCACTACTGTTTTCCCCGTACAACCGTTTTCCCCGTACAACCGTTTCCACCGTACTACTGCTTCGCGTACAACCGTTTCCCCCGCACTACTGTTTTCCCCGTACAACCGTTTCCACCGTACTACTGTTTCGCGTACAACCGTTTCTCCCGTAATACCATTTTCTCCTCACTACTGTTTTCCCCGTACTACCATTTCTCCATACAACCGGTTACCCCCGTACTGCTTCTTCCCCCGAGCTGCCCCACCAATACTGGTGACTTTTACTAACAAAACTCTAAGACTTTGCCAAAGAAACCTGCGGTCTACCACCCATACATTCCAAGATATTTTTAAAAGCATAAAAATTGACCCCATGTCCAACTGCTCGACATTTTCACCAATGCTGGTGACTTCCACTCACAAAACTCTGAGACTTTACCAAACAAACCTATCGTCTTACTCCCATACATTCGGAAATAATTTTAAAAGCATAAAAATTTACCCAATGTCCAACTGCCCGACATTTTCACCAATACTGGTGACTTTTACTAACAAAACTCTGAGACTTTGCCGAAGAAACATATGGTCTGTCTCTCATACCTTCCCACATACTTTTAAAAGTATAAAAATTGACCCAATACCCAACTGCCCGACATTTTCACACTTTTCTACTCACAAATCCCTGAGACTTTGCCAAAGAAACCAATGGTCTAACGTAGCTCACTCGTCCGTTACATGCCAAGAATTGGACAAAAATATATTCATTGCTTTCTTCGACATCACAAACAACTGATGGCCAGTAATGAGTTTTGCCATGAAGCGCGTACAATACTTGTCCGACGTAAAGTTGTAACGGCACATCGTACACACAATGTACTTTTGGAGAAAATGTTACGTCACTTTCATTTGGACATTCAACATTATTTCCAAAATCAAAGGAAGAGTAAGCGTCTAACTTCACTAATTCTTGAAAGTTATTGACGCTGCTACTGACTTCATTCGTCGACAATGGTTTATAATCTAAAGCCAGTTCATGAATTGAACTTTTGTCGTCAAGTAAATGCGATTCGTACTTCGAATCGACTTCTTCAATTTTTGGCCGTTTCGTTGGACTGAAATCTTCATCTTCTTCTCGTGGACGTTTGGGTGTTGATGATGTTGATTCTATCGGCACCTTAGTATCCGCATCTTCCAATTTTAAAAGAAAGTACACATGATGACTCACTTCCAGTCTTAAATTTGTATATTGATTTTTTTGTCTAAACATTTCGTCCAAAAAATAACAACTAGGTCCCACCTTTTGGGTGGGTCAGGTCCCTTGACTGATTTTACGGATTCCTAATATACCCAAATCAACGTACTAGTGAGTACTGCAATACATAATCCTTGGAATTTTGGCAAGAGCCTGCCTTCGTTAGTTCTAGACCTGGGGATAACAAAATCTGTGTATGCTAAAGTGGAAGTGGTACCAAGCCTTCTACGAAAATCCGGCTACCCTGTATATTCTAGAACTCCTCCAAGGAGCAGGCTGGTGCCAAGTTGAAAAACATTGCGTTCTTAATCATTCGGTAGTACTTCCACTATGGCGTGAAGAGATTTTTAGCAAGGGGCTGCCTTCTGTATTCTTTGTTTTAGAACTCAAAGAAGCGGGCTAGTGCCCGAAATAAAAATATTGTATAATAAATTACTCGCCAGTACTTCCATTTTGGCATACTCAGATTTTTTTACGAAGTGCCCTGGCTGAGATTGCAGACCTTCACCTGGAGCAATTTTTCTCAGAGATCAAAAATCTAACACGAGCTCATTCATATTTGCAGTAAGAAATTATTTTTCTAGGAAAATACACTATGGTTAGTGTCACGTTCATTTTATAAATCGTAAACAGAAATCAATTTTTCGGGTTTCTGGCTTACCCAACATGAAGTGCTCATGTTGGTCAATTTTCAGATTGTCAGTAAAATTCTTCGGGTGTAGAAATCTCTAGATTTCTGGTTGTAAGGCCTTGAAAATAATTCGGGGTAGGAAAAGTCGGAGTCTATCAGCCAATGGAATTTCCATAGCGTAGTTTTATACGCTCTCTATTCTAAAATAGATTCACTATAAGAGAGACGTTTTTGTCGTTTATCATCGGTAACGGATGTAACGAATCGCCGCTGGTTGGAAAATGGCAGCACTTTTATTGATTGTTCAAAATGTTATAAACAACCAGCAGCGATTCGTTACGTTCGTTACCGATGAAAAACGACAAAAACTTCTCTCCTTCACACTAGTAGAAATTTTTAGACCCGTACGAAGAACGAAGTTCTTCGAAAAGGGGTTTACTACGTTTACCACGAATTTTGTAATCAGTTGATTTGAGGGGGAGAAATTGTTTAATTCATATCTCCGGAACGACTGAACCGATTTTAATGAGTGAAAAGACACTTCGGCCTAGAATTTTCCGTAGAATCCGGGAAAAATATTTTCCGGAGGGTACGTCGCTCGGGGGGGGGGGGGGGGAGTCAAAAAGTTCCTGTATATATGTTCCTTAGTCTACGAAAAAATTTCTTGTGAATTTTTTGGCGTGTAAGACTTGCGTCACGGCCCCTTACTACCGTGGCGCCATGATTGTTACAGACATTTTCAGTATTTAACGTTTTTTTGTGAACATTTCTCATAATTTCGATCATAGTATACTTTTTGATACAGAATGATTTAACGGCGTAAGACCCTAGACTTTCAGTCAAGGGAATAAACAAAATAAATAAACAAATCTTTTGACGTTGTAACTATTTACAGAATTTGTTATAATTAAACGAATCTATTTGTACAATAATATCTTCAACTAAAGACACTAGAAATAGAAAAGAGCTACGCATAAAACACCCAAATTTAATATCACAAGTCTGTGCAAATCAAAATTGTTCCGAACACAAAAACAAGGACACGTTTTAGCATACAAGAACGTCGAACGGAAAAACGCATTGAATTTGAAATAGATTTAGAAATTTATGCAGCCACGTTGCGTCAAAAGGGAGTACTTTTTAAAGACAAACAACAGGGACGTGTTTGTAAAATATGTCTGCTGGTGGAAAATGCAGAGTTGGTTCAAAGTTCTGGCGTCTGTACAGATTATCTTCACGAAAAATGCGTTGGTCCTGTGATCGATGGATCGCAAATGGTGAAATGTTTTCAATGCGTTGACTCAACGTCACCAGTTTGCTATATTTGCACAAATGTAAACTCTGAAAGTGTAGTGCGTTGTAGCGAGAAAAAATGCGATCGTTTCTAAACGAAATATTGTAGCCCTGAAAATTTACGTGTCCGTTACATGTCTGTCATATTTGCATCTCAGACGATCCTTGCAATATACACTGCCCGATGCCTGATTCTAAATCTTTTTTCGTCAATTTTAATGTACTTACATTAAGGAAAGCTGTTTTAAAGTCGAAAGTGTATTCGGTTTAGTGTTGGCCATTGGAGTTTTGGCGTATGGTGCTCGAATCACGGAAGTTTTAAGGAGGATTTTACTGATTTTTTGTGGCAAAATAAACAACTTTACACAGATCGTTACGTCCATTACGCACCACACAGCTGTCCGGCGACAGGTAATGTGACATTCGGATGACATGTTGCCAGCTCTCGTAATTCGAATTTAAACGGTGAGGCAAATTCTTGAAAATAGCCGCGCAACATTTCGACCTGATTAACTTATACCGTATGACACAATTGGGCCAACATGGTGCCCGACCCTAATGAAATTTGCCCAGTGTGTAGAAAAGGTTTCAAAGGAAAAGTCGGATTGAACGTTCATCTAACGAAAAGCAAATGCGGTCGAGATGAGGAGGCAGCTCCTGTGGAGACACCGAACCCATCAGCATCGACACCGAACCAACAGTCTCAGCCGAAGGATGAAAATATGGACAAGATGAAAGAGTTGCTGGCTTTCGTTCAAACTCTAAGAGCACATACGACCGTTTTGAAAAGAGTACCTAAAGCCGCACGAATTCAAGCCGCATTAGAACTATCAAATTTGATAAGCGCATGTATAGGACCGAAAACCAAATTTATGGCCTCCACGACATCTTAGTGAGACACACCAAGGTGCAGTAATGCACACCAAGGTACAGTTATGTGCACAAGGTGCAGTGAGGTGCACCAAGGTGCGGCGAGGTGTAGTGAGGTGCACCAAGGTGCGGTGAAGTGCAGGTGCGGTGAGGTGCAGGTGCGGTGAGGTGCAGGTGCGGTGAGGTGCAGGTGCGGTGAGGTGCAGGTGCGGTGAGGTGCAGGTGCGGTGAGGTGCAGGTGCGGTGAGGTGCAGGTGCGGTGAGGTGCAGGTGCGGTGAGGTGCAGGTGCGGGGAGGTGCAGGTGCGGTGAGGTGCAGGTGCGGTGAGGTGCGGTGAGGTGCAGGTGCGGTGAGGTGCAGGTGCGGTGAGGTGCAGTGTATTTTGGGTTTTAGACTTGGATTGGTGGATTGAATTTGAAGTTTTTTGGAAATTTTCTTAAACTTGATCATAAATTGAAACTGACAAATTTAAGAAGAAAAAAACCATTTCTCAAAGTTTAAAAAGCTTGAGTAAAAATATAAAGGATTGATTCTTGTTAGAGATGAGCGGGTCGACCATTTTTCGATACCCGACCCTGACCGAACCCGACCGGATAAAATTTTTCGAAACCCGAAACCCGAACTGTTTCAAAACCCGACCCTGACCAAACCAGACACTCAAGTTTTTCGAAACTCACAACCCAAATTACTTCGAAACAAAAATTATTTCAAGGCCCGACGTCTGCATTCTTCACGGACCTTAGACTAAAACCAAATTCGTGGAATGTAAAATGATAAAACTTAGACGAGTTTTGTAAAATATAAGAAGTACCCCCCAGAAAATATTTTTCCCGCATTCTACGGAAAATTTAAGGCCGAAGTGTCTTTTCACTCATTAAAATCGGTTCAGTCGTTCCGGAGATATGAATTAAACAATTTCGCTATTTTGTATGGAAATGGACTCAAATCGAATATTTTTAACTAGTCAATTGGTAGACCTTTCTTTCTTTCTTTCTTTCTTTCTTTGTGGCAATTTTTTTTTTTTTTTTTTTTACGTTGTAAGGTTTTGAAAGTTTCATGAAATGTATTCCGTATCTCTAGAACTATGAGAGTTAGAAAGTTGGTTCCAAAGGCGAAGTTGTAGAGAACTAAATTTAAGCGAACACGTGTTTCGTGGTTTTGGGAAAATATGGCCTAATCCCGGGATAACGTTACTTCCAGATTCCAGAGGGATGATTCTTACCTCTAGAACTATGGCAGCTAGAAAGTTGCTTACAAACTTACAAAAGTACTGGTATCCGCAAAAAAAAACCTCTTACAGAGGAGGTGTGACGCAAGTCTTTATGTCTGCTTACAAAAGCTGTGAAATCAGAAAAGTGTGACGCATTAATTATCTTAGGTAGAACTATTTTCTTCCAAATACAAAAGTTCTGAAATCGGAGGGGGGTGACGCATTAAGCTTGGATTCGCAACAAACATTTTTAAACAAAATTATGTTGAGTTCAAAAAATTGCGTCACAAATGCCAGACCCAACGACGAAACAATTTTTCTGTACTTGCAGTTTTTACGCTGCGAAAATTTGACTTTTATTTCTTATCACATCGTTTAGGGTAAATTTAAATTTTTGCGTCTAAAAACTGAGTTATTATTCCGCTGGTGGGTCTGGCATTTGTGACGCAATTTTTTGAACTCAACATAATTTTGTTTAAAAATGTTTGTTGCGAATCCAAGCTTAATGCGTCACCCCCCTCCGATTTCAGAACTTTTGTAATTGGAAGAAAATAGTTCTACCTAAGATAATTAATGCGTCACACTTTTCTGATTTCACAGCTTTTGTAAGCAGACATGAAGACTTGCGTCACACCTCCTCTGTAAGAGGTTTTTTTGCTACAACAATCCGACCCGGACCAAACCCGACCCGATAAAATTTTTCGAAACCCGAAACCCGAACTGTTTCCAAACCCGGCCCGAACCGAACCCGACCCGATTAAAATTTTCGAAACCCGAAAAAAACAATTCGGGTTCGGGTTGGGTTCGGGTCGGGTTTTTCGAAGTTTCGGGCAACCCGCTTATCTCTAATTCTTGTTGACAACTTTCATGTTCAAAGAATTTCTGGCTCCTTTCGTTTGGATCAGGAAGACTTCGGTCATTCGTTAGATTTCCATCCGAATCAAGCCTGTCGTTTTGGACTGTTTACTTACCATATCGAGATTCCAAAAAGGCGTTGATTGTTAGTGTAAACATCAGCCAGATGTTTCAAGTGGTCTTGCAGTGTCATGTGTTCGGATCACAAATCCAAACACTCGTACATATGATTCACAAATCCGAATCTCAGATGCCTGGATTTACTGGACTTTCTTTTTTACCGAAACGAGGAAGACCCCTCGTCTTCACTTCGTGGTCATTTATGATGTGAAAAGGTTCCTTTCACAGAGTACGCACGCTAAAAACGTAGTTTTTTTTACTTCCCCCCCCCCCCCCCTCGCACGCATATTTTCATACATTATGGCAGCACGTTTTTACCAAAACCTAACTGCCCCTTAGTAGCGTGCGCACAGAGGAATCTCAGAAAAACGTTGGCTCATTTATCGTTAACCAACATCTAAACAAGGGAATAGAATTATTCCATAAGTCAACGTACGTACAAGCAGGGGAATCGCATGATTCTATCATATGAGACTATCTTCTGCACTCCCACCTCAAACTCGTCACTTATTTCAATTTAGGTTTTTAGTTTTGGTACTGGGGTTTTAACAGTGTAAACATTATACTGGAGAAAAAATGCTGGGAGTGGAATTATGCTTCACCTTCACTGTGGACTCCAGAGATTCCTCGGCAGATAGGAATGCAAAGGTAAGGTAGTGAATGGGATGCACTAGTCAACCACCTACTCAATTAACTTGGCAACAATCTGCCTCGTGAGTGCGAGCAGTAGGGAGCGCATTCGAACCGATTCTTGCTAGTGTCTGATGGTAAATAGACCAGTGAACTGCTGAACATGGATCGGTACCGCATAAGAAGGGAAGCGATTACAGGACACTGGGGAATGAACGGGCAATTGGCAAAATCTGATATCGTTAGCGATCCTAAGTGTACCTGTGGCCTTAGTGAGGAAACGGGATATTTCATCATTTGTGATTGATTCCAAAGATAGATTCCTAGCTGCAACTGGAAGGCTCTAATGATTCACATAATGAAAGGGTAAGATACGAAGGATCAGCTTTTTTGTGTTTAATGTCGCAGCGATGGGCCTACCCAACCTGATAAAACAAAAAAAGGGCAGGAGTTGTCATTGTCGTATCGTAGCCATTCAATCAAACTTTCCTCCTTGCAACGAAATTTTCAGATTTTCTGAGATAAATATTTGGCATGGTGGTGGAAACAAATGAACAGAAAATGGGGTCTGACAGGCCCGATCTGCCCACCATGAGGTCGTTCGAGAGTCCGATCGAACCCACCCCCGATTGCATCTTCCACCAGTTCGAGGCTCCCTGGGGATCCCTTCACTTCATTTCTCAACAACAAATTTGATGAAATAATGTATTTTTATTGTAAGAAAGATGCTAACAGAACGTTTCAATATTTGCAAGTTATTGTCCAAAATAATTAAAAAAGAGCTCCAATGTCAAAATCATGTAGCGAAATTTTCTCCAGTTTTTTTTTTCGTGACTAAATCTAATTTATTCAAAGACATTGTCTCATACATTATTAAATCAAATTACAAAAATATTTTTGTAAATTCTGGTGTCTAACATTTCCAACACAAATCTCTGTGTATTTCGTTTTTTATTATGATTTCTAAATTTAAGTTTTGCGCACAAACATGACCTCCTGATGTAAGAAAAATGAATAAATTACGAAAAGGTTCCGACACACGAACCGACAAGATCGACGAAAGAGATTTTTTCGAAATCGCAACCTTGTCGATGACCTGAACCATCACTGCCGAGCACAGAATTGGGCTGCATAGTTTCGAATGACTTACAGACGAAAGTGCCTCTGCACACCCAAGGTGACAAATCTTGGGTGGTAAGGTTTCATGACCGTTTCCACAACCAATGGAGTGGTTCGTCAAGATTGGCGGGACGTTGTTTCTTAATGGAAATGTGATTTGATTTCAAATTAATTGTAACGCATTTGCTCCGTCATTGCGCTAGGACGGTCATGTTTATTATAAAAATGGATGGAATGTTAGTCATACAGTTACGAAGTAAGGCACAATATAATATGAAGTATACGAAAACATTGCGTAAATTTTTGGCAAGTTATTGTTAGATTCGACAATCAACTCAAATTTATACATTTCTACAAACATAGAATCTTCATCCTGGGCGTGACAAGTTTACTTATAAAAACTTCTAAATCTCTCTTCTAATCAGATATTACTATCTACTTCGACAGGTCCATTTCCTTCTCCGAAATCCAAATCATCTTCGTCTGGCATATCCTCTACATCGTCGTCTCTAACTTCCGGACATGCGACACACCTACTTTCATTAATTCCATAATTTATACAAGTTTGTCCCACGCATTCGCAACAACCATCGTGAAACCATCTGCAAAGCAATAAGTTAGTGCCATCTAACAGCAATTTTCAGTTTGATTTTACCTATAACTTGTTGCACCCATACTTTGGCAATTCGTCTTGCATTTGTTCCATGACAAACACTGCGACATGTACGCCACCGTACAATTGTAGGTGACAATATTTTCTCGTTCTTTGATCGTTGCGTCTAGTTCTTGATCCGTTGAATCTATAAATTCAATTTGGTTAAAGGATCGAACGTTCTGTTTTTCGTACGTTCGAAATACTTACGTAAGTAAAATTTAATATCTCTGTCTAATTTAGCACCATAAAGAGCTGTGTCAAAATCGACAGGAAATGAAAATGTTGACCATTTTCCTTCTTCATCACCTGCATCTGTTAAAGCCTTAAATAATCCGGGAATTCCCTCCAACTCTTCCACATGCGATTGTGTCGACAGACCCTTTCTTGTTTCATTCGGTTTTGGGCACATCTCTGCAAAATGATATTCATAATGTAAAGAACAATAGAATAGAACTATCGCCAGAGAGATGAATCACAGATTCGTCGAAAAAACTGACGAAAATTTCAACTGAGGAAAAGAATCCTCCCACACTAACAGTATTTCATCAATCAATGTAACAAGGCTTGTCACAGCTACAATTTTATCAGTTGATTTGATTGAACTGATAAAAAAGTGGACGTGGGTTTTTCTCCTCAATGATAACATTTCTATTGAAGCAATTGGTTTCACTTACCGACACAACTACAACACTCACTGTACAAGTAGCTTAAACAGTTATAGCATTCTTTACAGCAGGAACAATTCGTTAAGTCACATCTACAACTCTGCGTCAGCATACATTTTGATACAACGCTGCCGCAAACTTGTTCGTTGCATGTTGTGACCACATGTGCAAGTAAAATCACCGAAACGACTGAGGTCACAATTAGTATTGTCGTTTTCGATTCCGCCATGATAATAGACTGTGGAAGATAGAAAGAAATCAGTTAGCACTTAGAATATAATGTTTCGATAGAGTCCTGTGACGTTTATTTACAGCCAAAAGTCACGTATTGACGTAAGTAGTTCAGGAAGATGAGAACCCGAGCGATTAGGAAAAATTCTCGAATCACCCTTTCGGTGTTACCATATACTACCCCCCCCTCCCCTATATCACTCTATTATCTGCCGAGGAGATAGTTTGGCCTGGACCGGAAGTGTCCTGAGGTTTGTCTTTACTGAATCTATAAACATCCTTTAAAGTTCTGCAGACAAGATCCTCTTCCCTACTGTTATCTCTCATTCTATGAATCTGGTACAAACAGCAGGCAGGTAACCAGTAACCTCAAGCGGCTGCCCATCGTCTTGCTCATTTTCCCGCTTTCACCGGAAACAAGGACGTCGGTGATTCCTCGGTGAATCATTGGTGATTCCCTGGTGAATCATTGGTGATTCCCTGGTGAATCATTGGTGATTCCCCGGTGAATCATCGGTGATTCCCCGATGAATCATTGGTGATTCCCCGGTGAATCATTGGTAATTACTTGAAAAATCACTGGTGATTCCTTGGTAAACCATCGGTGATTCTTCGATGAATCATCATTGATTGTCCGGTGAATCATTAGTGATTCCCCAGTCCATCGTCTTGCTCATTTTCCCGCTATCCCCGGAAACAAGGACGTCGGTGATTCCCCGGTGAATCATTGGTGGTTTCCCGGTGAATCATTGGTGATTCCCCGGTGAATCATTGGTGATTCCCCGATGAATCATTGGTGATTCCCCGGTGAATCATTGGTAATTACTTGATAAATCACTGGTGATTCCTTGGTAAACCATTGGTGATTCTTCGGTGAATCATCATTGATTGTCCGATGAATCATTTGCGATTCTCCAGCGAATCATTAGTGATTCCCCGGTGAATAATCGGTGATTCTTCGGTGCATAATCTGTGATTCCTCGATGAATCATCGTTGATTCCCGGTCGATCATCGTTGATTGTCCGGTGAATTATTAGTGATTCTCCGGTGAATCATATGTGTTTTTTCGGTGCATCATCAGTGATTCCCCTGTGAATCATCGATGATTTCACGGCGAATCATTAGTGATTCCTCGGTGAATCATCTCTGATTCCTTGGTGAATCATCGGTTATTCTGCCGTGAATTATCGGTGATTCCCCGGTGAATTATCGGTGATTGACCTGTGATCAAAACCAGAATTTTAAACAAGATATAATGTATACTACACCGACAGTCTTCAAAATTTGTGAGGAAACCAATGAGGAAAAGTAATGGTATCAAAAACATGAAAAGTAGATACATTGATCGACTCGAGATAAAAATGAAAATTCACGTTTTCGTGTGCTCAATAGCCTTCGTCACGAAACAACAAAATTCACACTTAAAATAGACCTTCGAGCTTTTATCACCAGTTCTGTAACTAATATGTTTGTTCGTCACATATTTTTTAGGTGTCCGAAATTCGGACAAAATCGGACAACTTTATCAAAAACGTCGGACAAAATCGGACAATTTCTATAAAAAATCGAACAAAAGTCGCAACGTAAACTAGCACAAAGAATGCAACGACTTGCATAAGACTGTCAATGAACAATGGCCTGTAAGTAATGAAAGCCATAAATTTATTAACCGCAAACTAAGAAGATTTTAGATGTAGTCGTTAGAACGCAATCAGGATGCAGCAGTTTGTAAAATTACACCTGATCAACTGGTGTACCGAAAACAATGGCCTTTGATGAAAACACATGTTACTTTTTAAGCACCAAAGTCGTTAGAAGAAAATTTCTTAAATTTAATTATCTTTTCGATATGATTTTTTGAACGCGATATGGAGCAATTTAGTTTTTGTAAATCCAATAAAATCTTATACAACTTACAAGAAAATTCAATAACAAGCGGCGAAATTTTCATCTATACTTTTACATATGAAGAGTAAGTTCTAATTTCATTGAATCTACTGATTGAGCATACAATTTGGTTGAACGCATTGAACTGTATTTTTATCCGTTGCCATCCAGAGAAATGATAACTACCAACTTGCAACACACATGTAAATGGGAGAGAATGTGAAAGAATTGCGTACAAAACTAATTCCATCTTCTCCCATACAACTCAGCTGTCATTCACGTGTGTGTTCTTCCTCGACTCAGGCAGGTACTCCTGACTTATCATTTCTCTGTATTCGAGCGACAATTTTTGATAAAAAGTCGGACACAATCGGACAAGTGAGACCTCTGAAATTTGTTCTACATAAGTGTTGTTTCCTTAAAAAAAATCGATTTACTGAAAATTTCTCCGCTAGGAGAGTGCGCCCACTCTATTGTAAATAAACCATCGTCCTCTAACTACCTGCGTAAAGACATTACTGAGTGCCAATAACACCCCAGGTGAAGTAATCGAAAAATAAAAAAATTAAATAAATTTTTGGTGTCTTGCGCCAGAAAACACAACATTTCCGGATCAGCCAAAGTCAGCTTTTCACTGGGAAATTTCTTGTTTCAACGTGTGGAATGTAATGCTCGCATTCGGCTCGAAATACAACCTTTCCACACGTCTCAACAAGAAATGTCCCAGCGAGACAGTAATGTACTATTTCTTTTCAAAAAGTGACGAAAAATGCAGATAGATCGTTTCACCATTACGAAAAGCATACAAGGAAACACAATCCCATAATTCATTCTCTTTCAAACTGTGTAAAAGTGCGCATAACTCATCGAGTGATTGTAGACGTTGACAAATTTCAGAATATCAAACCAATCTTTTTCGATTAGCGACCAACGAACGAGTCGTTAATTTGTAATTAGTTAGTCAATGTACTTTTGTGATGCATGAGTTCAGCAATTAACGAACTGGCGAGAGGTCTAAAATAAACAGATGGTGTGAACTATGCCATCCCCATATACAACCAATTTTAAAATATTTAAATTCAATGCATCGATTTGCTTCGGTGTTTAGCTTTATCCGGGAGATCGCGAAACAAAAACGGTGAATAAAAATAAATAAATGAATGAATATGTACTATGTATTGACGTCACATACTATTTACTACTGCACCTTTTTATCGGCCGAAAAAAATAATTTTATGGTTTTTGTTTTTGTTTTTTTTGTTTCGTGGTTCACATATTTTATCATCAAAATATGTTTTAACAGACACAGTGAAAATTATGAAGGTGCAATGCCAATAATTTGTGATCAATACATTTTTTTGGCATTATCCAAACAACGCGAACGTGCCAAGTTCAATATTTTCTCAACGATTTGTTTAAATTTCATTCTAACTTGTTTAGATATGAATCGCAATAAAGTGCAGATTTATAATAAAGTTACAAAATGGAAAAATTAAATTGAAAATCTCAAAATAGACTGAAGGTGAAGTTACTCCAGCTACCATGGGAAGGGGAAGGAAGTATAAATAACATTTCGTGAACGTTGTAAGAAATTAGCATAACAAAACTGGAATTTAAAAAGAAAAGGTTATTTTCACTGTGAACCGGGACTGTCATTATAGCCCTCGGGCGTAGTCGTTCTGTCGAAAGGAAATTATGAAAAGTAGATTGGAAAATTATAACTGCCTGGCCATCAAGTATTTTATTTGTACACACTTCTTTAGAAGGGCCGTAGCTACAAGATATTCACTTTAGGATATCAATTGATGTTCACAACGATGTATCCACACCTGAGAAGACATTATTCAAAAGAAAAAGTGGGGTAGCACTCAGAACTGTTATAAACTGTCCGAAAAATTTGGTTTTTTTAGCAGTTTCGTGACAGTTTGAAAAATTTCGTTTAAGGAAATTAGTAGACGAAAACACCCTCTCAACTGTTATAAACTGTTCGAAAAGTTTGTTTCTTCGAACAGTTTCGTAATAGTTCGAAAAATTTCGTTTAAGGAAATTAGTAGACGAAAACACCCTCTCAACTGTTATAAACTGTTCGAAAAATTTGGTTTTTTTAACAGTTTCGTAACAGTTCCAAAAATTTAGTTTAAGGAAATTAGTAGACGAAAACACCCTCTCAATCGTTATAAACTGTTCGAAAAATTTGGTTTTTTTAACAGTTTCGTAACAGTTCGAAAAATTTAGTTTAAGGAAATTAGTAGACTAAAACACCCTCTCAACTGTTATAAACTGTTCGAAAAATTTGTTTTTTTTTAAATTTCGCAACAATTCGAAAAATTTCGTTTTTCTTTTCGAATAGTTTAGAATTAATAGTTGACAGGGTATTTTTGCCAACTAATTTCCTTAACTTCCCAGCGCCCTGCACTTTTTATTTTGAAAAATGTCTTTTTAGAGGTGACCATACGAGGGGCACCCTAAAAGTTTCGGGAATCGGCTATAAAACGATTTTATTGCTTCTCAAAATAATCACCATTACAATCTATACACTTTTTCATCCTTCAAAACCAGTTTTCGAAACATCGAGTCCATTCGGAAGTTGGGATTTAGGCCACTTCTTGTTCATATGCCTCTACAGCAGCTTCCGCGGATAAAAATCGCTTCCCACGCAACTTATTCTTGACACTCGGAAACAAATAAAAGTTGCACGGTGCCAAGTCGGGACTGTAGGGTGGATGCAGCATCAAATTGATTTTTTCCTTCTCCAAGAACGTCGTGGTCAGAGCACTTGTGTGGGAGCTTGCATTATCATGGTGGAGGACGATCTTTCCACGTAGTTCTTCAAATACTTTTGGCAAACAAATCGTAGTATACCACTCTGAATTGATTGTTTTACGATCCTCAAGTGGTACAGTAGCCACGTGACCACATTTCCTGAAGAAAGTAGCGACCATTTTCTTGGCGACGCTTCGAGCGCAAATTACCTTTGTTGGTAAATCTTCATTTTGAAACACCTAAACGGTGGATTGCTGTTTTGTTTAGGGATCATAGCTGTAAATCCAACTTTCGTCACCTGTTACGATGCTATATACTGAATCAGAAGCCCCAATATCGAGATTGAGAGAATCTCGGCACCATTTCACACGAGCCTCCTTTTGGTCGTCTGTCAATTTGTGTGGGATCCACCGAGAACAAAGCTTCCGTGTGCGTAAATGTTCGTGTAAAATTGTTTGTATTTGACTTTTCCCGATCCCAAGGGATGCAGCTATCTCATCATAGGTCACATGTCGATCAGCTTCAATCATGTTCCGGACATGGTCAATGTTTCCATCGGTGATGGCTGTGGAAGGTCGACCTTCACGAAAGTCGTCACTGAGGTAAGTGTGTCCCGATTCAAACTCAGCGAACCACCGATAAACAGTGGTCTTGGATGGGGCCTCATCTCCAAATGCTTTTTGCAAACGATCAATACACAATTTGGGAGTCAAGCCAGACTTAAAGTCGTAGAAAATCATGGCTCTAAAATTTTCACGTGATAAATCCATTTTCTCTCTGCAATGACTTTTTGGAATTGTTGTATCTTTTGACTGCTACGATCGATTTTCATTTTGATCATCATTTTTAAATCAGGAAAGACCAATTTAATTTTTGTGTAAATTGGCGAAAAGTTTACACGAGCCGATATAGCCGATTCCCGAAACTTTTAGGGTGCCCCTCGTATCGTTGTGATTATCAAGTGATATCCTAAGGTCAATATCTTCTATCCCTGCTCTTTACAGTTAAAGTCATCACGAAACCTGTAACCTAGCAGTGAAGCAAGAAATAGAATAAGATATTTGATTGAAATATGCTGGTTGGATTCAACAAACATTTTAGGAGAATTCTACACTCGAGTGTTGAATTGTTGCCTACATTTGCGAGCATCACTTGGTGTTAGAATGTGTTATCTTCCAAGAAAAAACTGTGGTGTTCGAGAAAACTCAACATTTCACGAAAATTGACACATATTTTGAGGAAAGAAATTTATTGAAAATCGGTTGAGTAGTTTGGGCTGTAAGGTCCATAAAATGGGCCTAACTCACGCTACGCGACCCTACACACGCAATATTTGATGGTTTTTCATAAACATTCTTTAATGATGAGGTCTCTTGTGTTGTGCTGTAGGGAAAATAGATGGGAATATTTTTGCACATGGAAGTTTGGGTCAGAGGTCTCTACTTAGGGCCCCATATCGATTCTAGGGTCAGTCTCAACCACAAAAATTTGTTGTTGTTTTGTTGTAGGGAAAACTGAGTGGAAAATTTTTGCCAATGGGTCCTAGGACTGGCCCAGTTCAGTGAATTAAGTGCGGGCTTTCTTACACCGTTGCTTCGGACGGATTGCCTTGAAGCAATTCCCAATCCAATTAAGTAAAGACGTAATCACTAATCTAGCGAAGCATTACATTCATAATGACCCCTTGTGACCGACGAACGTAGGCTGTATAGGAAATCATACGGGTTTGCGAAGCATAAGATTCTATTTGGATTTTGTAAGGGAGCGAACATGCACCAATTACAACAGAATATACAGACAATCACGTCATTATGTAGTTTGATGAGCTTGTAAAATCTTGCTATTAACTCTGCATTGTTACTGATGACTTTTCTCAATATTCCGAAGAAATTTATTGCCAATTAAGGAGCTAATTTAGCTGTAGGATTGATTGCTCGTGAAATGAAATCTTGTTTGTCGAAACAAGATGGAAAGAGAAATGTAAAATAATTCTAAACGAATCAAAAATATCAATTTTAAAATAATTCCCCATGATCGATGCATGACAAATGAATTTTGTTAATGGATTGAAGCACAACGAGTCCTTCTTTCTAATAAATAAAAAACATATTTCTTGGACCAACAAATACTTGAACAAATTGGTTGGAACTAAAGAAAAAAAAAACTTAACAGGAAATTCATTCAGTACAACCAACTACACATATTTAATTCCCATAATATAAAAAATATCGTTCGGCTAACAGAATTCCATTATCTGTATTAATAATCACGTCTTCGTACGCTTTGTATGTTTGAATGTTTGAAGTGACTAAAAACTTCACATGTGCTTGTGCATCCCATTGAAATCTGTCACGTTTTCGTAGTTACCTTCTAACAATAAACTCGATAACGTGTATACGCCGTTTTTGTCTCTGCGTTTTAAAAATCATTCATTTTCAAAAGGTTTCCCTTGTTTGAAAAATACACAGCCTAGCGCTATACAGACTCTTTGATAAGAATTGGCAGGACGCTAAAAAAAGCCTATAATAATTTCGTTTATGTTTTCTTAAATGATTCAATCGAAAAGCTAACATTTTTTTACTTCGTCAAAGGTATTTCGAAAATTAGTCCAACCTTCGAAGAACAATAATAATTATAATGGACACATTGGTAAGGGGAAAAAACAGAAGAAACGAATAACTTTATAACGAAACATTTCAAACTTTGTGCCGGTATGGCCGGTATTACAAATTTACTATGATGCTCCAAAAGATAATTCACCAGAGAGTTATTGAATCTCATATTCGGTACAAATTCTTCAAAGCGCTTGTTAAGTGTGTGTGGTCTAAAATATTTTTTTTGTTTTAGTTAATCGCTACGAAGCGAATGAGTGATTATGTAGTTTGTGCACTCATTTGGAGTTTTTTTTATATATATTTTTCGCTATATGTTATACATTCTTCTCTTATAAAGATTTTTTTTAGACTCTGGAATGAGTGCCCGAAAAATGTGAATTTTTTTCATTTTTCGAATGTCGACAGCATATCCTCTCGGAATCGCCGACGTTTATTGAGTGAGAGAATTTTTCTGAATCATGTTCCTTGATTTATTAAGAAATATTTAATTACATTTTATTAACAAGCAAGAATTTGTTAATTCGTTTTTATGAGCGCCAATGTTGGCTGGATCTGAATTGTATTAAGTTCTCGTTCAGCGAGCGGGAGAATGTGTTTATTTTCTCTTCTGTTTATTGCAAGGGTACCCTTTGTATGTTATTTTGAGATTTAAAGATTTCGAAGGAGTCGGATGGAGTTTTTGTTTGATACCGGCAGAGGCAGAGCACTTTTTTAACGACTTTCGACGCAACTCACACTAAAATTTGCTTCTGTCAGACGCCGTCAGTCTTTAAAAAATTATGAAAAGCTTTGAATCAAAAGAGCAGGCGTGATAAAAACCATGCTTCGTTTAAAAAATTGTTAATTTCAAAAAAGTACATCAATAGCTAAATAAAGTCATTGTTTTTTCATCTAGTAGTTAGGCTACGTTAGAAGATAGGTCTGCACTTTCAGCTAGGACACTTGGTGCCGAAAATTCATGAAGTAGCGAGTACATTAGGTTGTATAAATTTATAATGCGACACCTGGCTGCGTACTTTGGTCCCTTACCTGGGAATATAGAAGGCAGCCTGGTGCTAAGCACTTGTCTTCACCAAGGTTGTGATATCTATATGTCATATAAGTATCAGCTCGTCACTAGGCTGCGTCCTCGAGTTAAGACTTTTTGAATGCAGAGGACAGCAGCAGCCTGGTGCCGAATTGAAACTTATGTGACTTATACAGCTCCATTTTGGCGAAAACAGATATTCAGCACCAGACTGCCTTCTTTATTCCCAGCTTTAGGGTCCCAAGTACGCGGCCTGATGCCGACTTCAATCATGCTACTAGCTAATAACCTTGCTCCTTCTTAAAGATACACGTTGTCCGAATTTTAGCACCAGACTGCCTTGTTTTGACAAGGTTTTACATTTCATCGGTAAAACCATGTCAGACCAAGGCAGCCTGGTGCTGATATTTTGACAACGCCTATCCTTATTAGTTAGTAGCATGATCGAAGTCGGCACCAGGCTGCGTACTTGGGACCCTAAAGCTGGTAATAAAGGAGGTAGCCTGGTGCTGAAAATCTGTTTTCGTCAAATTGGAGGCAATAGTGAGTTGCATATGTCACATAAGTTTCAATTCGGCATCAGGCTACTGCTGCCCTCTGCATTAGAAAGTCTTAACTCGAGGACGCAGCCTAGTGTCGAGATAAAACTTATATGACGTATAGATATCACTAATGTGTACACTTTGGTGAAGAACAGGGGCCTGACAGTCTTTGTTTTGATATTTACAAGTAATACTCGACGCACACTTAGTTGCAATTGCGACCAAAGCTAACTTCATTGCAAAAAGATCAGCTGATTTCATTAATAAATTTACCAAAATCAGCTGACTTCATTGAAAAGTTAAAAAATCAGCTGATTTTTTTGCAACTGCAGCTAACTTCACGTGGAATATTACTTGCAAAAATCAAAACAAAGGACTGTCACGCCCCTGGTGAAGACAGATGCTTAGCACTAGGCTGCCTTCTATATTCCCAGGAAAGGGACCAAAGTACGCAGCCAGGTGTCGAATTTTACCAGGTGGGTTGAAAAGTTGATGTCAAAATTCGTGAGAAAAGACCTGGCTTAGCGAAGAAAAAAATCATCTTTCATCATGATAATGCACCAGCTCACAAATGTGCTTTCAGGGCTCAAACTTGACCGAATTGAAGTACGAATTGTTGGAACATTCACCCTATTCACTAGATCTGGCTCCCTCTGACTCCCATCTGTTCCCAAACCTCAAAAGATTTCTTCGTGGAAAGCGTTTTTCCTCGAATGAAGATGTTATTGATGCTGTAGAGGCGTACTTTGCAGACCTTCCGGAAAAGAGCTTCAGAGATGGGATACATAAATTGGAAGATCGCTGGAAAAAGTGTATTGAACTTAAGGGTGACTATACTGAAGAATGAATGTACTTTTAACCAGTAATTCATGTTTTTTCATTTCCGCTCCGCGAGTTTTTCAATCCACCTATTAAGCTTATACAACGCAATGCACTTGCTACTTTATGAATTTTGGCATTTTTAATATTCGGCACCAAGTGTCCTGGCTGAAAGTGCAGACCTGTCTTCTAACGAGGAGTTAAACGAAACAGTTTTTGTTTAAACAAATTATATCTTCCAAAAACATTTTTAATTACGGAGAGTGGAATATTCTCAGGACGTGTATGAGGATAGGATAGGAAAGTCAAATTGTTCTTTCATTGATAAATAAAACTTTCCGACTACTCATAGATGTCCGGATAGTTGGTCACTCTCCATAAATATAAATCAATTGAAAAATTTGCAGAATAATCGACCAAGGTAAAGGTGTAAACAGAAGCCAAAGCACAGCATATGAAAGGTTCCATTGGGAATGCAGAAGGCATCCCAAAATCATATTTATGGCAAAATACAGGCGATAGCAAGTAATAGTATATTATAACACAAGGGGTATAATCGCGTAATTATAGTCGAGGTTGGTAAAAGTTCGAGGGGCGTCAGCCCCGAGAAATTTTACCCACCGAGACTATAATTGCAAGATATACCCCTTGTGCTATACGATATTTTATCACATCGGGGCTTATAACTGCCAATTTTGCACAGAACATGAAAATACACTGTACATTGAAATCGTTGCAAAGGCAATCGTTTCAATCTAGTAAACAGTTGTCATCAAATCGTACGGTCAATCGATTCCTCCAAAAAAAGTAAACAAAACTCGTTTTGATTAAAATTTTCTTTTAATTCGTGTTCAAATCCTAATTCAACACAATAAAATGTTTTAAACAACAAATAAACGTTTGTGAAGTTGAGCATGCTTTGAAAAAAGGCGATGTGAGTTTGTTTTGCTATTTTCCATCGACATAAGAAACATTTTATTTGCATGTAATGATTACGTTATGGTCCTTATTCAACATATGAAACTCGACTATAATATGCCGATTATAGTCCTGCTTTCAGGGCTATAATGGACATGTTATAGGCCCCGATGTGATAAAGTACGTTGTATAACGCAAGCAATAATTTGACACGAGCCTACCCAGTGTCGCCATTCCATGAAGCTGGGAAAAAAGGCGTTGGAAAAGTTGGAGAAATATAATTTTTTGCTATTCCCAACCCATACAAAATTGAATTGCGAGTTTATTAGCGAAAGAAATTTTCGCTCGCTTCGCTAGCGATTTAAGTATTTCCTCACAACAAAAGATTGTTCTTCAAATCTCTTTTAGATCGTGCAGAACTTTCTATTAGTATTTCTAGGCTCAAACTTAGTTAGGTACAGGGCGCTGGAAAGTCTTAAGGCAGCTCTGAGCCTACCTCCTACCAAGCTCAAGAAAGGATCGTAATAAACGGCAGATATAAAATTACAAAGGCGGAAATAAACAATTCCAAAAAGGAAGATAAAATTTCGTAAAAGGAAAATACATTTTGATATCTGCGTTTTCGAATTAAATGTCTGCAGTTTTTATTTTTTTATCTGCCTTTTTGAATTTTTTATCTCAACGTTTATTACAATTCGTTCAAGAAATGAGTAGGGATGGGAACTTCTCAAAATTATAGGCATCGATAATTAGAGAAAATTATCGATAGTTGATTATCAAAATGATTATAATTTGATTATCGATAGTCAAATTATCGATAATTATCAAATTATCGATAATTATCAAGTTATCGATAACTATCAAATTGTCGATACTTAACAAATTATCGATACTTATCAGATTATCGATAATTATCAAACTAATTTTACATTTTTATTCGATGGAGAACTTAATTTTAAGCAAATGGATTACAGTCCCTAATTTTTTTATCAATTGATAATTATTAATATTTTCATGACGATTTCTGATGTACTTATGTTGAATATTAACATAACTTAATAGTTATAAAAAATTTAGACTCATCAATAATTTGACAATTATCGATAATTTGATAATTATCGATATTTTGATAATTATCAATTTCTATCAATTATCGATAATTATCAATTATCGATAATAATTTTGATAAAAATATAAAAAACCTTATCGATTATCGATAATTGATTATCAATTTTATTATCGCCCATCCCTAGAAATGGGAACCCAGAGGCTTTTTTTTTCTGAAATACGCATTGTATTCAGAAAAAAAAAGAATGGAATATAGTCGTGTCAACGCTTCAATTATGAAATGAAGAACTAACAAGAAGCAAAAAAGGTGACCTGAAAAGTATCATTAAGTGGAACGAAGTTAAAGTTTGCGTTTCCCAAATTTTATTGCACATTTTCAACATTTTTCGTTGCAATTTTTAACCCTCAATAAAACTTAATTTTCTTTTCAACTAATCGATTCATTGGCCCCTCAATAAAGTAATCTTCTTTTATGGTAAGAACAGCGAAGGCTCTCAAAAACGGATAAATGTAGAAATGCACTAACAATACTCATCAATATCATCAATAGGGAAGAACGAAAAACAAGTTAAGGTATGTCAGGTGGTGGATGACTCACGTCAAAATTTTAAAGTCACACAAAAACGAAGACCCGTAAGTGTCCGAAGAGATATATGCGTACGTGTGGCGACATGATAATAGCGAAATTCACTAATGGCAAATCAATCACATTCACATTCACATTGGCATTTACCCCAGACCCCCAATCACAAAACTGATTTCGCCAGTTAAAGACGTTTTTGGGATGTATCTATATCCATCATTTTAATACGCAGTTTCCATGCTACACTTGTCGCGGAAAAGTTTCACTGACCCTGTATTCCAACACCTCTACAGTCTCCGGTATAATTTGACTGATTTTGGCAAATTTTCCATTTAAATCATGGGATCGAAGTGAAGACGGGCAAACGGGCAACATTTTCTCTAGACGATATCAAAAATGCATACCCCTTACTTCCGCTTCAATCTTCCCCGTGTTACATTCAAGTGTTTTGTAGTAAACCTGTAGGACCTTTGTTCTTCGTACAGGAACAAAAAGTCTTATGAAGACGATGAGTCTTAGGAATAAATTGAAGTTGTTTCAACAATGTATCAACAATCTAAGATAAGAAAGGTAACTATGGCACACAGGTAGGGGGTAATTTTGTTGTAATGTAAACAGGTATCTTAACATTAGGAATTTACAAAGTTAGGAATTCTTTTAATAAAATGTTTTCCTAAAAAAACTGCAATTTTCATGGAGAATTCTTTTGCCATACTTGCAATGTGCGAATAAAAGAGAATACGAATGAAAAATAGGTTACGCGCGATATTTCACGCAGTTTCGTTAGAAGAGAAGGTCCATGGTCGTTGCGAACAGACATATGAAATACTCCGATATTTCTATCCACAAGAGGTCTCGTGACAATAAAATTGCCAAAAAAATATCACATTGTCAACTTATCGTATTTCTGTTTCATGGTAATTTCCTTTATTTCGAATGACATGAACAAATTACGAAAAAATGTTCGTAGGATCGCTACCGGGTAATTTCTTTCACATTGTCATAAAAAGTTGCCGAAATAGGTATTTTCTTACTTGAAAGACATTCCATGTCAAATCACACAAAATTAAAATCGACCATTTCACATTTTGATAAAATGGCACTAAATCATTTCCTCTAAGTAGAAATATGACGATTCATACGTTTTTGTGTTCGAAAATAAGTACATAGGAAAGCGTAAACCGATACCTATTGCCAAATCGACTATAAGTTCCGTGTTTTTGATTACTAAGTCTCCGACCGTCAAAAATTACATTAAATTACATTACATGATTTTCGCAATCCTCCAAAAAATGTAATGATGTTCAACAGTCAGTTGTGTAATTCACCATGCGCAAATGAATCGCACCAGATGACCACACCTGTAATCAAACAATCTGATGTTGCTCAGACTGAGCCAAAGTATAATTCCGGAGATTTTGAAGAAGTTCCCACTGAACCATCGGTAAGTCTATCAGCTTCTAGTCCCTTTGCCGAGGTACTAACTTCATCGTCAATCGTCGAAAAAGTGAACGCTAGAGACAATGCCTATTAAACCGCATAGGGATTCTACTCCACGAAGTATTGTATCGCCGACCGAAACACACAAGATTGCTTATGTGTACAACTTACATCCGTCAGTTACTGAAGAAGAAGTGAGCAATTATCTACTCAGGAATAAAGTAATAGCGTCGGTTGAAGAAGTGTCGTGCAAAAAACTGGTTTCACCCTATGTCGATTTAGACACGGTTAGCCTTGTATCGTTTAAGGTCACCGTTAGATCAGAATCGTTTGACGCTGTGGTCAATAGTAAGCTCTGACCTGACAAGGTCACCATTAGGGAATTCATAAAACGCTAGAAGACTGATGAATTTTTGAATTATTGATTTTGTAATCGTATTTCACTCGACGATTGACTTTTCGTGATTGTTATAATTTTAATTTGATTTTTAATATTTAACTCAGCCTAACCTCAAACTTCCACTTTTAGTTGATTGCAGTGAACCAATGGTTCTCACTCTAATCAGAATATGATTAGCCAAATCGAGTCTCACGACTTTGAGAAACAAACTCCAGGTCTATTCGACTTGTACAAATATCTGCTAGTCTAGTCGACTGGCTATCGCTAACCATTTTTCTTTCAGGGAATCATTGGACACACACATTCACACATTAATTAAGTTAGTCAAACTGAACAACACAGACGAACAGAACAACGGTAGCGTAATATAAACATCATTTTAGTTAAAATTTATTTAAATTGTCAATGTTATAATATTGTAAGTACTCAGTGGGCCTAGGCTATTGACGAAATAAATAAATAAATAAAAAATGACGAAGATCTGAGAATGCAAAAATAGTAATTTTTGATACAAATTACGTATGAAGGTAGTTTAACGCACTAGATGTGAGATTTCCGATACAAGCCGAAGACGAGTTCGCCAACACATCGTGTGCGTTAAACTACCAGCATACGTAACGTGTATCAAACAACGATATTTTCTTTCTTTTAATATAAAAATTCAATTCAAGTAGAACGTTAAAAACCTTCATCGCACTAGTGCGTAAAAAAACCGTCATCGCACTAGTGCGGCAAAATGACTTCATGCGACGCTGACAGAAAAAAATGGGAATTATCACCCAGGGAATTATCCCCCAGACAAATGGGAATTATCACCCAGGGAATTATCACTTAGGAATGAATTATCGCCCAGACAAATGGGAATTATCACCCAGGGAATTATCCCCCAGACAAGTGGGAACAAATGGGAAGCGGGTAATTTGTACAAGGAAAATACCTCTTGGATTGTATCTAAAACACAAGATTTGTATAAGGAAAATGCCCTCCCGGGTGATAATTTAAAGCGGGTAAGAAGGGTAAGAGGTATTTTCCTTGTACAAATTACCCGCTTCCCATTTGTCTAGGGGATAATTCTCATTTGTCTGGGCGATAATTCCTGGGGGATAATTCCCTGGGCGATAATTACCATTTTTTTCGCGATAATTACCATTTTTTTCAGTCTGGGGGATAACTCCCTGGGGATAATACCCGTCACCTCATGCGACACCGAAATGACGCACGAAAAAGCGAGTTTTTATCGTGAATTGCAAAAATGGATCTTTCGAAAAATTGAAAATTTTCTGTACACTCCAACCGAACTTCAGAAGACATATATGCTGCTGGAAAGCTTGCCCATGGAAATGAAAAAAGAAGTAAAATAAAGTTATTTTCATATCGCAATATGAAGGGTCATCCGATGATCTCTAAGAGAGTATCTCCCGATTTTGCTTAAAATCGGTTTGTAGCATTATTGTTAGGAAACGTTTGGAAAAAATGGTACAGATCCCAGACTTCCAATTTGGATTCAGAAATAAACACTCAACTGTGCAACAAGTTCACTCATTGACAACGGTAATAGAACGAGCATTTGAAAAAGAGGAATACTGCGAAGCGGCCTGATGATACAGCGATTCTGGCCACCGATACCACTCAGCACAAAGCAATAAACAAATTGCAGTTATCTTTGGACAAAATAAATAAGTGGACTAGAGACTGGAAGATAAAACTCAACGAGAATAAATCCAATCACATCACTTTTACGTTGCGTCACGTTAGCAACCACCGTATATCACTGAATGGGAATCACGTTCCGCAAGCAGAGTCAGCAAAATATCTAGGCCTACATTTGGACAGCAAATGCAATTGGAAACATCACGTGAGACTGAAAAAACAACAAATGAAGCATAAAACGAGACAAATGTACTGGCTCATCGGTTATCACTCCAAACTGAGTCTCTACTCTAAAAGATTGATCTATAAATCCGTCTTTAAACCAATCTGGACGTATGGCTCCGAACTATGGGGCTGTGCGAAAAAACAAATACAGAGAAAATACAAACAAGCCAAAATATTTTCCTTCGCATGATTACTAATGCATACCGCTTTGTAACAAACAAGGGATTACATAAAGACCTAAAAATCGAATGGGTAGAAGAAGTAATTCGTGCTAACGCCATTAAACACGAAAAAAGGCTACTTAATCACACCAATGTGGAAACTATCCAGCTGTTGGATATAACCGACGAAATGAGGAGGCTGAAACGAGTCAAACCACATGAACTAACTTATGGAAGAACATCCTGAAATCTCCGGAATCTTCGAATGGCAATTTGGGACATGACTATTGAGTCGGCCGTCCCGCACGCGTCTTACTGAAGTTATTTCTTCAAAACTTCTTTAGTACAACTCAACTGTAGTAATAAATTGACAAATTTTGTTAAGATTGTACTATCCATCCAAAAAAATGGTGTTTTTGAAAAAAAAATTATTGTTAGGGCAGATTTAGGAGCTACGAGAGAATGACTAGTCAAAACGAGAGGTATATTTCAAAATTATATGCGGCAAAATTATATTTTTGATGTAAGGATAATGTAAATTTTGTGTATGTTTCATGGATAATTACTGTAAAATTTATGTAGATCATGTAAAAAAAGATGTACAAAAGATGAATGATTAATGTAACAGTTATTCAGGGTTGGGGTAGCGATGCTAATTATTAGCAAAACACCTCGCTATTAGCGACTAGCGCTCGCTAAATCATCATATCATTTTGTAAATGAATTGTTAAAGTTTTATTCGCCCAAAAAGAATGAGTTTCTTTTGTTTTACAATGTTAGACTTTGGTGTTTAGCAAACAAACACGTACTACAGTGAATCATCGTGAAGTAACTATTTTTCAAGACACTGCTGGGAACGGAAAAACTCAACCGCTTCATTATACAAACACATTGAGCAATTTTGTGGTCGTATCAGCTGTTTTTTCATTCAATAAACGATGACAAAACAGTTCAAACGACTACAACAAGAAAAACGTGAAAGTGTAACATTTTAAATGTGATACATCGTACTTTGAAATTTTCGAACATTTACGAACTCGTTTTGAAATCAAATCGCCGAAAAAACTTGGTTTAAGGTTACGAAAATGTAAAAAAAATTTCTCCGAAACTTATAAAAAATTAGAAAGCAATTTTTCAACACACAGCTTCTCATTCAAATATTATTCAGCGAGCATTAGCGACCGCTATTAGCGACAATTTTCAGGTCATTAGCGAATACAGTTAGCGACGCTAGTACTTTTTCATTTTAGCGCTAGCATTAGCGTCGGTAAAAAAAAGTTTGCGACTACAACCCTGGTAAAATTTAAGTAAAGAAAAAATTACGCAAATCATGTTAAAATGATGTAAATAATTTTTCAATTCGGAATGTAAAAATGATGAAGAAATAATGTAGCAAAATCCATCGTTTTTGCAATAATTATCCAGCCTTTGTACAGAGAAGAATTTTTGCCTGTGCTTAGGGCTGAAGTAGGCCTCATGTCGGTCCTAAGGTCGGCCCTAACATAAAAAAATGTTTTTTGCTATGTTGCAGAGCAAATTGAGGGAAACATTTTTGTCTATGGAAGTATGTATCCGAGGCCTCTATTTAAGGCCCTAGGTCAGTACTAAGGTCGGCCCTAGCCCAAAAAATAGTTTTTTTTTCTATGTTGTAGACAAAATTGAGGAGAACATTTTTCTCTATTTGGAGGTCAATTTTGTACGTTCGGAGATTTTTTTACACCGTTAATTCGTACGGGTTTTTCAAAATTGCCCTACGGGCAATTTCCAATACAGTCTAATGTGAACGCAATATTTACTTAAATACGTTCCACTCTTTTCGTAACATCAACTCTGTTTGCCGCATCTATTCTGATACTTACGGGTCCCTTCTATGTTTCAATTTTAAAATAGGATCGACAGATTTGCGAGTTTCGGGCTGGAAGTACTCTAGGCCAGAAACATAAAAGGCAACCCTCATATTTGGCACTCTAAAAATAGTTTTGACAGTTGGAATAGACCCACTTTTAATTTTGAAAAAGATAAATCTCAGACTAGAACAAGAGAATCAGTGAGATTGGAAGACACTCGCGAGTAAACCCTGAGGTGGACGGTAGATCTAGCCATCCGGTCGGGTCATCAGACCGTAAAAACTAATTAAAAATTGTAAGGAGTACTAAGTCTTTAGCGTTACAATCTGAAACGATGTTGCAATCGAAAATTTGCAGGAAAAGTTTACATTGTATGATTAAAAGTGTCGGCCAATTCGAATCCTGCAGCTTTATTTGTGAGTCAAATTGAGAAATTACATAGAATTTACCATGTGAATTCCAATCTGAATCACACAAAATCTTTGTAACATTTTCTAAAAGTTGCACATGAGGAAGCTTTAAGGGACGAACCCCTGGGGCTTGGCATTGGTAAATCAAAGATATTTCCATATAGATTTCCAAGTAATTTTACTTAATTGATAATTTCGTTTGGTTTATAATAGAATGTAACAAATAAAGATTACAAATCAGCATGCAATCTTCAAAAAAATATTTAAAAAAAACAATAAATCTTACATCCAGGCGAAAGATATTTATCTTGTCATTTATGGAACGCTTCGTAGGAAAAGGTACGTTGAGATAATATTTTTCTTTTGTTACGTTCTGATAAAAATATTTTTTCTTACTTTTTTATATGAATAAAACAATTTGGTTCCTGTGTTATCCCAAATGTTGAGTGTTTGGGTAAAAAAATTATCTCGATTTATTCTGGAGAATAATTTTGTGTGATCTATAATCGAAAAATTGTTGTTTTTGTAGATTTATCACAAAAAATTGGTTGAAAATTGACACGAAAGAATGTGAGCTCGTTGCACAAGGAAGAAAATCACACGAAAAGTAACTGCCGTATGAATGAATTGTTTAATTTTTAGAGTTTGTTTAGAAAATCAGCCACGAAAAAAATTCCCTCAATTGATTTTAATGAGCCCGGCTATAACTTTTACGATATTAAAGCTTCACACCTGATACCGTAAACAAAACTGAATGAAATCGACAAGAGACCACAAAATCATCAAAAATTAATCGTTTAAATATTGTAATTTGTTACCCAATAACAAGCCAAATCCTGTTTAGTCAAACATCAAACCAAACTAAGTGCATAGTAACACACAATATCAATAATACACGTTTCCACATTGCCACAGTTTAAAATAACGAAAGAAAAAAAAACCCTTCAAAATCCACAACAAAAATAATTAAAAACGTAAACAAATTGAATGTAAATAAACAAAATAAAAACTGAAATAATCCCAATTCTATAAGCGTTTACAGTGAATGGCATAACTGGTAAATGTAATTACAAAAATATAACAAGTGAGAATTGACACTTTCAAAGAGCTTAATTCGTCCATGATACCACAGAGCTAATACACACACGCCACTCTATTATCTCAACGTTTGTAACAGAGATGTTATAAATTAAGTCGGAAATATCATTTTAATTTTCATCTTCACACCAAACACGATTTCAATTAAGTCGTAACGAAATGGAGTGAAAAATCACTTTCTTATGATCTTCACAGATTTGTCTCATTCAAAACGAAAAATATTTTTAATGTCCAACAAAACACTTGAGCAATTTGAAAAAAAAAACTATACTTTTTACCTGCAATTTTATATTAAAACGCACAAATCCAGTATGAAATGCCAAACATAGGATTTGACTTTGGGTTTAAAATAAAAATAAATTTATTTTTTCACTGAATCGATACGATACGCTCGGATACATGGACACGACTAACGAAGTGCGCGTGTAGTGAAAATTGAGTATACAACGATCACCAGCAACTGTCCGAAAGAGAATTCGTTATTGATCTGAGACACTGTACGTTTTTCTGAAGACGTACAGGTATACGCATACACACGACACACATGCACGATCGTTGATCGTGCAATGTTTGAAAATGCCATCAATGAGTGCGTTGCCTATGTGGTTGTGTACTTTGGTTTTCTTAGAAGAATTTACCTTTTTTTCACTAAGATTAAAGTCAGTTACATACAATGTGTGTGTTCCTTTACGTTTATCTGATGGAAAGATCACCGACATTCCTTGTTAGAAAAGAACGATATAAAATATATTCTATTCGATTTATTTGAGAGAATCTCTTGTTGTTTATATCTTTATAATGACTTCTTAAATATTTTTAATAAGGCTAGGAAGTATATTCACGCGAATTAACTGACTGCCTCTTTGAATATGAAAAATTCGCTCTTTATTACCTACCACAGTGTGATGGTATAGACTGTATGGTTCCAACTGAAAAATGAGTCAAAAATTATTGCGAATAGGGGCAGGGTTATCCAAAAACAAATCACGACAAATATTCTACCAGTAGAGTGAGAAGAAATATTTTAGATCTGATAAAATAGATTGTTATCGATGTTGGTCATAATCAAACTGATTTTCACGTGTATTTCACATTATGTGACGAAGATTCATAAGTCACACGCTAGTTTCCTTCTCATTTACCTTTTCAGATGTTTTACGCTTGTTATGTTTCTTGTTTTGAAGCAAACCGTCAACCGGATTCTTTTACAACCTACAACCAAAAAACATGTGTGTGAGCGCTCACGCTCGTTCAAATTACGGCTAGTGATATTCTGGCAAGTGATCGAAATTTTCATTAAGGAATCAATGTGGACGAGGGGTGTGTTCTCAAGAAAACAAGTTCGAAACGAAAGAAAATAATAAAAACTAATTTTGAAAAATTAACAGATCTCTTGGACAAGAAAAAATCCGGAAAAAATAATCACCGTCATTGTGATAGTGTCATTTCATAACCATCACATAGAGTCAGAGCCTCCCACTTCCAAACAGTTTTTGTTTGCAGTTTTTTTGTCTTAGATGTCAGATAAACGTTGAAAATCCTTAAGACGATTTCCGGATTTCCTTTCAAAAAAATCCATTTGTAAATCGGACAAAATAACTCACCAGGAAATATTCATAACGTTATATTCATAAGATTCTTAGAAAGCTAAATTTGTTGAAAAAAAAGCAAAATTTTGAATT
The DNA here is from genome assembly GCA_029228625.1 of Pseudolycoriella hygida. NCBI lineage: Eukaryota > Metazoa > Arthropoda > Insecta > Diptera > Sciaridae > Pseudolycoriella > Pseudolycoriella hygida. The sequence goes on from CM055406.1 coordinate 126,518,384, forward strand.
TGCACATAAGAGTGCAATTAACCTAGAGCATGAAAATATTTCGGTAGTTTTCATTTTTTTTCGATAAAATGAAAGATTTTAAGATAAAGTTTATTCTACGACACATCTTCAAAATGTATATTTGGACCCGTACGAAGTACAAGAGGTCCTATACGTTTATTACAATTTTATTGTAACATGGGGTAGATCGAGGTAGGAGTGGGGGGGATGCATCTATTATCGTCTAGAGATGACGAATCAGCAATAAAAAAAATGTCCGTCCGTC